>OZ020507.1:159785547-160210547 GCA_963971375.1 Platycheirus rosarum | reverse complement strand
AACAACAACAACAACAACAACAACAACAACAACAACAACAACAACAGCAACAACAACAACAACAACAACAACAGCAACAACAACAACAACAACAACAACAACAACAACAACAACAACAACAACAACAACAACAACAACAACAACAACAACAACAACAACAACAACAACAACAACAACAACAACAACAACAACAACAACAACAACAACAACAACAACAACAACAACAACAACAACAACAACAACAACAACAACAACAACAACAACAACAACAACAACAACAACAACAACAACAACAACAACAACAACAACAACAACAACAACAACAACAACAACAACAACAACAACAACAACAACAACAACAACAACAACAACAACAACAACAACAACAACAACAACAACAACAACAACAACAACAACAACAACAACAACAACAACAACAACAACAACAACAACAACAACAACAACAACAACAACAACAACAACAACAACAACAACAACAACAACAACAACAACAACAACAACAACAACAACAACAACAACAACAACAACAACAACAACAACAACAACAACAACAACAACAACAACAACAACAACAACAACAACAACAACAACAACAACAACAACAACAACAACAACAACAACAACAACAACAACAACAACAACAACAACAACAACAACAACAACAACAACAACAACAACAACAACAACAACAACAACAACAACAACAACAACAACAACAACAACAACAACAACAACAACAACAACAACAACAACAACAACAACAACAACAACAACAACAACAACAACAACAACAACAACAACAACAACAACAACAACAACAACAACAACAACAACAACAACAACAACAACAACAACAACAACAACAACAACAACAACAACAACAACAACAACAACAACAACAACAACAACAACAACAACAACAACAACAACAACAACAACAACAACAACAACAACAACAACAACAACAACAACAACAACAACAACAACAACAACAACAACAACAACAACAACAACAACAACAACAACAACAACAACAACAACAACAACAACAACAACAACAACAACAACAACAACAACAACAACAACAACAACAACAACAACAACAACAACAACAACAACAACAACAACAACAACAACAACAACAACAACAACAACAACAACAACAACAACAACAACAACAACAACAACAACAACAACAACAACAACAACAACAACAACAACAACAACAACAACAACAACAACAACAACAACAACAACAACAACAACAACAACAACAACAACAACAACAACAACAACAACAACAACAACAACAACAACAACAACAACAACAACAACAACAACAACAACAACAACAACAACAACAACAACAACAACAACAACAACAACAACAACAACAACAACAACAACAACAACAACAACAACAACAACAACAACAACAACAACAACAACAACAACAACAACAACAACAACAACAACAACAACAACAACAACAACAACAACAACAACAACAACAACAACAACAACAACAACAACAACAACAACAACAACAACAACAACAACAACAACAACAACAACAACAACAACAACAACAACAACAACAACAACAACAACAACAACAACAACAACAACAACAACAACAACAACAACAACAACAACAACAACAACAACAACAACAACAACAACAACAACAACAACAACAACAACAACAACAACAACAACAACAACAACAACAACAACAACAACAACAACAACAACAACAACAACAACAACAACAACAACAACAACAACAACAACAACAACAACAACAACAACAACAACAACAACAACAACAACAACAACAACAACAACAACAACAACAACAACAACAACAACAACAACAACAACAACAACAACAACAACAACAACAACAACAACAACAACAACAACAACAACAACAACAACAACAACAACAACAACAACAACAACAACAACAACAACAACAACAACAACAACAACAACAACAACAACAACAACAACAACAACAACAACAACAACAACAACAACAACAACAACAACAACAACAACAACAACAACAACAACAACAACAACAACAACAACAACAACAACAACAACAACAACAACAACAACAACAACAACAACAACAACAACAACAACAACAACAACAACAACAACAACAACAACAACAACAACAACAACAACAACAACAACAACAACAACAACAACAACAACAACAACAACAACAACAACAACAACAACAACAACAACAACAACAACAACAACAACAACAACAACAACAACAACAACAACAACAACAACAACAACAACAACAACAACAACAACAACAACAACAACAACAACAACAACAACAACAACAACAACAACAACAACAACAACAACAACAACAACAACAACAACAACAACAACAACAACAACAACAACAACAACAACAACAACAACAACAACAACAACAACAACAACAACAACAACAACAACAACAACAACAACAACAACAACAACAACAACAACAACAACAACAACAACAACAACAACAACAACAACAACAACAACAACAACAACAACAACAACAACAACAACAACAACAACAACAACAACAACAACAACAACAACAACAACAACAACAACAACAACAACAACAACAACAACAACAACAACAACAACAACAACAACAACAACAACAACAACAACAACAACAACAACAACAACAACAACAACAACAACAACAACAACAACAACAACAACAACAACAACAACAACAACAACAACAACAACAACAACAACAACAACAACAACAACAACAACAACAACAACAACAACAACAACAACAACAACAACAACAACAACAACAACAACAACAACAACAACAACAACAACAACAACAACAACAACAACAACAACAACAACAACAACAACAACAACAACAACAACAACAACAACAACAACAACAACAACAACAACAACAACAACAACAACAACAACAACAACAACAACAACAACAACAACAACAACAACAACAACAACAACAACAACAACAACAACAACAACAACAACAACAACAACAACAACAACAACAACAACAACAACAACAACAACAACAACAACAACAACAACAACAACAACAACAACAACAACAACAACAACAACAACAACAACAACAACAACAACAACAACAACAACAACAACAACAACAACAACAACAACAACAACAACAACAACAACAACAACAACAACAACAACAACAACAACAACAACAACAACAACAACAACAACAACAACAACAACAACAACAACAACAACAACAACAACAACAACAACAACAACAACAACAACAACAACAACAACAACAACAACAACAACAACAACAACAACAACAACAACAACAACAACAACAACAACAACAACAACAACAACAACAACAACAACAACAACAACAACAACAACAACAACAACAACAACAACAACAACAACAACAACAACAACAACAACAACAACAACAACAACAACAACAACAACAACAACAACAACAACAACAACAACAACAACAACAACAACAACAACAACAACAACAACAACAACAACAACAACAACAACAACAACAACAACAACAACAACAACAACAACAACAACAACAACAACAACAACAACAACAACAACAACAACAACAACAACAACAACAACAACAACAACAACAACAACAACAACAACAACAACAACAACAACAACAACAACAACAACAACAACAACAACAACAACAACAACAACAACAACAACAACAACAACAACAACAACAACAACAACAACAACAACAACAACAACAACAACAACAACAACAACAACAACAACAACAACAACAACAACAACAACAACAACAACAACAACAACAACAACAACAACAACAACAACAACAACAACAACAACAACAACAACAACAACAACAACAACAACAACAACAACAACAACAACAACAACAACAACAACAACAACAACAACAACAACAACAACAACAACAACAACAACAACAACAACAACAACAACAACAACAACAACAACAACAACAACAACAACAACAACAACAACAACAACAACAACAACAACAACAACAACAACAACAACAACAACAACAACAACAACAACAACAACAACAACAACAACAACAACAACAACAACAACAACAACAACAACAACAACAACAACAACAACAACAACAACAACAACAACAACAACAACAACAACAACAACAACAACAACAACAACAACAACAACAACAACAACAACAACAACAACAACAACAACAACAACAACAACAACAACAACAACAACAACAACAACAACAACAACAACAACAACAACAACAACAACAACAACAACAACAACAACAACAACAACAACAACAACAACAACAACAACAACAACAACAACAACAACAACAACAACAACAACAACAACAACAACAACAACAACAACAACAACAACAACAACAACAACAACAACAACAACAACAACAACAACAACAACAACAACAACAACAACAACAACAACAACAACAACAACAACAACAACAACAACAACAACAACAACAACAACAACAACAACAACAACAACAACAACAACAACAACAACAACAACAACAACAACAACAACAACAACAACAACAACAACAACAACAACAACAACAACAACAACAACAACAACAACAACAACAACAACAACAACAACAACAACAACAACAACAACAACAACAACAACAACAACAACAACAACAACAACAACAACAACAACAACAACAACAACAACAACAACAACAACAACAACAACAACAACAACAACAACAACAACAACAACAACAACAACAACAACAACAACAACAACAACAACAACAACAACAACAACAACAACAACAACAACAACAACAACAACAACAACAACAACAACAACAACAACAACAACAACAACAACAACAACAACAACAACAACAACAACAACAACAACAACAACAACAACAACAACAACAACAACAACAACAACAACAACAACAACAACAACAACAACAACGACAACAACAACAACAACAACAACAACAACAACAACAACAACAACAACAACAACAACAACAACAACAACAACAACAACAACAACAACAACAACAACAACAACAACAACAACAACAACAACAACAACAACAACAACAACAACAACAACAACAACAACAACAACAACAACAACAACAACAACAACAACAACAACAACAACAACAACAACAACAACAACAACAACAACAACAACAACAACAACAACAACAACAACAACAACAACAACAACAACAACAACAACAACAACAACAACAACAACAACAACAACAACAACAACAACAACAACAACATTAACAACAACAACAACAACAACAACAACAACAACAACAACAACACCTTCAAACATCTTATTTGTTGGATTAATTAAAAATATTATCATTATTATTTTTACAAATTTATTAAACTTTGCACAAATGTACACAGCTATCAGGGCTTAAGGCTTGAACTAAATATAAATAAGAACACTGAATACTTAAAATATTCAACATCGTAAATTAAACATTTAGTGAAAAATGGATTACTCCTATAAAAATTATAAGTTTTATATTTAGAGAAAATGGAGTTTATTTTTAATATAAGTACTAACCTTTAGAAAGTGTCAATAGCACTTCTGTTACTGCATCTTCCCCGGTGCAATGATTAAATTTTGTGTCTTGTGCTGCTTTTGTCACTTTAAATCTGTCAGGCATTGCAATCGATTTAGGTATCTACCTTTATAATCCGATCTAAAATAATAATTTAAACTTAAGAAGTTTCTTGACATCATTTAAAAAAAAATTAACAGTTTTTGCGAACTACGCAAACGACGGTATCATGCAAATTATTTCACAGTTTTCCATTAGTCAAATAAAAAAAATGCAAGATTTGATTAATTTTTCTGTGTTACACTTTTATTTATATTTTTTGTTACAATTTTATTTTATGTCTTGAAATTAAAAGCCACATTATATACATTCGTTCATCTTGGACACAGTCTACCTCAATTCATCTTTCTGTTTCTTTCTTCCCACCTCTTTCTCTGGTTTCTTCTTCAATTCATCTTCTTTGTTATCTCTCTTCATTCATATTATATATTTAATAATAATAACTATATACTATAATAACTATATTTCATAATAATAACTATATACCTATAATAATAACTATATACCTACCTACCATACCATAATTTTAACAAAATTGAATACTATTCTTTTAGTAGAGCCGGTGGCCTGAGTAGCAAGTGCTCATAAGTGTGTCTACTTCGTAGATTTATCTACGGCGTAGATTAAAATGTGATGTAATGTGTATTCTTTTAGTATCATAGTCATTCTGAAGATCCGAAGTCAGTTGACTAAGAAAATTGAATTTAAAATTTGAATTTAAATATATCAAGTAAAGTAAAAAGTCATAATATAAGATTTTTTTGGAAATTAGAAATTGTTTATTAGGACAAGAAGTTTTTTTTCATTTTACTACATTTTAATAATTTTTTTTAAACAAGCTCTTAAATCAGATCTAATTTATAGCTTAAAAAATTATACATTTTTATACGCATGAATTAAAAGCTACATTTAATTTTTGTTTCCTTATTTAATAAATTCCACCATAAGGTTGTGTGCTGTAGTGATGTTTATACTAAAGTATTTCAAGTCAAGCAATGAGAGTTTATGACGCTCAGGAATAATGTATCTTTTTAGGTAAAGCAGAAAAATGTATTGAAGGTGTGTAGAACCATTCGAATGTGTAACGCTTTGCCAGGCTCGGTATTTCTCTCCCGTTTTGATTTGCAGAGTTTCAAAACTAATGTCCATCGATATCTCAACTTTTATCCTTCCTTATTTCCCTATTTGGCCCGGTGTTTTAATATTTTAAGGGTAGATTATAATCCGTTTCGCGCGTGTTCATTATGAAAACAAACAAAAAATGGACCATCAAGTCCTGAGTTTTTGCGGCTGCATCAGCTTTGTCGTTACCTGAATATTAATTTTTCCGATTCCTCAGAAAGGAGAGAAAGAATGTTATCGATAGAAAATTACATCCCGTCCATTTTTTTAAGAGAAAAGACTTTACTATTTTCCAGGAGGATGGAAAATATAGATTGGATGATTGAAATAATAACAGGGGGCAACAGACAAATGAATTAGGGAGAAACTTCATCCAGAACAATCGCATTGGACTTAATTGAATTAATGGAAGCAAAGGATTCTTAAATAAAACTCAAAATTTAAAAAAAAATATATAGGTCATATTCATATCGCGAGCAGACCATCATAACGCGGCAAAAAAAGAAGAGAACCTTACCATCATAACGCGGCAAAAAACAAGCGAACTTTACCAAATAAATATGAATTCGCTTGATATTGCAACAACCACGTAGATCACGATAAGAGGAGTCTAGTTAAACGTGAACAACTATTATTTTAATCATAACTCCTTGCAAGGGCTAATAATAAACAATCCAGAAGAGAGATTTGTAAAAAAAAAACTCTTTGGAGAAGTCGGCTTGCAGTTTTTTGGCATAAACAGCAATAACCATCAGAACTATGCGACGACATTGCCAGGGGAGAATGCAAATCACAAATGAATCAGTATCAAATTAAGGATAGGGTTGCCGTCTGCCTGGACGAAAAAAACAAACTTTTGATTCCAGATTTTTTTAAATTCATTTTAAAATTTGAAATTATTATTTAAGTACAAACTTTTCTTGAAGAAGGTCATGAACCTAAATTTAATAAATAGTTTAAAAATTGTCTGTTAACTATATTCCAGCTGTAAGGAGCAATGTATTTGGGAGAGCTAGAGGTGGCATTTTAATCGCAGTTAAATGTATCTTATATAAATTTGTAAGAATTAAGTCAATAAGTAAAAAAACTCTTTTATAGTTAAACCATTAATGATTTTGATGAATTCCAAACTTTTTTGAGTGAAAACGAATTTCAAAATATCTTGATATTAGGTGATCTAAACGGTAGAATCGGTAATTTTTAAAATCAACTTCAATAGTACATAACGGGCCAAGGCAGTTCAGTTACTGTTATACAAGCTGCTGTTATGAAAGAAACCCAAAGTAGAACAAAATTCGTGGCTGAGTAGTTTGACTGGGAATGCTTTAAACTCCGTAAAAAATCTTTTTCTTGTCTAAACCTTTTCAGAAAAACTAGTTTGCCGGTTTTTAGATCGCTTTACGTAGAAACTAACAAGACCTATATACATGTTTTTGTCCAAAAACAGAAAACTTTCTTAAGTGGCATTGTTGAAATTCTATCAGCATGTATTTGGTGGCTGTAAAAAATTATCAGCTTTTTGTGTTTCAGTTGAAAAACTTGCCGATTATTTAAAAATAATTTTGAACCCTCCGATATCTCCCTTAAAATTCAAGTATGCTTTGCCTCAAATTGTAATACCTGAACTAGACGTGCCAATTTAAATACGGCTGCATTAAAACCTTTAAACTTTGAAAAATTATAAGTCAGCAGGGATTGATGGCGTTCCTGCGGAGTTTTATAAGTTGGAAATAAAAACACACCTTTAATAATACAATTGTTTAGTTCATTAATTGCGAGAGTTAAAACATAAGAGAATGAAAAAAGTTTAAATAAAGAACAAATTTATTTTCATTCGAAGAGATAACTATGACGACTGACTTCGTTGTCCTCTTGTAATCTTAAAGTGAAAGCTCTTTTCGAACTAGAGAGATTTATCTTCGAATGTTGTGCTCTGGATTGTATGTTATACTGGCACTAGTAGATGTTCTAATTTTCGTCCCTACATTCGGCCATCCTATTTTCAAACGACCTTGTTGAGTACTGTATTCAAGGTTTCATATACTTTGCAACAGATGCTGTTTCCTTCGGTCCTTTGCCATCACCTATTCATTCTAGAGAGTACCGATCATCGCCAACTGAACTTATTATTTTATACAGGCGTCAGAAATCAGATTTTAATTTATTACCAGACACGAAATGAGTCTGTTTAATTGCAACTATATCATTTCATTCATAGTTTCTGGCCTTCTTCCTTCATTAATAGTAGGTTCTTTTTATCTCGGTCTGAATCTTACCGATTTGCAGCTTTGCGTCCTTTCGCAGTTTTTCCCGCCCCTAGCTTAATTCTGCCGCCGACATTTCGTTACGTGGAAATTCAATTAATTCAACGTTTTTTCTTTTGTCGCATCTTCACACCAAATAATATTTCGAATGGTGTAGATTTGATTGATCGTTGATATTTTGAGTTAAAGACTCGTTGGACGTGGTTAACATGTTAATACCAACTATCGGAGTTATCAAATGTCAACTTCTTAAGTGTTTAAGCCAACAATAGATGAATATGTTATTTGTAAACCAATAATAGAGTAATATATTTTATTCAAAACTCCCTATTCAAACTAAAAACACCCTTTTGCTAATAAAATACACATTCCATTCCCAATTTATTATTCCCACCAAATTGCAAAATTTGCACTTTATTCAGGTGCACCACTATCCTATTACAATTATTTTTCCAAAAAATCGAAGTATTATTTTGTTATTATGCTGACTTGCATTTATGTAATTATGTATAAATAGCCATGGATTTTAAGAATAAAATCATTTTGCATTCAGAAGTCAATACTTTAGTTTCATTAGCTTTGCTCCCCCCTACCCAAGGTAAGGAGCACTAATTTCAACATTAAGTCGTAACCAAAAGAGGTTTCGACTACAAATATATGGTGTATTGCTACCCCCCACCCGAGGTAAGGATCAAAAGAGATTTCGACTATAAACATTAAGCATTGGGATAACCGCCTGATGAATCGCCTCAATTTTTCCGTCAGATCGAGGTTCTCCTGTTGAAATGACGTGATGTCTTATACCTTCTTCTTCAAAAAACTTTTTAAATGCGTGAGAAGTAAACGCCGCACCCTTTTCTGTAACGATTGTAGCTGAATTGCACTTATGACCTATGAAACATTGGTCGTTTTGTAGGATATAACCAAATAAACTTTGAAAAACCATCCTCGACTGAAAAAATATACTTGGAAATCTTGCTGGTGGTTGTCATAGGATCAACATGATCGACGTGGTACATTCGCAACGGTGAATCCCCCTAGTCTATAGGTTTTATTCACCTTCCTTTTTCCTCTTTTTCTTTCCGCCAAAATGAAGGTTAAAACGAGTCCAAACAGAGCTTGATTTTTTCATTAAGTTTTGATATAAAGTATATATCTACAATATCCTTTGAGCCTATCTGAACATTTTCATGAATTTATTGTCGCCATTGGTAAAATATCAACAAATTTAATCCTTCAACCTGCTTGTATAAAATATAATGTTACAGTGCATACCCTTCGTAATCTGCTTGACTCTGCAAAATAGTTCTTTGCAACACAATTGTCTTGATATAGTCATCACTCTATTGACGATCCTTGGTTAACTTTGAAAAAACCCAGCTCTCATAGCATCACTGGATTCCTTACCAAAGTGTCAACATGCTTCATTCGATTTCAACTTCGATGCTCCACTTCGCACTAATAGTCTTCCAGAAGTATTGCCCACCATGCTATTTTAGGAGACATTTTTAGGAGACAGATTTCCAAAAGATACACGTGAAATTTGGTTACTGCGTTAATAATTGCCAAAACTTAGAGTATATAGCTTAAGTAGTTGCGTTCCGTTGGTGATGTTGGTGATGTTCTTCTGTTCATGTAGCACACTGGATGCAGATCCTTTTCAAAGTGTTTTCGTTGCAGCAAAACAGCGCCATACCCATCGCAGCTTGCATCCGTGTGCAGTTCTTTTATTGAATTCTGTTCAACGATCCTTAGAACTAGTTCAAATGAGAGTAGATTTTGAAGTGTGGTGAATGTTTTTCTCTCCATTCGTCCAAAGTTGAAAATTTTACCTTTCTCAAGCAAATCTCTAAGAGGCTTAGCTCTGATAGAAAACCTAAAAAACTTTGGATTTGCTTTATATTTCTTTGTTCTGGAAAATGTTTCACTGCAATGATCTTACCAGGGGAAGGTTGATCCTTACCGTTATCGATTATATGGCCTAAGAAACTCAAACATTCATTGTAAAAAGGAACATTTCTTCTATTTGATGTTAAGTGCATAATCTTTAGCTCTTTTTAAGAATATTCTAAGTTTTTTAAAGCTTTCTTCCTATTTTCGCTTGGTATGATAAAATCATCTGCTTAAATAACCACTGGTTTTTAATGAACAAAATCTCTAAATACGTAATCAATGTATCGCTTAAAGTTTGTAGGTGAAATGATTAAGCTGAAAGGTGTTCTCAAAAACCCCTACATATTTCACGGTGTTATAAAGGCTCTAAATTTTTGAGACTCTTTTGCGACTGGTACGTGAAAAAGCCATTCCTCAGGTCAAGTGTAATAAACACAGTTTCACATTACAGTCGTCTATAGTCGATGCATACTCGCAAACTGCCGTTCTTTTTCTTTGCCATAATAACAGGGCTAGCGAATTCTGAAACACTACAAACAATTATCTTATCATTGAGCCATTGTTTTACCTCTTTTTGAAGTTCCTATTTCTCCTTAGGTGCCAGTCGTCTCGGATTGCAACGGACTAGCGTTTATTCCGTCCAGATTATTTTTGTTCTAATCTTTCTTCGGATTATCGTTTCTGATCAGCTCAAGATTTTCCGCTCTTTCTTCGGTTCTCAAATCACCATTGATCTCATCGACATCAGTGTATTCAATACTCATCATATCGTTTACAATATTATTTTCCGAGGTTTCTCTGCAACTTTTCCGTTTGGAAATTTTAATGCACTCAGGTGAAATTTCTATATGATCTCTTGACACAAGCTCTTTCCTACGATAATGTCTCCATGTGATGATTGATCTGAAAGACATAAAAGTTTGAAGAAAAAATGTTACTTTCAATCGAGATGAACATTTAGGCAAATCCGACTGGTATTATTTCTTTTCTTACCAATCCTTACAAGACCTTACATGTTGGAAACAACTTAGGCTTACCAATAGACTCAAAGACTTTGTTAACAATTATGTTCAATGTGCTCCCCGTATCGATAAGAGCTTCAAAGGGTTTATTATTTATAGTCAAATTCTTATAAAACCTACTCTTATTGTAAATCATATTCGTATATGTTTTTCCTTCTCTATCCGTGCCGTTATTTTAGGAATCTTTTTTGTCTACATCTGAGCTGGTTCATTAAGACGCATAGTATCCACGGATCCCACAATGCCCGACTACCACTTGGAGTTTTTGCATAATGTAGTGAATATCGGCTGCAGTTCGATGTCTTTGAAACTCATCGAAAAACTAAATTCTAAAGATTTGCCATGAACAAACAACTTGAAGGGAATTAATGAAATCTCTGGCAGATGCTTTTAGTAAACGCTTAGCATAAAAAACATTTGCAGTTTGTTGCTTGCCGAAATGGTGTTCATCTCTTCAAATTAATTTACCAATCAAGAAACAGTGAGGTTATCGTCCCCAGAAAATGATTTTATAGATTGCTCTATATCGTGCAACGAAAAATTATAACAACATGCCAAAGGCTGCTGTTCGTTACTAGATGGTTCTTTATACTCGCTTGGCATAAGCCCCGAAAATGTTGGAAATAAAAACACTCCTTTAATAATATAATTGTTTAGTTTATTAATATTTCGAGAGTTAATATATAAAAGAATGAAAAAAGTTTAAATGTATAAAAAAACGACTCTCATTCGAAGAGATAACGATGACAACTGACTTCGTTGTCGTCTTGTAATCCAAAAGCTATAGCTCTTTTCGAACTAGAGAGATTAATCTTGGAATTTTGTGCACTGGATTGTATGTTATACCAGTGCTAGTAGAAGTTCTTACTTTTAACCCAACATTCAGCACAAAATTTTGTGAACTATTTGAGCGTATTTTTAAAAAATTTCTAAACCAAGATACAATTCCGAAAATGTTTTTAAAATCATGGACTTGCACCATTTTCAAAAAGGGGGTTCACAGCTTCCAAGCAATTACAGGGTTTTATCGATCTTGCCTAGTCTAAGGAAAATATTCACCCATATTCTATACCATAGGTTGAGGATAATAAACTCTTTAGTATTTTCCAAGCCAGCTTCCGCTCAGTACTCTCCACACTAAATCTTATATTTGCTCTTATATCTATCTTAAAATTACATCTGGAGAAGGAGAAGAAACTTTGCACCTGTTTTGTTGATTTTAAAACGGCCTTTGATACCGTAAATAGGAATTCGTTAATCTTTAAACTTTCAACTCTAGGCCTATCTACAAAATTTCTTCATTTATTAAGACTTGTCATTACTGATACTTCTACTGCAGTGTGAAATGAAAGCTTAATGTCCGATTTTTTTGATAGAGGTGCTTGTGTTCCGCAGTGGGTTACGCCCTACTATGTTTGCGTTATTTATCGATGATGTATCCAAAGGTTTTCCTAGGGTGTTGTGTTTGGTGGTATACAAATAAAGATGCTTCTTTACGCCGACGATATGGTCTTATTAGCATATAACCCTTTTTCTCTACAACTGCAAATTAATAAACTTAAGAGATTTTGCGATTAATGGAACCTTGAAATAAATGTTTCAAGGGCAAAAATTAAGATTTTCGGAAGCACAAACAGGAAAGCGACACCTCAAGAAAAATGGTTTCTAGAGCATGAACCTTTAGAGTATCAGGCAATATGGTATGTACCTAGGTTTCCTAATTACATACAACCTTGACCTCCGTTCACATTTCAAAGAAAAATGCGTTGCTGCTAAAACGGTTCTGAATATAATATGGAGTAAATTCTTTTGCAATAAATATGTCGATGTCTCCTCTAAACTTAGAGTATTTGAGGCAACAATAAAAACTTGCTATCCAAATCAAGTATTTCATAATCAAATTATTGAAGAGTTTGAAGTATTTCAAAGGCTTTTTTCAAACGCATTTTTAAACCTGTGAACTAATTGCCTACATATGCAATCAATGTGGAATCTTTGTGTTCCACAAATTTTTTTAAAGAATTTAAAATCTAATTCTGATTATATAATAAAAGTTATGAATAGACCTGATTCAAACCTTCATAAGCAAATTATGAGATACGCATTTCAATGTCAACTATCGCCTTTCAAAGAATGAATTGAGTTGGCTAGCCAGCATAGTATAAATCTTGACCTAATTAATATCTCTCCTGCCGATTGGCGAGATAAGATAAAGTAGATGACTCGCTTTTTCTTCAATGTTTGAACAGAGTTCAAACGTCTCAAAGAAGAAGTAACTATTTAAACGAAAATCTCTTTAAACCAAATAAGTCTTATTTTTAAAGCTATAACTGAAATGCTCAATCTGAACTATAAGCCATATAGAATTGATCTTCGTCCGATATGTAGTATATGCAACTGGAATGAAATCGATAATGTTAACCACTTTCTTAGTGTATGCCCAATGTTGCATGAAATCCGTAGGCTTTATTTCTCCAAGAGCATTTGTTTAGCTCTATTTTAGCTTTAAAAAACAATCTTTAACGCACTCTGTAATTTATCTTCAAAACTCAACTCAAAAAACAACTGTAAACCTTCAGTATAAACTTCAAGTGAAGTCCTTTATTTTATTGCCCTCCATATAACCTTCATGAATGCTGCAGGGGCAGCATTCAACATTCTCCCCCCCAGTGCACGTAGTGAACGAAAATAGATGATGTCACACATGAAAAGAGAAAAATGTTTAATAGAAATTCTAGACAATTCAATTAAAAAAATTTTCTTTTGCAAACATAATTAATTCATAATTCTTCATAATTATTTAAATTTCTTATAATTATTATAATGCTTCACTTCGTCGATCCCATGTGACGTCACACAATCCATACAGTAAAATTTATCGTGTTGTTTATTTCATTTGTATTAATTATTTATTATTAAAATGTTTCGTGTTATTAAATGGTAAGTATTTATATATATTACGAAATATAATTTATTTATTATTTAAATGTTTCGTGTTATTAAATGCTAAGTATTTATATATATTAGGAAATATAATTTATTGAATTATTACTAGAATTATTTGTGCATTAAATTTCCTCTCCTTTTGTGTACGCGTTGTATAACTAAAAGAGAAATACATGTGGAGAGTTGATTTGTATGCACAGCCATTATTGTTTTTTTTTCTATTAATTGTATTTGTTCATATTTCAGATTTATATTATATTTGATGTGTTGGAAATCTTGTGCAAGTGAGTTTTATATCATTTTAGTATTATTATAAGTAGTTTGATTTATAAATTTAAGTAAATTAGATAGATTAATTATGTTGTTCTAAATTTCTTTTCATGTGTGTATGTATGTTTTTTTCTGATGATTGGGCTGACTTAGGGTTGCCAACGTGTGTTGATTTGTAGATTGAATGTGTTGTCTAGATTTAATTCGTTGAGAATATTAAATTATGTTGCTTTATTTTAAAATCATTTTGAAGTATTATTATAATGAATTTTGATGTAATGAGTGATTGTTATATGTGTTGAATATGTTTTTTCTGTGTTTTATGAATGTATTAATGAAGTTTATAGATTTAAGGTTTGCATTATATTTTTTTGTTTTATGTGGACTGTATCTTTTTATTTTTACTTATGTTTGAGTGAGTGAGTGAGTGAGAATTTTTTTAATTCATGAGTGAATGATTTTATCATTAGAGTTTTTTTTTGTAAGTGTTACGTTATGTTATGTTTGTGTAGGGGTTAATTCATCTTTTGATTTATGACTGAAAATTTAAGTGTTGACTGTAAAAAGGTTTTATTATATGTTTGGTTCAAATTAATTATTAATTTAAATTAATGTTTCTTCAGTGTTGGTATTGTTCGATGGAAGAAGGCATATTTTGTTGATTGGTTTTTTTAATTCTCCATTTTGTGTTTTTACTTTTACGATTCTTATTAGATTGTTTGTTCCTGGGTATGTTTCTGTGATTCGAGCTAAGAACCATTTCGATGATGGAAGTCGCTCATCCTTCAATAGAACAAGGTCTCCTACCTTGGGTTGACGCTTCAATTTTAACCATTTTGGACGGTTTTGTAGTCGCGTCAAGTACTCTCCACTCCACTCCTTCCAAAATGTTTGCAGGGAAGATTGCAGTCATTTACATCGGTCGATATATCCAATCCTCTGAGTGGCTAGGTCTGCTTCTGGAACAACGTGACTTGTAGTGCCTATCAAAAAATGTGCAGGTGTCAATGCAGAAAAATCGTCGAAGTTGTCAATTAACGGGCAGAGGGGTCTCGAATTTAAACATGCTACTATTTGTGCTAGAAGTGTGCTGAGTTTCTCAAATGTTAACGCTTAGTTTCGGGTTACTCATTTTAAATGGTATTTTACCGATTTCACTCCTGCTTCCCATAATCAACCAAAGTGAGGAGAAGTGGGAGGAATGAAGTTCCATTTTGTTCCCAGATTGCATAATGAATCGGCTATTTCGCTAAACTCGTATTTCCCAGCCTTTAACATTTCTTAGCAGTTCCGTATTTGCTCCTTTAAAATTGGTCCCGCAATCGCTATAAATATTTGTACATATTCCACGCCGCGCTGTAAACCTTCGGAAGGCAGCAAGGAAGGCTTGGGTGGTCAGGTCCGTAACAGCTTCAAGGTGTGTAGCTTTTGTGGCTAGGCAGATGAAAACGGCAAAATATCCCTTGAACTTCTTCGATCCTCTTCCTTTCCAAGCTTTTATCTCCATGGGTCCAACGTAGTCGACCCTAGTTTGGGTAAAAGGTCTCGAAATATTTACTCCTGGAGCTGGTAAGTTGCCCATGAGTTGCTGCAAAGGTTTGGGTTTATACCTATAACATATGACGCATTCGTGTAAATGTTTTATCACCGCTCGTTTTATGTTAAAAATCCAATAATGATTTCTTATATAAGTGATCATTTGTTGCAGACCACCATGAAACGTTCGCTAATGGGCGTTCTTTATTATTAATTTCGTGAAGTGGTGATCTGGCTTTAAGATTATTGGGTGCATTTGGTCATAGGTCAACTTAGAATTTTCCAATCTACCTCATATTCTTATAATATTACTCCAATCCCTCATGAGGTTGAGAGATTTATATTGTTTGCATGATTTAGTTTTATGTAATTCCTCTAAAATATCAGAAAACATTTCTTGTTGTACAATTCGTACAACAACATACAAAGAAGTCCTAATTTCCATGGGTGTTAGAATGGATTTTCTTCTTAAGAACTGTGCTTTTTTGTGAATGTTAAAAACGAATCTTTTTATATGAGCTAGTACTCGCAAAAGATTAACAGGGTTCGAATGTTTGTAAATCAGTTTTAAAATTTCGTTACTGTTGTCGAGAGCGAGATGTGTTTTGATTTCTTTTTTTTTCTTCCTCTGTCTCTAATTGTGTGGGTTGTGTTGGAATAGAGAAATTCCAATATTCTCGAAGAAAGTGTGGTCTCTCCCACCAAAGAGCATTGCATGTTAGCATCACTGGTAAAACAGCTCGTGAGGCAAGATCCGCTGGATTAAGTTTTGTTGGTATGTGTCGCCATATGCTTATATTTGTAAGTCTTTGTATTTCGGCTACTCTGTTTCCGATGAAGGTCTTCCATCGTGTTGGTGGTGCAGTTATCTAGCAGAGCGTTATCGTGGAGTCTGTTCAAGCGTACGTCCTTATATACTTAAAGCGAAGAACTAACAGAGTATAACTAAGAAGTTTCGCAAGAACAACTGCCCCATAAAGCTCCAATCTTGGCAACGAAACTGTGTTGAGTGGTGCTACTCTGGTTTTGGACATCAACAAATGAGCGTGACTGACGTTATCTTTGTCCAAAACTCGGAGATATATCACGGCTCCATAAGCCTTGATGGACGCGTCGCTGAAGGTATGAAGTTCCAGCTGTTTATGGTCTGCTTGGGTGGGAATCCATCTTGGGATTCGGATTTCTTCCAACATGGACAACTCTTCCATCAGAGTTATTCCACCGGAATGGTTTCGTCCCATGACGATCCTCTTAGCCATAATTGTTGCATTATGATTTTCGCTTTGATGACACATGGCGAAATCCATCCTAGGGGATCGTATAAACGTGCAATCGTCGAAAGAATTGTGCGTTTTGAAACCACTTCTTCGACAGCAATTTTCTGGAACGAAAAAGAATCTGCAGAAGGATACCAGCTGATTCGTAGTGTTTTGGTGTGATCTGCAGTTCCTAGGGTAAGTGAAACACTGGGCTCCTGATCTTCTTCTGGGATGATGTTCAGAAAATCTTGATTATTACTCATCCATTTCCTTAGATGAAAACCAGCTGACCGTAATAATGTGGAAATTTCTTTAAATTTTCCCTTAGCTTCTTCGAGTGAGTCTGCTCCAGATACCAGGTCGTCGATATACATATCTTCCCAAATCATCTTAGCTGCTAATGGATAATTTTGTTCTTCATCACTTGCGAGCTTTTTGAGAGTGCGATTGGCCAAATATGGAGCAGCAGCGGTACCAAACATCAAGACTTTCGTCTTAAAAAATTTGATTAGTGTTGTTGGATCCTCCCGCCAAAATGAAACTTTCATTATAGTATATAGTATAGTGCCGATAGATGCCTATACATCTTTTCGATTTCTGCTGTGAAGGTAATTTTGTATATTCTCCACCTTAAGACTATCGATATAACATCCATTTGTGTTTTAGGTCCAGTCAACAAATGGTCGTTAAAAAATTTCCGACCGAAGTCTTAAAAGCAGCGTTGAAGACAACTTCCAATTTAGTAGGTGTGCTGGACTCCTTGAAGACTGCGTAATGAGGCACAACATAATGGAATGGCGATCTGATTTTCCATATGGTCGAGTTGAAGGTACTCCGATAAACATGCATTTGTGTAGTGTAGTGTTGTTAATTAACTCTCCTTCCTGTTTCTAAAACATTCCGAGTGCGTTTTGTTGTGTAGATGCAAGAGCTGGGCGACTGTTTTGTTTGAATGGGAGTAAAACTTCAAGGCGTCCTCCTTGCAATTGCTTGATAGTACGCAAAAAATGCTGCTCGCAAGCAACATCTTCTTCGCTTTGTACTTTTTCGAAGGGGAACTCTTCAATTTCCCAAAATTTCTTCAGTTGTGTGTCGATGTCGAAAAATTGGGTGTAGGCCTGTACTGTAGGTGATGTTTCGATGAGAACTTTACCTAATATCAACCAACCAAACTGTGTGTTTTGAGCTATAGGGGCAACTAGCTCATCTCCTCTGATGACTTCTGGTAAAACTACCTCGCAGAATACATCGTTACCCAACAAAAAGTCGATACAAGCGGGTCGATGAAACGTATAGTCTGCCAATTTTAGACCTTGTATGTGTTTCCATTGAGTTGGAAAAATTTCACGACTTGGCAACAATTCTGTGAGCGTTTGGAAAACGAATCCCCGTGTTGTAACTACGAAGTCCGAATATTTTGAGCCAAGATTCAGATTTACATAGTTTTGACAAGATCCACTTTTAACTTGCCCTAAACCTGAAACATCAAAGAACGTGCGATGTTTCTTCAAATTTAAAATTTGAGCAGCTGACTCTGTGATGAATGTTGCTTGAGATCCAGGATCAACCAAGGCTCGCATGTTGATAAATTCACCGTTAGCTGATTTAACCTTGACGATCGCTGTTGCTAATAAAATTTGCGCATTAGTATGGTGGTTTGCGTAGAAAAAATTATCTGAAGAATTTAGTCTTTGTTCTTCAGAAGGGTGGACAGACGGTGCGTTTGGGTTTACTTGTGTGGCTATATGATGTGTTTGAGTTTGAAAGCGGTTTTGTGAATTTTGATTAGGGTGAGTAAAAGAGTTTTGGTTAGTATTTGAGTGTATATGGGTGCGTGAGTGCGTTGAAGTTTGATTATGAGAAAATGGGTTAGCGTTATTTGAATTTGATGGATATTGGTTAGAGTGAGAAAACGATTGTGTTTTTGTGTTGTGTTGTAATGGGTTCGAATGAGAAAATGGTTGTGATTTAGAATTGTAAAAATTTTTGTTGTGATTATTACCAAAATTAAGCAATGAGTTGTGTGGCCTTTGCCAAAAATGGCAGACATTATTGCTTGGGCAGGAATTCGTACGATGACTGTAAGCTAAGCAGTTGAAACAATTTGCAAATTGTTTAACTACATGTGGTCTTCCTTGGACATCCATTTTTTTAAAAATTACTGCAGGTTCTTAAAGAGTGTTTACCCTTATGGCATACTTTGCATGTAAAGTTTTCCCTAGAATTAGAATTAGAAATAGAAATTCTTCTGCTGCCTTTTGTGTGTCGATGTATTTATGTTAACGTTTTGCTGTTGTTCCACAATCTCCAATGTTCGGAATTTTGTTTCCAAAAACTCGGAAAATTCAGTAAAACTGGGAATTACCTTTGATTCTTGATGGTTTTCCCATAGACTGAATTGTCGATGGTAATTTTTTAACAAAAAGAAAATTATGATTGCATCCCAAGGCTGGACTGGCAAGTCAAAATTTTTCAGGGCATGTGAAATTTTTGTTGAATTGTCTAACAATTCACGAATTCCTTTGTAACTCCCTTCGTGAACTACTCATAAAATAACTTTTTTGAAATAAATTGTTTTAATGTTCGTTTAATACTGTCTTTAACGATATAGTTTATTTAAAAGTGTTTAACTTTTAATAAATCGAAAAGAAACGACAAAATGTCGGCACAAAACTTATTATTTATAAGGGTTGATTTTATATATAAAATTTATGGGTTTATGGTTCACTTTTTAATAGGCACCGAAAAACCAAAATGTTTAGCTCTATTTTAGCTTTAAAAAACAATCTTTAACGCACTCTGTAATTTATCCTCAAAATTCAACTCAAAAAAACAACCTTCAGTAAACCTTCAGTATAAACTTCAAGTGAAGTCCTTTATTTTATTTTATTTTTATTTTATGGCCCTCCATATAACCTTCATGACTCTGCAATTTTAATACAATATTACAAATACAATTAAGAAAAACATTGAAAACAAATGACAAATGATATCTATATAAGTTGGGACAGTTGTGGCTGTGTTTGACATCTAAATCTAAGGGCAGCATTCAACAGCATTTTACACTTGACGATACAAAACAAATTTAGTTTTAAATGCTAATGCAGGCTGGAAGAAGTCTCTGTTATTTAATTAATCATGCCTTAGGTTACCGCAGCGCATTTATACATTAATCGTATTAATTCAATGTATAAATTTAATGCTCTTAAAACTATAGATTTTTCAATGATAAAGAAGAAAATACTTCTTTGGTATGAATTTAAAATGTTATATTACTTAATTTTGCATATTTATTTTTAATTACATATCATAACTTTAATCTTTTTTGAAGAATGTAAACTATAACTTTTCCAATTTATAAAAAAAAAAATAACTCGAAATAGGTCAATTTAGGCAGACGGCAAAATTTTGTCATGCTGTTATTCTTAGATGTATATAAAAATGTTAATTAGAGTTGTCCAATATAAAGAATTTAAAATTATAATAATAATAAAAAGTTCATATTGAGTTTTTTCCAAATTAAGATAATTTATTATAGCACTCTACCTGAAATGTGTCGAGAGAAAGACCACGTCAATACCAAACCAATTATAAAATAGTGGGTTTGGTAAATTTCAATTTTCTCGAAAACTAGAATACCATCATTACATCATCATTAATATTTTTGCTTGCTAACACAGAAGACCCAACTTCTGAGGCGTTTGTGGTAAGAAAAGTCCCGATTTGCAGTAATTTTTGCCTGATTGTAAAGGGGCGGAGGGGGCTTTGATGTGAAAATATAGTTTTTGTCTACCGGGCATCCCAAACATCATAATCAACAATACAGAACTAGCCGACCTTTAGAAGGGCAAAACCTCTTCATTTACTGGACAACATGGTAATATTGATCTAATTTTTGCACCTTTGAGCGCATTTTAACCATATTTTGTCCCGCTAAATTGTTGTAAGCGGTACTTTTTTGACATTATCTGATCTTAATTAAGTACCTACCCTACCAAAGATCAACGACGAACAAATAATTTTTTTTTTTATTTAGTTTTGCAAGTTTCAAGCACCTTCTATATCGGAAGGTCTCGAGGTGCGCAGTAAGCGGCCCGTTTTTATGACACACAAGTTTAAGTTTAGCGGTGCAATGTGATTTGAATGACAAACAAATTGGCCATTTTGTACTGTCGCGGGCTCCCAGACTATAATCATATATTAAATGTGCTAGCGATCGGACGTCTTTTCCCTGAGCTCTCTCTCCTTAACCAGTTTAACTCTTTTCACCCCACCTTGTTTATGGAACATAGCTCAATAGTGTTTTTAAAGTATACAATTGTTGAAAAAAGTTGTTTTACAAAGCAGTTGTAACTTAATTAAAAAGTCAGTGTTTTATTTTTTCTTTGACTTTGCAAACTTTATTCTTTGTTTAGTTGGGAAATTTTCATCGCAAATCACTTTAACTCTCAAATCACACACATTTAAATATAAATCCGTTGTGCTAAACCGTTTAACTTTTTCAAATACATGACTAATGAATAAACACTCAAAGATTATTAAAATGCAAAACTCACCGCATCCATCGTCACCATCATCCCCTGCACAGCCAAAAACACGTATGGGGAAAGCTAAACTTTTAAAAGATTCGCTCCACACTTCCACTTCATCGTAAACAACAACAAAAAACATGGACATAACCAAAATCCTCGATTCCATTAAATTACAAGGAGATTCACTTTCCCGGCAGTTAAAGTTAATGGAATATAATTTATCAACAAGAATCGACACTATTGAACAAAAAATGAAAATTATCGATGATCTGGATTGTAATGTAACTGTTGAGGTCGGTCGTTGTAGGCTTGGCCAAGTTTTTAGAGCGGTGAAACGTTTAAGAAAAAATCAATTGTTTCCTTGTGTTGAATATAAACTCGGTTGTAAGTCGAATGAATACTAATTTTATTTCACTACATTACTACTATATATATACAATTTGGTTGTCTTATCTTCTATTCTTAATGTCTATGTTCTTATCTATCTGTTCTTACTTATGTAATTTATCTGTAGATAACCGTCAGTGTATGCTTAGGGTAATCTGTCTTATCTTTATTTCACATACACATTGGGTTATCTATAGATTTGTTATGTTCATGTTTGAACATTCTGCGGGCCAACAGAAAGGGCTAAAATTCTTTTCCTGAATATTATGCCTCGTACAATATAGATTACTAAAATAATAACCAAAATGCAACTTAATATAAATCCGCTGTGACCGCTTATGTGGTGAAGGTCCAAGCCCTTAAGGTGAATGTTTTCCCTCTTGAACCTTTCCCAGTCTCGTTGAATTTTGAGTTGTTCATTCTTGTTGTTTATTATAGTTGCCTGTATAGGTTTGATTCTTTCCTCTGCAACTTCGTCCAGTGCCTTCGTCCATATCGTCTGTTCCTCGAAATGGCTGATGGTTTCAGACTTAACTTGTTGCGGTGAAGTAAGGAAACCTCCGTTGTATCTAACCGTGCATTGTGGCCTTAATGTTAGAAGCCCTTGTGCTGGAAGCTTAACCAATTTGTGCTCAGAATTTCCACAGCTTATATGAATAGCCGTGGTCGTAAATTGTTTAAACAACCATGTATTTGGTTTAGTCAACTGAATCCATTTGTCTTGCTGACCAACTCGTTCAAAATGACAGCTTGCTGTTTTTGCTTTCTTTATTGGTGATATCTCACATGATCCATCTGCTGCAGTTTTCCATGGCCAATTACCATGGAAAATATAGTGCGTTTCTTCGTTTTTTAGACAGAGATTTAGTTGTGCCTGACTCATTAGATTGTATGCGTCTAACCGAAAAACGTCCGATGCTTCTTAGTGAAGTAGTGGAATCTCCGGGTCTATTACTAAACGCCGGCCAAGTATGAATCCCCTCGCTTTCATTTGGCGAAATGTTTCTTTCAATCCATTTTTTGTACCATCACCAGGTAAACGAAACTTCCCTAAGATTTTATTCCGAATCTTGTGAATCTCTTCTTGTAGTTGGGATGGTTTTAATAACAACGGATTTATATGGTGATTATTAACATCAATGAGTATGCTTATAATTGCCATTTTCACATCATTAATTCTTACAAATTGGTCGTTTACTTCGTCTGTCGTTTTCTTTAAGACATTAACTGTAGCATTTACCAGTGATGTTTGCCTCTTGTTTAAGCCATCCAGTCATGTTGGTTGTTCAAAAAGATTTTTCATGTTTTCTTCTAAGGATTCTCTATCATCACTGTCCATGATGCCGAATAGTATGTGGTAGAGTAAACTAAAAAATTCAAGTGGAGCTCTTTTTATTAATAATTTGTTATGTTCAGCCTGTACTTCATATCTTCTCTTTAAGTTTGCTATTATTAAATTGCACTGCTCGCTGAAGTAGAACATTTTGGAACACTTGTCTTCTAGTTTAGTTATGTAGCTTGAAATATTATTAGTTTCTTCAATATATGAACCTAAATCGTAGTAAACTACAACTCTCCACTTTGATGCCACGACATCTATTTTTCCGATTGGGTCTAAGTAGATTCCCACATTTTCGTCTTAGTTTTTAATTGTAATCTCAGGTGTTGTGCTCATATTGGTTGTTGAACTCTTTGCTCGTCCAAATGCAATTAATACCAATAACATTAACATCCACCATTTGATTTCATTTATGTGTGTGTTTTTTGATTCATTTTTTCTCTTTAAACGGGTGAGCTGGTATGTTCGCTGTGAAATGCTACTATCCGATTCTTCTTCAGATATCTCGATGGGACATAATTTATGTATTGGTCTTTTGTAGAGTCCGTTCTTTGTTTTGAGTGTTACTACTCGCACATTGCCGTCTGACCCTTTGTGGAATTCAACAATGCGTCCCATGGGCCACCTCGACGGTTGGGTATTTTCGTTTTTTATAATTACGATTGCACCTTCCTCTAGGTTTTTCTTTTCAGATTTCCACTTGGTACGTTTTTGAAGAGACACCAAGTATTCGTCCTTCCATTTTTGCCAAAAGTCTCCTTTTAATTTTTGGACCAGTTTCCAGCGATCTAGGGACCCAATTTTTTCAAGTTCTCCTGATTCAGGGGAATCCAATAAAGGACGTCCCACCAAAAAATGTCCAGGTGATAAACCATCAATGCTGTCTATGTCAGTACCCATCGCACACAAGGGACGTGAGTTTAATATTGATTCTATCTGACATAGCAATGTCAATTTCTTCAAATGTTAATTTAGATTCTCCCATTATTCGCTTCAAATGGTGGCTGCTTTCCAAAGCAAAAAAAGGGATGAAATGCCATTCCACCTTCTTTTCAGCTAACCTTGACGCGTTGTTTTTAATGGCGTTCTGAAATCCTGATCCAAACATCGATTCGCTCCAATGAAATTAGACCCATTGTCTGAATATATGTGAGAACTTTTGCCACGTCTTGCAAAAAATCTTATTTGTGCTGCCCTGAATGCTTCTGTTGTAAGGTCACTCACTGGTTCTAAATGAATGGCTTTAGTAGCCATGCATACAAAAACTGCAATGTAGCCCTTGTACGTTTTTTGTATTCGACCCCATTATGTTCGCATTAATATTGGTCAAGCATAGTCGACCCCAACATATAGAAATGGTGGAGAAACTGTAGTTCTTTGCTTTGGTTGATCTCCCATTATTTGGTTCGCACCGCTACTGTTGTATCGAATACAAATCGGACAACTACGACAACATCTTCTTATTAGTGTTTTGATACCAATTATGTAGTATCTTCTTTTAATATATGCTTCCATCACCGAATTTCCACCATGTAGTGTAGCTGCATGTGCTTCTTTAACGATTAAACTGGATAGTTTACATTTATCCAGTATTATTGGGTGTTTCTGGTTCAAAGGCAACTTTGCATACTTAAGCCTTCCACCCACTCTTAAGATTCCTTCATCATCTTGGTAAGGTTTCATTTGAATTATTTTGCCGCTCAAAGGAATATCCTTTTTGTTTTCAATTTTTTGTAATTCATTGCAAAATTGAATTTTTTGCTGTTGTTTGATGATTAAAATTCTCGCCTGTGACAGTTCGGATACAGTTATTGATCCTGGCGTTATTTGTTTGTATCGAAACCACCGAATAAAACGAAGCACATATGCAACACTTTTCTCAATTTTGTTGATGTTCGATAATCGTTCGATTAAATTCGATACAAAATGTTTCTTGCATTGTAATGTTGACATCGTTTTTAGATCTGTTGATGGTGCCAGGTGTTGCTGTTGCGGCCAATGATGTTTTGATTGTTTCAGCCACTGCGGACCTGTCCACCATAGTTCGTGTGCAGCAATTTTTGAAGGGCATATGCCACGTGATGCAACATCGGCTGGGTTGTCTTTCGAATTTAAATGCAGCCATTCGATTTTATCCATTAGACTCTTGATGTCAGCTACTCTGCTTCGTATAAACTTTTCTTTGCTCTTGTTGTTTTTTATCCACCACAAAGTAATAGTGGAATCACTCCACCCATAGTATTTTGTATCATTTGAGAAATATTTTTTTATCTTGTTGAGTAGCCTTGCAAGTAGTTGAGCTGCACATAACTCTAATTTGGGAAGAGTTTTTTTTTATTTTTGATGGGTGCCACCTTGGTTTTGGCTGTTAGTATTTTAATTGTCATATTTGTTTTAACATATATGACAGCTGCATATGCTTTTTCTGAAGCATCCGCAAATCCATGTATTTCTATTGGACCTGCTTCGTCATTAAATATCCATCGTGGGATTTTAATTAATTTGATTTCTTGTAAGTTTTGTTGAAAGGTCATCCATTCTGCCTTCATGATTTCATCAAGTTCATCATCCCAGTCATAGTTTGATTGCCACAATCTTTGTATGAATATTTTTGCTCTTATCGTGACTGGAGCAAGCCATCCAATAGGATCGAATATTTTTGCAATATTTGATAACACATTTCTTTTGGTTTTTGAAATGCTCAATTTAGATGAATCTATAACAAATCGGAACTCGTCTTCATCTGGATCCCAGTGAAGTCCCAATGTTTTCATAGTGTCGCCTTCTTTGACATTAATTATTTTTTGCTCATCATTCGACATTATGCCAGTCAGCAAATTTTGATTGTTTGAAGACCATTTTCGTAATTGAAAACCAGCATTTGAAAGATTTTCACTCACTGCTCTTATTATGTATCTGCATTCGTCTTCGTTGTTGGCACCTGTCATTAAGTCGTCAACGTAACATTCTTCTCTTATTATTTCTTTTATTCTTATGTATTTGTCTTTACATTGGTTTGCGACTTCTTGCAACGTTCGGACTGCTAAGAATGGAGCTGCTGCTGTTCCATACGTATTGTTGTCAGTTTATATTCCCTTATTTTGTCTTTTGGTTGTTCTCTCCAAAATATTCTATGATATTCTTGATGTTCTTCAGATATGTTGATCTGCCTGTACATTTTCTCGATGTCTGCCGTAACTACAAATTTCCATTGCCTCCATTTGATGATGTCAAAGATATTGTTTTGTAGTCTAGGGCCAATCACCATTGCGTCATTAAGGCTGTATCCGTTGGACGTCTTCGCTGAGGCATCGAATACAACTCTTGTTTTTGTTGTTAGGCTTGTATCTTTCACAACTGCATGGGGCGGTAGATAGTAATTGCCCATATTTTCGTGTTGTTTGTCTACCTTGACCATGTGGCCCAGGTTTTCGTATTCTCGCATAAACTGTATGTAGTCGATTTTTATTTTGTTATTAATCTTTTTCTCAAACTGTAAGAATCTAGCTAAAGCTATTTTTCTAGATTCTCCAAGCTCTATATCTGTTCTTAGTGGCAACATAACTACATATCTGCCATTCGTATCTCTTTTTGTTGTTTCTGCAAATGCTTGCATGCAAATGTCGTTTTCTGATATTTCATTATCTTTTTCTATTTCTTCTATCTCCCAGAACCTCTCCATCGATGAAGTTACCGCTGACATGATTTTGCCACATTGTCGTTTCTCGTGTAGTGAGCCGGAAACTACCCACCCGAAAATCGTATTTTGTCCCACGATGCCATTGTGCTTCCTTACTCCTTCTTCAATTAACTTTGGATATAAGTCACTTCCGATGATAATGTCAATACGATCTTTTGTATTCAGGTTTGGATCTGCCAGAGTATAGTTTTCCCACTCATTTTTATTAAATTCAAATGATTCGTCAGGTAGTGGTTTTATAAGGGTGGGTTATACCAAAAACTCTGCTTGCATTTTGTTGTTGCTCATAAATCTTGGTCTTATCTCTAAATACACTCTTGATTTTGATGTACCCACTGCTGCATCTGAGAGTCCAGTTAATTCTGTACTTATTCTTTTCCTTGGCAAGGAGAGGATCTGCGCTGCTTTCTCAGATATCATTGATATTTGAGAACCTTAATCAATCAATGCCCGAAATAGACATGTTTCACCATTTGACGATGTGGCTGATATCTGTGCTGTAGCTAATATTACCATTGGACTCTCTATCTTCTTTACCATCAGGGATGATAATGATTTTTCTTTTTTATTGTTGTTGTCTGAGGGGCTCAATTTTTTGTATTGATTTCCCTCGACCCTTTTCTTCGTTTGGTAGTTTTCGTTGTGTAGTAGAGTGTTATGTGATTTATTACACTTCTTACATTTTATTTGAGAGAAGCATTTGGTTTCTGCACTGTGTTTAAGACATATACTGCATATTTGCTTATTGCGTACATATGCTAATCGATTGGGAATCTCGGTGTTTAAAAATTTCTCACAATAATAAATTCGATGACCATTCTGCATGCAGAAATCACAGTTCCACTCTCTTCTGTCTGATTGAGAATTTCCACTTTGTTTTTTGTATTCTTTGTTTCGAGTCGTTGTTTGTTGTTGAGATTCAAGGGTTTGAAATAATTGCTCAAGGAAGTCCATAACATCCTCCAGTTTTTGTATTTGGCTTGGTTTTTTGATGTGTTGCTCATATAATTGTAAGCCCTCCTTGTCAAATTTTCGAAGGAGTAGGTGAGCAAATATTTCATCGTTTTTATTGTTATGTTTGCCTATTGTCGATGTGATGATGTAAATACATTCCTTTGCTGCATCGTGAAGCTTTTTAACATTAGAAGGTGATGTAGCGTTCATCATTGGCATGTCCAGCAAGTAATTCAATTGTGTGGAGAAGTTTATTCTTTTATTTTCGTACCTTCTGACGAGAGTCTTCCATGCTTCATTATAGTTTGCCGAAGATCTTTGTATGAGGCTAGCAATAGAAGTTTGAGCTTCGCCGGTTATACACGATCGCAAGTGATTTAATTTCACAGAATCTGGCACATTATTCTTATTGTGAACCAAATCTATGAATAGGTCGGAAAATATCTTCCACTCTTCAATTTTTCCATCGAATTTAGGCAGTTCAATTTTTGGACTTTGTGTTAATACATTTGCATATGGATCAGATTTTATGCTTTCATGTTTTTCTTCCAACTTGAAAAGAAGTAATTTCAGATCTTCTTCCAACTCGATTATATAATTTTCTTCTCTGAATTCCTCTTCTTGTATTGGATTCATCTTAGACAGCTCAACTTGCAGTCGGTCATTCCACCGTTTCAATTTTCCAATCCATATGTTTTTTGTATGAGGATGGGAAATTGCCTCTAGTTTCGCCTCGTCTATGGTTTTTTTTTAAACTTTCCATTATTGTACGTAATTTCGTTAAATCTATTTGAGTTTCATGATTTGTTATTGTTTTCATCATGAATTCATTCATTTGTTTTTGCTGCAAGTCTAGTCCAGTGGCTATCTACTGATTAACAGTTTTTATTTCTGCTATTTTGCTAGCTAACATTGCTTCGCTTGTGCCTTGTTCTACACTGTCCAGATCTTTGTTTTTCAGCAAATTTTGAATTTTCTGAAAGTAGTTCTCTGCTCCTTTCATCCATTGTTCCTTAAAATAGGGAACATCAATAACACCAAGCTTATGAAGTAGCTTGTCATTTTCCTTGAATGCTTGAAGATTCTCTTCAGCATAGACAAGAATTTCTTGATTTTTGCTGCGTGTTGTTACACCTTCTCCATCTTTTAATAACTTTTCAAGGTTTTTTAATATTTCAACTTGTTTTTCAATTACTTTTAAATGCTCTGATGACATTGTTGAAATTTTTTTTTTACTTGTTATGATTTTTCACTGAATATGATTTTTTTACTTGTCAGTATTTGTAGCTCTGACAACGCTAATTTTCACTTTATATAATTTTTTTTTTTTTTTAGGTACTTGTCAGTATTTGTAGCTCTGACAACGCTAATTTTACTTTATATAATTTTTTTTTTTTTTTTAGGTACTTGTCAGTATTTGTAGCTCTGACAACGCTAATTTTACTTTATCAGTATTTGTAGCTCTGATAACGCTAAATTTCGCTTGTTCGTTTATTAAAAATCTCTTACCACTGGTGGGGGAAAATTTTTTAATACACGGTTCGAAGGACCAAATGTTGAATATAAACTCGGTTGTAAGTCGAATGAATACTAATTTTATTTCACTACATTACTACTATATATATACAATTTGGTTGTCTTATCTTCTATTCTTAATGTCTATGTTCTTATCTATCTGTTCTTACTTATGTAATTTATCTGTAGATAACCGTCAGTGTATGCTTAGGGTAATCTGTCTTATCTTTATTTCACATACACATTGGGTTATCTATAGATTTGTTATGTTCATGTTTGAACACCTTGTGATTGTTTAAAAATTCTACAAATTTTATTTGATAAGAAAAAAGGTTAACAATTCAAATTTATTCATTTTATATACCTTGGCTTACAACTATTATTTACAACAAAGAAAAAAAGGATTTTATTGAATTCAAAGATCTGTGCGTAAGGTACAAACATTGTTCAAAGACAAGAAATGCAGTTGCAAGAAATTAAAGGTTAGGTAGAATCTTGCACATGAAGCACAAGACAATGCATTTATGTTACGTAGTTATGTTTACGTTTTCTTAAGGCTGCAACACATTGAAGGTCATAGCTTCAAGGGGAAGATGGCGTTAACATGCCGCCCCCCAGTAAGCTGACTGCAATCCGCGTCCACCTTACTCTGTTGTTCATCTCTGCCGGTTACGTCCAAAACTGCCAACTTAGCTGCAGGTCGTTCATATAGACCGCCTTTTGTCTGAACCTTTGCTCGGCGTACCTGTCCGTCTTTTGCCATGTCTACATCTACAATGATCCCCCTTGGCCAACACTTTCTTGGCAGATCACTGTCCACTATGACGACCAAATCACGCTTAGAAATCGGCTTAACTTTGCTGAACCACTTTGACCTTTGATTAAGTGTTGGCAGAAAGGCTTTTACCCACTTCTTCGAAAACTGTTCAGCTAGTATTTGTGATTGCTTCCAGCTCTTTCTAAAGTCGAAGATTTGCGGATCACAAGGAGGTTTTGATCCATTTGAAGTGCCAAGAAGGAAATGGTTTGGCGTTAGTGCTCCATCATCAGCTGAATCCAAGGATACAACAGTTAAAGGCTTTGAGTTTATAACAAGTTCAACCTCAATAAGTGCACTTCGCAAAGTTTCGTCTCCGACTTTTCTCGATGGCAATATCTGGTAAAGCACAGTTTTTATAGATTGCACCAGCCTCTCCCAGGCACCACCCATATGCGGAGCTGATGGTGGATTAAACCGCCATTTTAGTTCTGCAGACATAAACTCATTAGCAACCTGTCCCAAGTCAACTTTTTTCAGCTCCTCTCGAAGCACTTTCTCCGCACCTCGAAAATTTGTGCCGCTGTCGCTATAAATTTCCAGAGGGGTCCCACGGCGAGCGATGAAGTTCCTTAAGCACATGATGAAGGAATCTGTAGTCAAACTATGGGCAACCTCAATGTGCACCGCTCAAACTGTAAGGCACGTGAATATTGCCCCCCATCTTTTTTCATTTCTCCTTCCAACGGTGACAATAATCGGACCAAAAAAGTCCACTCTTACAAATGAGAAAGGTTTGCAGAATGCTCCTAGCCTTGCCCGTGGTAAATTAGCCATTTCAGGAGTTCTTGGTTATGCACTTTGGATTCTACAGACTTGGCAACCTCGTCTTACTGATTTGTAAAGTACTCTCAACTTTGAGATGTAAAATTTCTGTCGGATTTCATTCAGGACCGTCTCATGGTTGCAGTGATGGTATTTTCGATCAACTATTAAGAAGGTTATATAATGCGACTTTGGAAGAATAATAGGCGTTTTACAGTCCGTTGCGATGTATTCAGCGAAAGCCGTCCGTCCCTGCATTCTCAAAACTTCATTTTCATCTAAAAATGAAGAGAGCTTTACTTGGGAATAGATGGTGTTGTTTTTTCCGCACTTCTTTTTAGTATATTTATCTCTTCTATATACACTTCTAATTGAGCTTGCCGATAAAGAAGCATTTCAGACTTCCTAAATGCTTCTGAATTTATGACAAAATGTTGTACTTGTGTCTCACTGCAATGTGCTAGTACCTCCATATTTCCAAAGTCACATACCTTACCGCTCACCGTTTTTCGTACCAAAACTCTCAGCTTCAATTTACCAATGTACATGAAGATATAACCCACACAACGCAATTTTCTCCAGGTTCCAAAACGATTTACCTCAATTAAGTTACAGACTTATTTAATATGTAGTAGATGTGGTCTAAATTCGTTCTTATCGGCTATTTGGATTCCTGGCATTTGCGGCCATTCCTCTTGAGCATCATGTAGAAACAGAGGTCCACTAAACCACTCACCTGACACATCCCAGTCGCGATCAGATTTCCATTTGGTTGCTTTATCGGCAACATTCAACTTTGAAGGAATCCATATCCATTCCAAAATATTTGAAGATTCCAAAATCTCCCCTACTCGATCACATCACAAACTGTTGAAAGTTGCGAGGGTCAGTACGAATCCAAGAAAGAACTGCCTTAGAGTCAGACCATAAAAACCTCTGACTAATTGAAAAACTATTTGCGTCACATATAGAGTTCATTAGTCGTACTCCCAGTACAGCGGCTTGAAGTTCGAGTCTAGGAATCGACAATGGTCTGCGTGGAGCTACTTTAGTTTTTGCACTCACTATCACCGTTTCGATTTGGTTACTATGTGCAATCCGAAAATAAAAAACAGCTGCATAAGCGTTTTCGCTTGCATCGACAAACGTGTGTAACTGGATGGACGCTCCTGGTTGGCTCAGATTAAGGGAATAGCATTTTGGAATTTGTACTTCAGTTACTCTAGGCAACAGCATCTGTCATCGTAGCCACCTTTCATGTAATTATGATGGCAGCCTTTCATCCCAGCCTAACTCGACCCTCCAAATATCTTGCAAAAGAACCTTCACAAAAACTAGAAAGTGCGAGAGGAATCCCATGGGGTCGAATATTGACATTAATATTTTAAGAACCTCACGCTTGGTAGGAACCTTTCTCTCAGAAAGCACACTCCAGTTCAGGTGATTAAAATTCAAAGCGTATGTGAAAACGTCAGCAGCAGAAGTTTCCAGTGTATGCCTAGAACTTTCTCCGTTGCCGTGATGTCGACGTCATTCATACCAAAGGCTTTGCTTTTATTTGAGCTATGGGTATCCTCTTGCAACGCGATGAGTACAACTGTTGAATTTGACATCCAATTCCTTATGTGAAACCCTGCATTCGCGTGGATAAATTTTACGTCTTTCGCTAGTTGAATAGCCTCATCTATAGTGTCTGTACTATCTATAAAATCGTCCACGTAATGATGTTGCAATATTGCCTCTACTGCTCTTGGCTTACAACTCGTAAACCGCAAGGCGTTCTGGTTCTTCACATAATGAGCTATGTACGGAGAGCACGTCGCGCCGAAGGTCAAAGCTTGCATTTCAAATACACTGGGTCTTCCGGTATCGTTAGCATCCTTCCACAAAAAACGCTGCACAGATCTGTCTGGTTCACGCACCCTCACTTGGTGAAACATTTCGGCTATATCTCCACAAATTGCTATTCGCCTGCATCGAAAACCATACAATATATTTGTTATTGGGATTAACTGGTCTGGACCTTTAAGGAGAAAGTCGTTAAGAGAAACGCCATCACTTTTCGCAGCTGCATCCCATACAAGCCTAACCTTTGCGGGCTTATTTGGGTTCCTTACTATAAAAATTGGCAAATACCAAGCATGACCTTCTGTACTTAGTTCCCGATCATTTAATTTCTTGGCATATCCCTTAGCCACTAAATTTGAAATTTGCTCATTCAAATTTTTACTCAGTTGAATATCGTTCTGAATTTATCGATCGAGTATTTGAAAGCGATGAAATGCCATGGAATAACTGTCAGGCAAAGAAAATTTATCAAACTTCCAAAGCAGGCCAACTTCAAAATGTGTATCAATTCGCACGCAAGTCTCTTCAAGAATTCTAATAGCTCTTTTTTGTTCTGCTGATATCATTTGATGTGTTGGAATGCGAACACCAATGTTTTCAATTGAAAAGAATTTTTCAACAAGTTGGTGGAGCTCTGCATCGGTGTGGTTTTGAAAAATATGTAAAACAAATTTCCTTATTTCGCCTTCATTTTTGTTTCTTCTTTCAGGTCCGTGTACACACCATCCTAGCCGAGTTTTTGTTGCCATCGGTTCAGCTCCACTGCCCTCAAATACTCTCATCGGCACTCCCAGGTTCCAATTGTCCATACCAATAAGGATTTTCGGTTGTGCCCATTCGTAAGAAGGAATAGGCAGGCCTTTAATGTACGAGTATCGATTTTTGAGCACATCACTTGATACTGATTGTGTTGGCAGACCCAAATTTTCCACCGTACGAACGTTGCGAAGAGTGTACTTCTGGCATTCTCCATTGTGTCCTGCTATGCCTAAAGAGACTATCCTCGAGTTCTTTTCCACGCGTGTCGTTTCAGATGTCCACCTTAAGCAAAGCTCCTCGGATCTACCATGAAGATTCAAGTTATCAGCTAGTTCTTGTTCAACCAATGTCAAGGAGGAACCTCCATCCAGTAAAGCAAAAGTCTCAACAGATTTATTGGTACCGTAAAGGGTCACCGGGATTATACTGAACAACACATTCGCTGTACAATCGTTGTCAGTTTGGTCGGTATGACATCCTAAAGTTGAGTAACCAGATTGCGGCCTAGCTGCATATCCTCTTACGTCAGAAGAATTCCTTGCACCGGACTGTTTAGCTATACTATTCGTCATTTCTGTTAAATTGGCGTTATTTTCAACTTGGCCACCTTTTGCGTTGTTGTGCAAAAGATAATGATGTTTCATTGCACATCCATCTATCCCACACAATGATGTTACCTTGCATCGAGAATGAGGATGCTTCGACAAGCATGTATGGCATAAATTATACTTTCGAACGATATTCCACTTGTCAGAACGTCCAGCCAGTTTGAATTCGTTGCAAACTTCCAGTGCATGATCATTGTTACAAACGTAACATCTCTTTGGCGCTCTAGTGTTTTGGTGGTTATTAACTGGGACCTCAGCCACTGCATGCGTATACAAATGATTATTACGTCTGTCACGTTTGTCAGTATCTCGTATGGTTGGCATTGTGACGGAACAAGCAGCTTCCGCAATGTTACTTAGCCAGTCAGAGAACACTTTCAACGATGGTTGATGCAACTCCTTGGAGAATATGGCCCAGTTTAACAGTAGGTGTGGGGTGAGCTTGTCTGTAAATTCCTTAAGCAGTGTCGGGTTGTTCAAATGTGCTGTCATCTGCGATGCTTCCATAGTAGCACAAACATTTTGTATTGCAAGTGCATATTCAATAAGCGTTTCCATCCTTTCGGCTTTTGGAGGTGCTTGGTTTTTGGCTTTGGTTATCATGGCGTGAAGTATGTGTTCTGGTCGGCCGAAACGCATACGAAGTGTTTTTATTATGTCTGGCACAAGCTTTGGCAGCAAAAGGCGGTTCTTTACCGCTTCTAGAGCACTACCGCGTAAACATTTCTGCAGGCGTATCAAATTTTCAGCGTCAGTATATCCCGCAATAGATGTGCTTTGTTCAAACGAGCTGATGAACATTGGCCATTCTTCTGCATATCCATGGAACAAAGGTAAATCTTTTGATATTGCCTGCCTAGCTGCTAGCTGTGATGAAGAAAGTGCATTGGTTTGTTTGGACTCGGAACAGTAGGTTGAACGTTAGGATGCCGCGATTCAGAAGGTGTTAGGTTTTGCATTTGCTGACTTTCATTTTCATTTCGGTTGGGGTTGCTTGGGACAGATTGCCTTTGAGGCATATGAACTACATGGGGTTATTGTTGATCATGAGTGGGGGGCGCTTTAGTTTTGGGAGGAAAATTATTTTGTTCTACCCAATTTTGGGTTCTTTGGCTACGATCTACTGACTTACCATCTATTTTATAATCTTCCTCATCCTCATCATCGTGTCATTCACTGCAGTGTCTACATTGACGCATTGGAAATGAAACCAGGCATCGCATTTGTCACACGCTACCATTTCTGGTATGTCGGGCTCATTACAAAGCTTGCAATTATGCTTTTCCAATGGCGATGACATTGCATTTGGTGTTTTCTCGTTTGGCATAATACAAGAATTTTTAAGAATTGTTGAGGTCGGTCGTTGTAGGCTTGGCCAAGTTTTAAGAGCGGTGAAACGTTTAAGAAAAAATCAATTGTTTCCTTGTGATTGCTTAAAAATTCTACAAATTTTATTTGATAAGAAAAAAGGTTAACAATTCAAATTTATTCATTTTATATACCTTGGCTTACAACTATTATTTACAACAAAGAAAAAAAGGATTTTATTTAATTCAAAGATCTGTGCGTAAGGTACAAACATTGTTCAAAGACAAGAAATGCAGTTGCAAGAAATTAAAGGTTAGGTAGAATCTTACACATGAAGCACAAGACAATGCATTTATGTTACGTAGTTATGTTTACGTTTTCTTAAGGCTGCAACACATTGAAGGTCATAGCTTCAAGGGGAAGATGGCGTTAACATGCCGCCCCCAGTAAGCTGACTGCAATCCGCGTCCACCTTACTCTGTTGTTCATCTCTGCCGGTTACGTCCAAAACTGCCAACTTTGCTGCAGGTCGTTCATATAGACCGCCTTTTGTCTGAACCTTTGCTCGGCGTACCTGTCCGTCTTTTGCCATGTCTACATCTACAATGATTCCCTTTGGCCAACAGTTTCTTGGCAGATCACTGTCCACTATGACGACCAAATCACCCTTAGAAATCGGCTTAACTTTGCTGAACCACTTCGACCTTCGATTAAGTGTTGGCAGAAAGGCTTTTACCCACTTCTTCCAAAACTGTTCAGCTAGTATTTGTGATTGCTTCCAGCTCTTTCTTAAGTTGAAGATTTGCGGATCACAAGGAGGTTTTGATCCATTTGAAGTGCCAAGAAGGAAATGGTTTGGCGTTAGTGCTTCATCATCAGCTGAATCCAAGGATACAACAGTTAAAGGCTTTGAGTTTATAACAAGTTCAACCTCAATAAGTGCACTTCGCAAAGTTTCGTCTCCGTCTTTTCTCGATGGCAATATCTGGTAAAGCACAGTTTTTATAGATCGCACCACCTTTCTCAGGCACCACCCAGAGGGGTCCCACGGCGAGCGATGAAGTTCCTTAAGCACATGATGAAGGAATCTGTAGTCAAACTATGAACAACCTCAATGTGCACCGCTCGAACTGTAAGGCACGTGAATATTGCCCCCATCTTTTTTCATTTCTCCTTCCAACGGTGACAATAATCGGACCAAAAAAGTCCACTCTTACAAATGAGAAAGGTTTGCAGAATGCTCCTAGCCTTGCCCGTGGTAAATTAGCCATTTCAGGAGTTCTTGGTTGTGCACTTTGGATTCTACAGACTTGGCAACCTCGTCTTACTGATTTGTAAAGTACTCTCAACTTTGAGATGTAAAATCTCTGTCGGATTTCATTCAGGACCGTCTCATGGTTGCAGTGATGGTATTTTCGATCAACTATTAAGAAGGTTATATAATGCGACTTTGGAAGAATAATAGGCGTTTTACAGTCCGTTGCGATGTATTCAGCGAAAGCTGTCCGTCCCTGCATTCTCAAAACTTCATTTTCATCTAAAAATGGAGTGAGCTTTACTAGGGCGCTACTCTTGGAAATAGATGGTGTTGTTTTTTCCGCACTTCTTTTTAGTATATTTATCTTCTATATACACTTCTAATTGAGCTTGCCGATAAAGAAGCATTTCAGACTTCCTAAATGCTTCTGAATTTATGACAAAATGTTGTACTTGTGTCTCACTGCAATGTGCTAGTACCTCCATATTTCCAAAGTCACATACCTTACCGCTCACCGTTTTTCGTACCAAAACTCTCAGCTTCAATTTACCAATGTACATGAAGATATAAGCCACACAACGCAATAAAGTTGCGAGGGTCAGTACGAAGCCAAGAAAGAACTGTCTTAGAGTCAGACCATTAAAACCTCTGACTAATTGAAAAACTATGTGCGTCACATATAGAGTTCATTAGTCGTACTCCCAGTACAGCGGCTTGAAGTTCGAGTCTAGGAATCGACAATGGTCTGCGTGGAGCTACTTTAGTTTTTGCACTCACTATCACCGTTTCGATTTGGTTACTATTTGCAATCCGAAAATAAAAAACAGCTGCATAAGCGTTTTCGCTTGCATCGACAAACGTGTGTAACTGGATGGACGCTCCTGGTTGGCTCAGATTAAGGGAATAGCATCTTGGAATTTGTACTTCAGTTACTCTAGGCAACAGCATCTGTCATCGTAGCCACCTTTCATGTAATGATGATGGCAGCCTTTCATCCCAGCCTAACTCGACCCTCCAAATATCTTGCAAAAGAACCTTCACAAAAACTAGAAAGTGCGAGAGGAATCCCATGGGGTCGAATATTGACATTAATATTTTAAGAACCTCACGCTTGGTAGGAACCTTTCTCTCAGAAAGCACACTCCAGTTCAGGTGATTAAAATTCAAAGCGTATGTGAAAACGTCAGCAGCAGTGTTCCAGTGTATGCCTAGAACTTTCTCCGTTGCCGTGATGTCGACGTCATTCATACCAAAGGCTTTGCTTTTATTTGAGCTATGGGTATCCTCTTGCAACGCGATGAGTACAGCTGTTGAATTTGACATCCAATTCCTTATGTTAAACCCTGCATTCGCGTGGATAAATTTTACGTCTTTCGCTAGTTGAATAGCCTCATCTATAGTGTCTGTACTATCTATAAAATCGTCCACGTAATGATGTTGCAATATTGCCTCTACTGCTCTTGGCTTACAACTCGTAAACCGCAAGGCGTTCTGGTTCTTCACATAATGAGCTATGTACGGAGAGCACGTCGCGCCGAAGGTCAAAGCTTGCATTTCAAATACACTGGGTCTTCCGGTATCGTTAGCATCCTTCCACAAAAAACGCTGCACAGATCTGTCTGGTTCACGCACCCTCACTTGGTGAAACATTTCGGCTATATCTCCACAAATTGCTATTCGCCTGCATCGAAAACCATACAATATATTTGTTATTGGGATTAACTGGTCTGGACCTTTAAGGAGAAAGTCGTTAAGAGAAACGCCATCACTTTTCGCAGCTGCATCCCATACAAGCCTAACCGTTGCGGGCTTATTTGGGTTCCTTACTATAAAAATTGGCAAATACCAAGCATGACCTTCTGTACTTAGTTCCCGATCATTTAATTTCTTGGCATATCCCTTAGCCACTAAATTTGAAATTTGATCATTCAAATTTTTACTCAGTTGAATATCGTTCTGAATTTTTCGATCGAGTATTTGAAAGCGATGAAATGCCATGGAATAGCTGTCAGGCAAAGAAAATTTATCAAACTTCCAAAGCAGGCCAACTTCAAAATGTGTATCAATTCGCACGCAAGTCTCTTCAAGAATTCTAATAGCTCTTTTTTGTTCTGCTGATATCATTTGATGTGTTGGAATGCGAACACCAATGTTTTCAATTGAAAAGAATTTTTCAACAAGTTGGTGGAGCTCTGCATCGGTGTGGTTTTGAAAAATATGTAAAACAAATTTCCTTATTTCGCCTTCATTTTTGTTTCTTCTTTCAGGTCCGTGTACACACCATCCTAGCCGAGTTTTTGTTGCCATCGGTTCAGCTCCACTGCCCTCAAATACTCTCATCGGCACTCCCAGCTTCCAATTGTCCATACCAATAAGGATTTTCGGTTGTGCCCATTCGTAAGAAGGAATAGGCAGGCCTTTAATGTACGAGTATCGATTTTTGAGCACATCACTTGATACTGATTGTGTTGGCAGACCCAAATTTTCCACCGTACGAACGTTGCGAAGAGTGTACTTCTGGCATTCTCCATTGTGTCCTGCTATGCCTAAAGAGACTATCCTCGAGTTCTTTTCCACGCGTGTCGTTTCAGATGTCCACCTTAAGCAAAGCTCCTCGGATCTACCATGAAGATTCAAGTTATCAGCTAGTTCTTGTTCAACCAATGTCAAGGAGGAACTTCTATCCAGAAAAGCAAAAGTCTCAACAGATTTATTGGTACCGTAAAGGGTCACCGGGATTATACTGAACAACACATTCGCTGTACATTCGTTGTCAGTTTGGTCGGTATGACATCCTAAAGTTGAGTAACCGGATTGCGGCCTAGCTGCATATCCTCTTACGTCAGAAGAATTCCTTGCACCGGACTGTTTAGCTATACTATTCGTCATTTCTGTTAAATTGGCGTTATTTTCAACTTGGCCAACTTTTGCGTTGTTGTGCAAAAGATAATGATGTTTCATTGCACATCCATCTATCCCACACAATGATGTTACCTTGCATCGAGAATGAGGATGCTTCGACAAGCATGTATGGCATAAATTATACTTTCGAACGATATTCCACTTGTCAGAACGTCCAGCCAGTTTGAATTCGTTGCAAACTTCCAGTGCATGATCATTGTTACAAACGTAACAATTTCTTTGGCGCTCTAGTGTTTTGGTGGTTATTAACTGGGACCTCAGCCACTGCATGCGTATACAAATGATTATTACGTCTGTCACGTTTGTCAGTATCTCGTATGGTTGGCATTGTGACGGAACAAGCAGCTTCCGCAATGTTACTTAGCCAGTCAGAGAACACTTTCAACGATGGTTGATGCAACTCCTTGGAGAATATGGCCCAGTTTAACAGTAGGTGTGGGGTGAGCTTGTCTGTAAATTCCTTAAGCAGTGTCGGGTTGTTCAAATGTGCTGTCATCTGCGATGCTTCCATAGTAGCACAAACATTTTGTATTGCAAGTGCATATTCAATAAGCGTTTCCATCCTTTCGGCTTTTGGAGGTGCTTGGTTTTTGGCTTTGGTTATCATGGCGTGAAGTATGTGTTCTGGTCGGCCGAAACGCATACGAAGTGTTTTTATTATATCTGGCACAAGCTTTGGCAGCAAAAGGCGGTTCTTTACCGCTTCTAGAGCACTACCGCGTAAACATTTCTGCAGGCGTATCAAATTTTCAGCGTCAGTATATCCCGCAATAGATGTGCTTTGTTCAAACGAGCTGATGAACATTGGCCATTCTTCTGCATATCCATGGAACAAAGGTAAATCTTTTGATATTGCCTGCCTAGCTGCTAGCTGTGATGAAGAAAGTGCATTGGTTTGTTTGAATTCGGAGCTTGGACTCGGAACAGTAGGTTGAACGTTAGGATGCCGCGATTCAGAAGGTGTTAGGTTTTGCATTTGCTGACTTTCATTTTCATTTCGGTTGGGGTTGCTTGGGACAGATTGCCTCTGAGGCATATGAACTACATGGGGTTGTTGTTGATCATGAGTGGGGGGTGCTTTAGTTTTGGGAGGAAAATTATTTTGTTCTACCCAATTTTGGGTTCTTTGGCTACGATCTACTGACTTACCATCTATTTTATAATCTTCCTCATCCTCATCATCGTGTCATTCACTGCAGTGTCTACATTGACGCATTGGAAATGAAACCAGGCATCGCATTTGTCACACGCTACCATTTCTGGTATGTCGGGCTCATTACAAAGCTTGCAATTATGCTTTTCCAATGGCGATGACATTGCATTTGGTGTTTTCTCGTTTGGCATAATACAAGAATTTTTAAGAATTGTTGAGGTCGGTCGTTGTAGGCTTGACCAAGTTTTTAGAGCGGTGAAACGTTTAAGAAAAAATCAATTGTTTCCTTGTGATTGCTTAAAAATTCTACAAATTTTATTTGATAAGAAAAAAGGTTAACAATTCAAATTTATTCATTTTATATACCTTGGCTTACAACTATTATTTACAACAAAGAAAAAAAGGATTTTATTGAATTCAAAGATCTGTGCGTAAGGTACAAACATTGTTCAAAGACAAGAAATGCAGTTGCAAGAAATTAAAGGTTAGGTAGAATCTTGCACATGAAGCACAAGACAATGCATTTATGTTACGTAGTTATGTTTACGTTTTCTTAAGGCTGCAACACATTGAAGGTCATAGCTTCAAGGGGAAGATGGCGTTAACATGCCGCCCCCAGTAAGCTGATTGCAATCCGCGTCTGCCTTACTCTGTTGTTCATCTCTGCCGGTTACGTCCAAAACTGCCAACTTAGCTGCAGGTCGTTCATATAGACCGCCTTTTGTCTGAACCTTTGCTCGGCGTACCTGTCCGTCTTTTGCCATGTCTACATCTACAATGATTCCCTTTGGCCAACAGTTTCTTGGCAGATCACTGTCCACTATGACAACCAAATCACCCTTAGAAATCGGCTTAACTTTGCTGAACCACTTTGACCTTCGATTAAGTGTTGGCAGAAAGGCTTTTACCCACTTCTTCCAAAACTGTTCAGCTATTATTTGTGATTGCTTCCAGCTCTTTCTAAAGTCGAAGATTTGCGGATCACAAGGAGGTTTTGATCCATTTGAAGTGCCAAGAAGGAAATGGTTTGGCGTTAGTGCTTCATCATCAGCTGAATCCAAGGATACAAAAGTTAAGGGCCTTGAGTTTATAACATGTTCAACCTCAATAAGTGCACTTCGCAAAGTTTCGTCTCCGACTTTTCTCGATGGCAATATCTGGTAAAGCACAGTTTTTATAGATCGCACCAGCCTCTCCCAGGCACCACCCATATGCGGAGCTGATGGTGGATTAAACCGCCATTTTAGTTCTGCAGACATAAACTCATTAGCAACCTGTCCCAAGTCAACCCTTTTCAGCTCCTCACGAAGCACTTTCTCCGCACCTCGAAAATTTGTGCCATTGTCGCTATAAATTTCAAGAGAGGTCCCACGGCGAGCGATGAAGTTCCTTAAGCACATGATGAAGGAATCTGTAGTCAAACTATGGGCAACCTCAATGTGCACCGCTCGAACTGTAAGGCACGTGAATATTGCCCCCCATCTTTTTTCATTTCTCCTTCCAACGGTGACAATAATCGGACCAAAAAAGTCCACTCCTACAAATGAGAAAGGTTTGCAGAATGCTCCTAGCCTTGCCCGTGGTAAATTAGCCATTTCAGGAGTTCTTGGTTGTGCACTTTGGATTCTACAGACTTGGCAACCTCGTCTTACTGATTTGTAAAGTACTCTCAACTTTGAGATGTAAAATCTCTGTCGGATTTCATTCAGGACCGTCTCATGGTTGCAGTGATGGTATTTTCGATCAACTATTAAAAAGGTTATATAATGCGACTTTGGAGGAATAATAGGCGTTTTACAGTCCGTTGCGATGTATTCAGCGAAAGCCGTCCGTCCCTGCATTCTCAAAACTTCATTTTCATCTAAAAATGGAGAGAGCTTTACTAGGGCGCTACTCTTGGGAATAGATGGTGTTGTTGATGGTTGATGCAACTCCTTGGAGAATATGGCCCAGTTTAACAGAAGGTGTGGGGTGAGCTTGTCTGTAAATTCCTTAAGCAGTGTCGGGTTGTTCAAATGTGCTGTCATCTGCGATGCTTCCATAGTAGCACAAACATTTTGTATTGCAAGTGCATATTCAATAAGCGTTTCCATCCTCTCGGCTTTTGGAGGTGCTTGGTTTTTGGCTTTGGTTATCATGGCGTGAAGTATGTGTTCTGGTCGGCCGAAACGCATACGAAGTGTTTTTGTTATATCTGGCACAAGCTTTGGCAGCAAAAGGCGGTTCTTTACCGCTTCTAGAGCACTACCGCGTAAACATTTCTGCAGGCGTATCAAATTTTCAGCGTCAGTATATCCCGCAATAGATGTGCTTTGTTCAAACGAGCTGATGAACATTGGCCATTCTTCTGCATATCCATGGAACAAAGGTAAATCTTTTGATATTGCCTGCCTAGCTGCTAGCTGTGATGAAGAAAGTGCATTGGTTTGTTTGAATTCGGAGCTTGGACTCGGAACAGTAGGTTGAACGTTAGGATGCCGCGATTCAGAAGGTGTTAGGTTTTGCATTTGCTGACTTTCATTTTCATTTCGGTTGGGGTTGCTTGGGACAGATTGCCTCTGAGGCATATGAACTACATGGGGTTGTTGTTGATCATGAGTGGTGGGCGCTTTAGTTTTGGGAGGAAAATTATTTTGTTCTACCCAATTTTGGGTTCTTTGGCTACGATCTACTGACTTACAATCTATTTTATAATCTTCCTCATCCTCATCATCGTGTCATTCACTGCAGTGTCTACATTGACGCATTGGAAATGAAACCAGGCATCGCATTTGTCACACGCTACCATTTCTGGTATGTCGGGCTCATTACAAAGCTTGCAATTATGCTTTTCCAATGGCGATGACATTGCATTTGGTGTTTTCTCGTTTGGCATAATACAAGAATTTTTAAGAATTGTTGAGGTCGGTCGTTGTAGGCTTGGCCAAGTTTTTAGAGCGGTGAAACGTTTAAGAAAAAATCAATTGTTTCCTTGTGATTGCTTAAAAATTCTACAAATTTTATTTGATAAGAAAAGAGGTTAACAATTCAAATTTATTCATTTTATATACCTTGGCTTACAACTATTATTTACAACAAAGAAAAAAGGATTTTATGAAATTCAAAGATCTGTGCGTAAGGTACAAACATTGTTCAAAGACAAGAAATGCAGTTGCAAGAAATTAAAGGTTAGGTAGAATCTTGCACATGAAGCACAAGACAATGCATTTATGTTACGTAGTTATGTTTACGTTTTCTTAAGGCTGCAACACATTGAAGGTTATAGCTTCAAGGGGAAGATGGCGTTAACATGCCACCCCCAGTAAGCTGACTGCAATCCGCGTCCGCCTTACTCTGTTGTTCATCTCTGCCGGTTACGTCCAAAACTGCCAACTTAGCTGAAGGTCGTTCATATAGACCGCCTTTTGTCTGAACCTTTGCTCGGCGTACCTGTCCGTCTTTTGCCATGTCTACATCTACAATGATCCCCTTTGGCCAACAGTTTCTTGGCAGATCACTGTCCACTATGACGACCAAATCACCCTTAGAAATCGGCTTAACTTTGCTGAACCACTTTGACCTTCGATTAAGTGTTGGCAGAAAGGCTTTTACCCATTTCTTCCAAAACTGTTCAGCTAGTATTTGTGATTGCTTCCAGCTCTTTCTAAAGTCGAAGATTTGCGGATCACAAGGAGGTTTTGATCCATTTGAAGTGCCAAGAAGGAAATGGTTTGGCGTTAGTGCTTCATCATCAGCTGAATCCAAGGATACAAAAGTTAAAGGCCTTGAGTTTATAACATGTTCAACCTCAATAAGTGCACTTCGCAAAGTTTCGTCTCCGACTTTTCTCGATGGCAATATCTGGTAAAGCACAGTTTTTATAGATCGCACCAGCCTCTCCCAGGCACCACCCATATGCGGAGCTGATGGTGGATTAAACCGCCATTTTAGTTCTGCAGACATAAACTCATTAGCAACCTGTCCCAAGTCAACCCTTTTCAGCTCCTCACGAAGCACTTTCTCCGCACCTCGAAAATTTGTGCCGTTGTCGCTATAAATTTCCAGAGGGGTCCCACGGCGAGCGATGAAGTTCCTTAAGCACATGATGAAGGAATCTGTAGTCAAACTATGGGCAACCTCAATGTGCACCGCTCGAACTGTAAGGCACGTGAATATTTCATTTCTCCTTCCAACGGTGACAATAATCGGACCAAAAAAGTCCACTCCTACAAATGAGAAAGGTTTGCAGAATGCTCCTAGCCTTGCCCGTGGTAAATTAGCCATTTCAGGAGTTCTTGGTTGTGCACTTTGGATTCTACAGACTTGGCAACCTCGTCTTACTGATTTGTAAAGTACTCTCAACTTTGAGATGTAAAATCTCTGTCGGATTTCATTCAGGACCGTCTCATGGTTGCAGTGATAGTATTTTCGATCAACTATTAAGAAGGTTATATAATGCGACTTTGGAAGAATAATAGGCGTTTTACAGTCCGTTGCGATGTATTCAGCGAAAGCCGTCCGTCCCTGCATTCTCAAAACTTCATTTTCATCTAAAAATGGAGTGAGCTTTACTAGGGCGCTACTCTTGGAAATAGATGGTGTTGTTTTTTCCGCACTTCTTTTTAGTATATTTATCTCTTCTATATACACTTCTAATTGAGCTTGCCGATAAAGAAGCATTTCAGACTTCCTAAATGCTTCTGAATTTATGACAAAATGTTGTACTTGTGTCTCACTGCAATGTGCTAGTACCTCCATATTTCCAAAGTCACATACCTTACCGCTCACCGTTTTTCGTACCAAAACTCTCAGCTTCAATTTACCAATGTACATGAAGATATAAGCCACACAACGCAATAATTTTCTCCAGGTTCCAAAACGATTTACCTCAATTAAGTTACAGGCGTCTTTGACTTCTTTAATATGTAGTAGATGTGGTCTGGCATTTGCGGCCATTCCTCTTGAGCATCATGTAGAAACAGAGGTCCACTAAAACACTCACCTGACACATCCCAGTCGCGATCAGAGTTCCATTTGGTTGCTTTATCGGCCACATTCAACTTTGAAGGAATCCATCTCCATTCCAAAATATTTGAAGATTCCAAAATCTCCCCTACTCGATACATCACAAACTGTTGAAAGTTGCGAGGGTCAGTACGAAGCCAAGAAAGAACTGTCTTAGAGTCAGACCATAAAAACCTCTGACTAATTGAAAAACTATGTGCGTCACATATAGAGTTCATTAGTCGTACTCCCAGTACAGCGGCTTGAAGTTCGAGTCTAGGAATCGACAATGGTCTGCGTGGAGCTACTTTAGTTTTTGCACTCACTATCACCGTTTCGATTTGGTTACTATGTGCAATCCGAAAATAAAAAACAGCTGCATAAGCGTTTTCGCTTGCATCGACAAACGTGTGTAACTGGATGGACGCTCCTGGTTGGCTCAGATTAAGGGAATAGCATCTTGGAATTTGTACTTCAGTTACTCTAGGCAACAGCATCTGCCATCGTAGCCACCTTTCATGTAATGATGATGGCAGCCTTTCATCCCAGCCTAACTCGACCCTCCAAATATCTTGCAAAAGAATCTTCACAAAAACTAGAAAGTGCGAGAGGAATCCCATGGGGTCGAATATTGACATTAATATTTTAAGAACCTCACGCTTGGTAGGAACCTTTCTCTCAGAAAGCACACTCCAGTTCAGGTGATTAAAATTCAAAGCGTATGTGAAAACGTCAGCAGCAGTGTTCCAGTGTATGCCTAGAACTTTCTCCGTTGCCGTGATGTCGACGTCATTCATACCAAAGGCTTTGCTTTTATTTGAGCTATGGGTATCCTCTTGCAACGCGGTGAGTACAGCTGTTGAATTTGACATCCAATTCCTTATGTTAAACCCTGCATTCGCGTGGATAAATTTTACGTCTTTCGCTAGTTGAATAGCCTCATCTATAGTGTCTGTACTATCTATGTTGCAATATTGCCTCTACTGCTCTTGGCTTACAACTCGTAAACCGCAAGGCGTTCTGGTTCTTCACATAATGAGCTATGTACGGAGAGCACGTCGCGCCAAAGATCAAAGCTTGCATTTCAAATACACTGGGTCTTCCGGTATCGTTAGCATCCTTCCACAAAAAACGCTGCACAGATCTGTCTGGTTCACGCACCCTCACTTGGTGAAACATTTCGGCTATATCTCCACAAATTGCTATTCGCCTGCATCGAAAACCATACAATATATTTGTTATTGGGATTAACTGGTCTGGACCTTTAAGGAGAAAGTCGTTAAGAGAAACGCCATCACTTTTCGCAGCTGCATCCCATACAAGCCTAACCTTTGCGGGCTTATTTGGGTTCCTTACTATAAAAATTGGCAAATACCAAGCATGACCTTCTGTACTTAGTTCCCGATCATTTAATTTCTTGGCATATCCCTTAGCCACTAAATTTGAAATTTGCTCATTCAAATTTTTACTCAGTTGAATATCGTTCTGAATTTATCGATCGAGTATTTGAAAGCGATGAAATGCCATGGAATAGCTGTCAGGCAAAGAAAATTTATCAAACTTCCAAAGCAGGCCAACTTCAAAATGTGTATCAATTCGCACGCAAGTCTCTTCAAGAATTCTAATAGCTCTTTTTTGTTCTGCTGATATCATTTGATGTGTTGGAATGCGAACACCAATGTTTTCAATTGAAAAGAATTTTTCAACAAGTTGGTGGAGCTCTGCATCGGTGTGGTTTTGAAAAATATGTAAAACAAATTTCCTTATTTCGCCTTCATTTTTGTTTCTTCTTTCAGGTCCGTGTACACACCATCCTAGCCGAGTTTTTGTTGCCATCGGTTCAGCTCCACTGCCCTCAAATACTCTCATCGGCACTCCCAGCTTCCAATTGTCCATACCAATAAGGATTTTCGGTTGTGCCCATTCGTAAGAAGGAATAGGCAGGCCCTTAATGTACGAGTATCGATTTTTGAGCACATCACTTGATACTGATTGTGTTGGCAGACCCAAATTTTCCACCGTACGAACGTTGCGAAGAGTGTACTTCTGGCATTCTCCATTGTGTCCTGCTATGCCTAAAGAGACTATCCTCGAGTTCTTTTCCACGCGTGTCGTTTCAGATGTCCACCTTAAGCAAAGCTCCTCGGATCTACCATGAAGATTCAAGTTATCAGCTAGTTCTTGTTCAACCAATGTCAAGGAGGAACCTCCATCCAGTAAAGCAAAAGTCTCAACAGATTTATTGGTACCGTAAAGGGTCACCGGGATTATACTGAACAACACATTCGCTGTACAATCGTTGTCAGTTTGGTCGGTATGACATCCTAAAGTTGAGTAACCAGATTGCGGCCTAGCTGCATATCCTCTTACGTCAGAAGAATTCCTTGCACCGGACTGTTTAGCTATACTCTTCGTCATTTCTGTTAAATTGGCGTTATTTTCAACTTGGCCACCTTTTGCGTTGTTGTGCAAAAGATAATGATGTTTCATTGCACATCCATCTATCCCACACAATGATGTTACCTTGCATCGAGAATGAGGATGCTTCGACAAGCATGCATGGCATAAATTATACTTTCGAACGATATTCCACTTGTCAGAACGTCCAGCCAGTTTGAATTCGTTGCAAACTTCCAGTGCATGATCATTGTTACAAACGTAACATCTCTTTGGCGCTCTAGTGTTTTGGTGGTTATTAACTGGGACCTCAGCCACTGCATGCGTATACAAATGATTATTACGTCTGTCACGTTTGTCAGTATCTCGTATGGTTGGCATTGTGACGGAACAAGCAGCTTCCGCAATGTTACTTAGCCAGTCAGAGAACACTTTCAACGATGGTTGATGCAACTCCTTGGAGAATATGGCCCAGTTTAACAGTAGGTGTGGGGTGAGCTTGTCTGTAAATTCCTTAAGCAGTGTCGGGTTGTTCAAATGTGCTGTCATCTGCGATGCTTCCATAGTAGCACAAACATTTTGTATTGCAAGTGCATATTCAATAAGCGTTTCCATCCTTTCGGCTTTTGGAGGTGCTTGGTTTTTGGCTTTGGTTATCATGGCGTGAAGTATGTGTTCTGGTCGGCCGAAACGCATACGAAGTGTTTTTATTATGTCTGGCACAAGCTTTGGCAGCAAAAGGCGGTTCTTTACCGCTTCTAGAGCACTACCGCGTAAACATTTCTGCAGGCGTATAAAATTTTCAGCGTCAGTATATCCCGCAATAGATGTGCTTTGTTCAAACGAGCTGATGAACATTGGCCATTCTTCTGCATATCCATGGAACAAAGGTAAATCTTTTGATATTGCCTGCCTAGCTGCTAGCTGAGATGAAGAAAGTGCATTGGTTTGTTTGAATTCGGAGCTTGTACTCGGAACAGTAGGTTGAACCTTAGGATGCCGCGATTCAGAAGGTGTTAGGTTTTGCATTTGCTGACTTTCATTTTCATTTCGGTTGGGGTTGCTTGGGACAGATTGCCTCTGAGGCATATGAACTACATGGGGTTGTTGTTGATCATGAGTGGGGGGCGCTTTAGTTTTGGGAGGAAAATTATTTTGTTCTACCCAATTTTGGGTTCTTTGTCTACGATCTACTGACTTCTGACCATCTATTTTATAATCTTACTCATCCGAAGTGCTGAAGTCCGCAAGAATCTTGTACTTTTCTGTCAAGTACTGCTGATTATTTGCCTCACGTAACTGTCTTTCTTCTTCGAGCCTCTTTATCAGTAAATCCTTTCGTTTGCGGGACTTCGATGATTTGGACTTGGCACCTTCTATGGGACTGATCGTACGTGAAGATGGATTTGGATTCTGCATTTGTAGAGTGTCGACAGGTTTCGCAGATCCAACTCGTGTCATTCACTGCAGTGTCTACATTGACGCATTGGAAATGAAACCAGGCATCGCATTTGTCACATGCTACCATTTCTGGTATGTCGGGCTCATTACAAAGCTTGCAATTATGCTTTTCCAATGGCGATGACATTGCATTTGGTGTTTTCTCGTTTGGCATAATACAAGAATTTTTAAGAATTGTTGAGGTCGGTCGTTGTAGGCTTGGCCAGGTTTTTAGAGCGGTGAAACTTTTAAGAAAAAATCAATTGTTTCCTTGTGATTGCTTAAAAATTCTACAAATTTTATTTGATAAGAAAAAAGGTTAACAATTCAAATTTATTCATTTTATATACCTTGGCTTACAACTATTATTTACAACAAAGAAAAAAAGGATTTGATTTAATTCAAAGATCTGTGCGTAAGGTACAAACATTGTTCAAAGACCAGAAATGCAGTTGCAAGAAATTAAAGGTTAGGTAGAATCTTGCACATGAAGCACAAGACAATGCATTAATGTTACGTAGTTATGTTTACGTTTTCTTAAGGCTGCAACACATTGAAGAATATAGCTTCAAGGGGAAGATGGTGTTAACAGTAACCAAACTTAATGATCGAGTCACAACATTGGAAGCACTTATTGCACGAGTCGATTGTCTGGATGAAAATGTAAACAAAATTAGCACCGAACGTTGTTATGCAGACCGAATTAATCACAGAAAGCAAGGTCTGCACTGAAATTGAAAGCTTGAAGGCACAGATAGAAACAATAAATGTCAAAAACTTGGAATTGGACGCCATTCTCATCGGAATACCAAAAATGCCCGGAGAAATACTAAAAAATATCTTTAACAATATTTGCTACAAGCTCGATTTTCAACAACCACAACTGTATAGAATCTTTCATGCAAGTCATAGAGAAGATTCTATAATAATCATTAAATTTTTCTCGACGCACGATAAAAACAATACACTTAAGGTTTTTGCTGTTTTTCGAAGGTTTAGTTCGCGGCAATTACTTCTAAGAGATCTTGGTGAAGAATCGTATACTCCTATATATCTACACGAGAGTCTAACCAAAAACAATACAACTATTCTTCGACAAGCAATTCGTTTAAGGTGCAAGCACGAATTTTTTTCTGTTTTCACTATAAATGGTATTGTGCACATTAAATTTACAAACAACGATAAACCCACAACAGTTAACTCTTTGGACATGCTTATTTCAACTGTCAAAAATCATGAACAAGCTAATTATCTGTATAACAAACACGAAGAGCAAAGGACAAACAACAAAGATGGAGTTACACCAAGTTTCGACAATGATTCACCAGAGCCGTCACCGGAGCTACTTTAGTACTTTTCTTTTTTCTACTGCAGTAGCTAATATGTTTTTATTTTTCTTACTTATATTAAATATCTTTAATCTTTTTAAATCATATTTATTGCTTAAAAGTCATACCTCTCTTTATTATTATGGGTGCAGTTGATAATAGTAGAATTTTACAGGCTAGCAGTTTTACAAACTTTAACAAAACAAGAACAATGTTGAATATTTTTCGGAAGAGATACAATGGATTATCTATTTGTCATATAAATGCTTAAAGCTTAACAAAACATCTTGATGAGTTCAAAAACACTTTTAATAATTCAGCAATGGACATTTTTTGCGTATCAGAAGCATGGCTGACAGATAAGATAGACAGTGGGTTCCTAAGTATGGATAAATATAGAATATATCGATCTGACCGGGTATTATCAAGGGGTGGAGGCGTGGTCTATTTATAAAGACGGGTTTCAAAAGTAAAATTGTTAAGGTTTCTGAAAGAAATGAAAGTGTTCAATACTTATTCATCGAAGTTGCAAGTGCAGTTGAGAAGTGTCTGATAGGCGTAATATACAAACCACCAAACATTATAGACTCAACTTTTATTTCAGACATTCTAGAATAATTATCATCTAACTATAATCACATTTTAATAGCAGGGGATTTAAACATAGATCTTTTAGATAGCGAAAATGGACGGGTTAAGACTTTTTGTGACAATTTGAAGTCTATTAATATATTTCCAATAAACAGTGACTTTCCTACACATTTCACGTCTTCCAGCTCTACCTTACTTTACGTTTTTCTGGTCAACCAACCCGACAATATTAACTTCTACAGTCAACTAGATGTCCCTGGCTTCTCCATACACGACTTGATTGTCGCCTTCTATGGTTTAATATTAAATCCAACTTTAGTAGATGAAAATATTTCGTTTCGAGATTTTAAATCTATTGACATGCAATCGCAAGTAGCTGGTATTTTTGAATCTAATCTTGAAAATATCTATGATCTCACAGATATTGATGAACAGGTTGAATACTTTACCTCGAAAATTAATTCGCTTTTTGAAAGATTTGTACCAACAAAAACAATTCGAATTAAAAGTAATCTGCTGGGTTGGTTAACATCAGAAATTCCACAACTTATTGTGAAGAGAGACTACGCTTTTAGACGATGGAAAAGATTTAGATTGCCACTACTGTTTGTGCAGTATAAAAACCTACGAAACAAAGTAAATATTGAAATTAAAAAGTCTAAACGAAAGTATTTTGCTTCAAAATTTCACAATGTGTCATCAAAAAAACTATGGAAAAACATTAAATCACTTGGATCAAGGAAAATAATGAATATTGATGATGATTGCGATGTAGATGAACTCAATAAACAGTTCAAAAGTTCTGCCTCCAACATAGGCACCTGTGCTATGGCAAGCATAATTTCTCAAAGTAATGATACTCGTCTTTCCCAAAGTTTCAGTTTTAATAGAGTTTTTGAAGTTGATGTATACAAGGCAGTTTGTGCTATTAAATCGGAAGCAATAGGACTACATAATATGAACCCTTAATTTGTAAAAATAATCCTTCCGTTTATATCCCCCTTCTTAACGCACATTTTTAACACAATAAAAACTAAGTCCTGTTATCCAAAGCTCTGGAAGGCCTCAAAAATAATTCCGAATCCTAAAAAAACAGCATCTAAACAAAAAGAGTACAGACAAATATCTATTCTTCCATTTATTTCAAAAGCATTTGAGAAACTTATCAGTCGGCAAATTACATCTTATTTAGAGTCACATCAACTTATAACTGTTTCGCAGTCTGGATTTAGATCAAAACATAGTTGTACAACCGCACTCCTTAAAATAACTGATGATATCCGTCAAAAAAGTTGATAAAAATCATGTAACAACTCTGGTATTGCTTGATTTTTCAAAAGCGTTCGACACGGTTTCACACGAAATACTTTTGAAAAAACTCAAGAATTTTTTCTTTTTTGACACTTCAGCATTATCTATGGTTGAACAATATCTAAGGCACAGACACACACTGTTCAACAATGACTTACCCTCGATACTACATCATAGCAAAATTCATATGTACGCAGATGATGTCCAAATTTACTTAAGCTATAGAATTGGCATGGTAGAAGATGCAACAAAAACTCAAGAATTTTTTCTTTTTTGACACTTCAGCATTATCTATGGTTGAACAATATCTAAGGCACAGACACACACTGTTCAACAATGACTTACCCTCGATACTACATCATAGCAAAATTCATATGTACACAGATGATGTCCAAATTTACTTAAGCTATAGAATTGGCATGGTAGAAGATGCAACGGTCAAAATAAATGAGGATCTAACACGTGTAGGACAGTGGGCTAGAGATAATTCCTTGAAACTCAATTCGAACAAATGCCAGGCAATTGTGATAAATAACTCTGTGCTTGATACAACTAGCTTTCTAACCGTCGAGCTCAATGGAACAACTTTAAATTATGTCAAAACAGTAAAAAATCTAGGAGTAATCTTTAACCAAACGCTAACATTGGACAATAACCTGATAAGTACAATTGGACGAGTATACACTTCATTGCGTTTTCTATACCTTTCTGGAAGTTTCCTCCCGGTCTCAACTAAATTGATAATTGCCAAAACAGTTATTCTACCAATTCTATTCTACGGTAGTCCTATTTTTTGCAGTCTAGATAGCGCCTGTAAACGCAAACTTCAAGTAGCCGTTAACAACGTTGTCCGCTTTATCAATGGACTACGTCGTTTCGACCATGTTTCTGCTCAGGCAAATACCGTTTTCAATATGCCTCTTGACAAGTATGTGGATTTTCTTACATTGACATTTCTGTTTAACCTTATTCATACGAAAAATCCGAATTATCTTTTTGAAAAGCTCATTTTTCCAGTGTCTCAAAGAAGTAATATTCTCATTGTTCCAACATTTAAATATAGAACCTCCAAACAACAGTTGTTTGTGCATGATGTGGGCCTTTGGAACTCCTTGCCTGCAGTCTGAGAGTACAAGATAACTATACAAAATTTGAAGGCTTGCTTAGAAATATTTACAATTGCTGAACGTTTTTCCACTTCTATTTCTGTTCCTTTTATCTAATTTTATTGAAATATAATGTAATTATCTTTAATTTCTTTAATTTGTTTAATTTAATTTCAAAATATTTAATATATAATAATTTAAAATTAGCTTTGTTTATACTATTTATGATTTAATGATATTACCTACAACTTTTTTAATATTAATTAAAAGACACATTGTTTTAAAATACTTACGTAAATAAATAAATACAAATATAAAAACAAATAAGACCTGGCGAATTCCTTCAAGAAGACACGAGAGGCAAAGCATAGGTAGTGAGAAAAAACCCATGCATAAAGCCTAACTGGTAAAGATCAACAAGCAGCAACTCATCATCACCAACAATAAAAGCAACACTAAAAACAACAACTTAAAACAGCAACGATAATAAGAGGACAGTAGGAATTAGGGTGGTTTAGGATGGGAATGCGGAGCGAGACAGAGTCAGCAATAGTCGAGAGTGAGATAGAGTGTCAGTTTAACGTAAGAACGGATTCAAAAAATTAAACAATGTAACGGCAAAATTTTTTTCGAAAAGGGAAAGTGAAAGTGATAGTGGTTTTGTGTTTATTTGTTTTTATTGGGTTTGTGCCCAATGAGTACCTATCGTTTTCGTTATGTGCATTGATTGTACTGCTATGGGAAGCGGAATAGAAAAAGACACAAATGTGTAAGGGAACATTCTTTTAAACATTTTAAACAATTTATTTTGAACGTTCCTAATCCAAAACGTAAACTACGTTCTTAACCTAAAACGTTACAACGTAAATTATGTTTTATGTTCTTAGTCCAAAACTTACGTTACGTTGTACATTATTTACCCTAAACGTTGATTACGTTCTTAACCCGAAACGTAAATTACGTTTTACGTTATTAACCCAACACGTAAATTAAGTCTTACGTTTTTAGCCTAACACGTAAATTACGTTTTTCAACCAAAACGTTAATGAGTTTTCTAACACAAAATGTAAATTACGTTTTAAACATCATTTAGGTTTCTAACACAAAATGTAAATTATGTTTTTAACACCATTTACGTTTAAAACCCAAAACGTATTTAACGTTTATAACCTATTAACTTGAATAATGATGTAACAATTGTTGTCATTTTCATTTCAAATATTTTTTCTGAATGACAAACATTAACATTCTAAATTTGTTAAAAAATTTGCATAGAAAGTTGGTTTCAAGAAGTTATAACAATAAAACATTATTCTTTATTATCATCATCATCATGCATTTTGAGAAAGTTAAATATATTTACTTTGGATGATTTTGCTGTGACGGAGTCAAACTGGATAAACGAGAACATTGAATTTTAAACCAACGAAAAAACTGTGTAATTTGCAAATTAATTTTAGATCCAACATTTTTTCGTTGCAAAAAGTAAAAACACGGTGGGGCGATCGGATTGTGGCAGATCTTGGGAAATATAAGGTTAGTTTTTTTTTGTAATTATTTATTACTAACTAGCTTACCCGATGTTCAAAGGGTAGATACTTGTGTGGGTACAAGCACCCACACATCAGTCCTGTCTATCAACTCCTACTCTCACATCCACGTGGTGAACATTGGGTGCCTAGTACCTCAACTGCAGATTGCGTTCCAGCCCCTTTGGAAGGTTGTTGGTGGCAGCAAACGAGAGAGGGGGGAGGAGTATTACCACTAAGGCACTCCTCCTTGCATCCAGGTGGCAGCAGAAGAATTCTCTAGATGGAATCAACGGTGGCGTCTACAGTTTCAGTCAGGTTGAACTACTTAGTGAACACCTTATATGGGCTGCTACGACGTTTTCGGAGCTCAGGCCTATAAGGAGCGGTTTATCCGGCTCTTCGTCTTTGGAGTCACAATAAGGACCTAGTCCTCCAGGTTGGGGGTTGTGCCGTCGGGGTAACTTCCCGGCCACGCCAAAAACAACTAGTTGCTAAGCAACAACAAGCCTCGGATACGGACGGATTCACTGATGACGAACCCTGAAAACGAAATAAGGACAACGAATTTCGGATATGTACGTGGAATGTTAAGTCCCTTAACAGACCACATGCTGCCGAACAACTAGCGGAGGACCTTGACTGCTGTATGGCAGACATAACCGCCATCCAAGAAATGCGATGGGACGGGCCGGGCAAAAGAAAGATAATAAACTGCGATATCTACTATGGCAACTGCTATACACAACAAAAACAGCGCTTATTTGGATGTGGATTCGTCGTTGGAGGCAGGCTCCGGCAAGAGGTTTTGAGTTACAAATGTGTGAACGAGCGTCTCATGACAATCCACATCAAGGCTTTATTTGCCAATACTAGCCTTATATGCGCGCATGCCCCACACAGGAAAAAGGTGATGGCACCAAAGAAATGTTTTTTGAGATCCTGGACAAAACTTATGAGGAATGCCCTAGCTATGATATTAAAATTGTCCTAGGCGACTTTAACGCTAAGCTAGGCAGAGAAGATGTTTTTGGTGGAACAATCGGAAAACACAGCTTGCACGACACCACCTCCCATAACGGATTCAGGCTTATTGACTTTCCTGCGGGGCGAAATATTGTAAGAGCTAGGACCAAGTTCCCACACCTCAACATTCACAAAGGGACATAGAGATCTCCAGTTCAATCCACTGTCAACCAAACTGACCACATTGCGATCGATGCAAGGCACTACTCCAGTATGATGGATGTCCGAACTTTCCGAGGGCAAACATTGACCACTACCTCGTTGTAGCCAAGGTACGACTTAGGATATCATGACCCACGCCAAGAAGAGGTAATACTGTGAGGAAGTTTAACGTCGAAATCGCAAGAAATCTCCAAATCCTTTTCCGATAGAGTCTCAAATAACCTCCAAAGGAGTCCTTTACCGCCAGCATCAAGTATTGAGAATCAGTGGCAACATTGCCTAAATGCCATCAGGAAGCCGCGACTGAAGTGCTGGGTTTTACACGGCCACCACAAAGAAACCCCAGGTTTGATAATGAGTGTTGGCAAGCACACGCAGCTAAACAAGAAGCATAAAAGGCGGCGCTGCAAAGAAGGACCAGAACTACCGGTGCACTCTACGAGCAGAAGAGGAAAGAGGAACAGCGCCTCCTCAGAAAGAAAAAAGGAAACATGAGAAGCGCGCGATCGAGGAAATAGAGAGCTGCTATTGCAGGAATGAAGTTCGAAAGTTTTACCAAAAGGTACAAAGAAACTATCAAAAGTACAGAGCTCGAACTGAATCTTGCAAAAACGACCAAGGGAACATCGTAGTGGAATTTCAGTTGATGTTGAGAATATGGAAAAAACCATTTCTGAAGACGATATAACGGCGATGATGAAACGAATTCCGCTGTCAGGCAGAATGGTCCACTTTATCTGGGCGAAGTAGACCAACAATTCCGACCACCACATCTGGATGAAATAAAGCTAGCTATATCTAAACTTAAGAGCAACAAAGCCGCCGGAGCTGATGGCCTAGCTGCCGAGCTCTTCAAAGCTGCAGGCGATGACTTGGCTATAAGTATGCACCAACTCATAAGCAAGATATGGTTAGAAGAAAGCATACCCGACGAATGGAATCTCAGCATAATTTGCCCGATACTTAAAAAAGGAGACAATCTGAGCCGCACTAACTATAGATGTGCTCAACATCGCCTTCAAGATCTTTTCTGCTGTATTGTGTGAACGTCTAAAGCCATTCGTCAACAACCTGATAGGTCCATATCAGTGCGGTTTTAGGCCAGGAAAGTCCATTATCGATCAAATATTCACATTATGGCAGATCTTGGAAAAAACTCAAGAACTTCAAATCGATACCCACCACCTTTTCATCGATTTCGATGCTGTGTACGACAGCATTTATAGAGACGAGTTATATAGAGCAATTTGCAGTTTTAACATCCCTGCCAAACTCGTCCGCCTGTGTAAAATGACGATAGAAAACGCACGCTGTTCCGTCAAGGTCGGTAAAGACCTCACCGAGACCTTTGAAGTCAAAAAAGGATTTAGACAAGGTGATGTCATGCGACTTTTTCAACATCATAATTGAAAGAATAGTGCAGAACTCTCACGCCAACACCAGAAGCACGATCTTTCAAAAGTCCGTCCAATTACTCGCCTATGCCGACGATATTTACATAATCGGAAGAACGCAGCGTGATGTCAGTAGCGCTTTCGTGAGTATTGAGACGGAAAAGGCGAAGATGGGCTTAGCAGTCAATGAGGGCAAAACCAAGTAAATGCTGTCATCAAAAAGAAACACCCAACATCGATGTCTTGGACCAAACATCAACATACACAGCTATAACTTTGAGGTAGTAAGGGACTTTGTCTACCTGAGCTTCGCTATTAACTCAGACAACAACACCAGCGCTGAAATGAAACGAAGAATAACTCTTACCAATCGCTGCTTCTTCGGGCTTAGAAGGCAATTGAGTAGCAAAGCCCTCTCTGAGGCAACTAAACTGTCCCTTTATAAGACCCTCATCATCCCAGTCCTGCTCTATGGTGCAGACGCATGGACGCTGTCAAAATCGGATGAGGGTACTTAAGGCTGCTTCGAGAGAAAGATTCTCCGGGTGATTTTTGGTTCGGTATGCATAAACGGAGAGTGGAGAAGAAGATACAATGAAGAACTTTACCGGCTGTACAGCGACACAGACCTAGCCAAAAGAGTAAAAATTCAACGTCTCAGATGGCTGGGCCATATAGAGCGGATAGACAGCAATGCTCCGGCCTGGAAAATCTTCGAATCCACCCCAGAGGGACGGCGCAGTAGAGGAAGACCGAAACTCAGTTGGCGCACACAAATGGAAGAGGACCTCAACCGACTCCACGTGCGAAGCTAAAGACATCTAGGGACCGAGCTGGCTGGAGAAGCTTGTTGGTTGAGGCCCAGTTCCACCCGGACTATAGCGCCACCTAAGGTAAGGTAGGTAACTAGCTTACCCACCTGGCATTGCTCGGTATACCATACATTTTCGAAAAAAACGACCCCGGCGTGGCACCACCTTATGATCAAAATAGCCTTAGTTACTTCTTCCAAAATTAGATATCTGCTTGTGAAACGACCCCAGCAATACCGAGGGGTGATTAGAACAGCCTTAGTTACTTCTTAAAATGTCAGATACCTACCTTGACTTGATTACTTCTTACAATATCAGTCATCTGCCTGTGAGAGTCTCGTCAAAATCGGTCCATAAATAAGAATTTTCGAAAAAAAAAACAACTCCATCGCCACCTAGTGGGTAATTTCAATAGCCTAAGTAACTCTAGAACATACGCAATCTGCCAGTGAAAGTCCCTCCGAAATCATTGCAACCGTTCCCAAGATAAGCCGGAACAAACAGACAGACAGATAGAAAAACATTTTAAAAATTGTGTTTTTGAGAACCAAAAGTCGTTAAATCCACTCTAGTTAAAAATTGAGACTTCCATGCAATTTTTTTAATTTGGCCGTGCTGAATAGTTTTGAATAAAAAAATTTATCATAACTAGCTAAATCCTCTTAAATATGTATGTTTAAAATCGTTATTGTTTGCAAAATTCTCTATTTCCACTATGAGGTTTGCATCAAAAGGGTTCGTATTCATCTGGAAGGAAATGAATGTCCTTGCTTAATACAAAAATGTAATTTTTGCTCCTCGAAAAATGCAAGAATTTGAAGACAACGAAGACAGAATCCGTATAGAAAAACAAGAACCTTTGACAATTTAAACAAAAGGATTTAGTTATTTTCTTATAATCTTAACTCAAAATATAATCTTATTTAACGATTATTATATATATGGGGTATTCATGCAACGATATAAGTTATTACACCGCAGAGAATCCTATCCCTCCGCAACCATTTGCATTAACGCTCCTTAGAAACAAAAAGCGTAAATGTGGAAACACAACAAGTCATTTAACGCCGGAGTTGAGATTGAAGTACACTTACAAGAAAAGTCTACGTACACTAGTAGATCTTATTATTTTGTTATTAGTTTTTATTAAAAGAATATGAAATTTGAAGAACCAATTATTTTTCGCTTTATTATAGCTGAAAATATAAACATAAAAACAAATTCATAATGAAAATAGAAAAAAAAACTAGTCAGCATATATAGACAAGTATCTTTATTCTCCAGCTGTCACAAAAGACAAAGACAACAAAAAAAGATATTCCACAGTTTTACGTTTTAAGAAGTTCATTTTTTCACTTTATCCATCAAAATCATGAGATATATTTATAAAGTTCGCAAAAATTCCTTAAGAAAATAGAAAAAAAACTAGTCAGCATATATAGATGTAATAAAAAACAATTACAAAAGTGTACGTACACAAGAATGATGTACGTGGACTTTTGTTAGCAAGTATCTTTATTCTCCAGCTGTCACAAAAGACAAAGACAACAAAAAAAGATATTCCACAGTTTTACGTTTTGCGAAGTTCATTTTTTCACTTTATCCATTAAAATCATGAGATATATTTATAAAGTTTGCATAAATGAATTCCCATACAAATTTCGACATTTCATTTAGGAGAAGATAAATTCACGATTGTTTGATTGCTTCTTAGAAACTATCCCATTACGAAAACTTACAAGATTTAACAATAATCCGCCAAGGTTTGATTTGCATATAAGAACTTTAAAAAATAAAAGAAACAAGGCCTGGCAGAGGTTTAATTTATCTAAGAATGAAGAGACGCTTAGAGTTTATCAAGAACTGCGAATTGACTTTATCAACTATTCAAATTACTTATATTCCGAGTTTATTTCAAAAACTGAGAGAGCTTAAAACGAACCCGAATGAATTTTGGAAATACGTTAATGAAAAGCGTTAATGCGACGATTATCCAGCAAAAATGATTTATCAAGATTGTGAAAGCCATTATCGAGAGACAATATCTAACATGTTTGCGGATTATTTTAAAAGTGCCTTTGAAGACTTTCCTTTGCAAAGCACTTCCTCTCCTATTACTTTTAATACTCAACAATACACACATCTTAATTACACAAACTTTTCAATCTCCGAAGTTTCCATACATGATAATATTTTAAAACTTGATGAATGTTTCAGTCCCGGCCCAGATGGTGTGCCGTCATATATGTTAAAGAAATGTGTGTCTTACCTATCTTATCCGCTATTTATTCTTTTCAATGAATCACTTCAAAGTTCCAAATTTCCTTCTCTATGGAAATACTCTTTCTTAACGCCAATCCATAAAACAGGTCCTAAAAATTTAATTATAAACTATCGTCCTATAGCGAAATTATCCACTTATCCTAAATTGTTTGAATCGTTGGTCTGTGACGTTCTATCTTTTAATTGTTCTTCTGTTATATGTGAAAACCAACATGGTTTTGTAAAAAAGAAATCAACAGTCACTAATTTATTGCAATTTTCCACATTTTGTATAGATGCTTTTGAAAAACACTTGCAAGTAGATTGCATCTTTACAGACTTCAGTAAAGCTTTTGACAAATTAAGTAATGAAATACTTTTACACAAATTAAAAAAATTGGACTTAACGACGGCTTTGTCTTATGGATTGCTTCATACCTCACAGATAGGTACTACAACGTTTTATTTAAGAATAACCACTCACATCAATTTATTGTTAATTCTGGTGTCCCTCAGGGGAGTCATCTTGGACCTCTGTTTTTTTGTTTTATTTATTAATGATCTCCCTTCTGTTTTTAAACATTCAATGACATTAATTTATGCCGATGACGTAAAAATATTTCGAGCAATTGACAACAGCGCAGACTGTGAACAACTGCAGCACGATTTAATTAAATTTTGGGAATGGTGCAATAATAATCGTTTGTTTTTAAATATTGACAAGTGTAAGACAATGTGTTTCACACGCAAACGTAATTTACTTATTTATAACTATGTGTTGAATTCGTCTAATCTGTGTAAATTATCTAGTTTTTCCGATCTTGGAATCCTATTAGACCCAAAACTATCTTTTATCGATCACTATAACAACATCATAAAAAAAGCAAACAAAGCACTTGGGTTAGCCAAAGATTTTGTCGTGAGTTTCGTGATCCATATTTTGTCAAAACTCTCTATGTTTCATTTGTAAGGCCAATCCTTGAATATGGTTGCGTTGTATGGGTGCCATACTACTCTTTTCACTTTAATTGAATAGAAAGCATCCAACGAAGATTTTTAAGATTTTCTCTTCGTTTTTTTCCTTGGTCTGAAAGAATTATATTATCTCCATACATTCAAAGACTACAACTGATAAACCTCCCATCTCTCGGACAAGTTTAAGAAGAAATTTGCCTCTTTACACAATATTCCGCAAATCAAATTATGGCGAGAACAGTCCTCTTAATCAAAACTTTTAATAAATTTTCTTACCTTTTTTTGTTCAAATGAAAGCTTTAAATCCGAAGGCTTTATATATAATTTCTTTTTTAAAAGGCATTGAAACTTTGTATTTAATTAACTTAGAATTTAGATATTTAAGTATATTAAAGTAGTTATATAAATAAAAATATTGTAATGTTAACGTTAGCATTTAACGTATTAATACAAACGAGGTTTTTACGCTTTACCAGAATTTTACGTGATTGCATGAATACCCCTATTTTTTTATATTTTAATAATCAAAAACGAAAACTTTCCACAATAAATAATAAACTTTAGTGTTTTATTCGATTTTAAAACAGCTTAAGTAGTAGTTGTAGTAGTAGTAGATGATTTTTATTTTATTTTCTTACATATTTTAATTTTTTTTATATCTAATTCAATTCAAAGTAAATAAAAATTAAAAAAAAAAACAAAAAAAACCTTACGACATCGACATAAAAGTCGTCTGTCGGGTAACTCATAACTTCTATTGATTTTATTGCATACAAAACAAGTTTGATTTTATTTTTATTTAATTGAATTCTGTTATAAGTTGTTTTCTATAGAATATTGCCACAGTGATATAATTGGGTAATCTGTTCCAATTCATCACGTTTCCACCATTAAGAATTGTCATTAGTTCGTTTTCATTCAACACTGTCTTTTCAAAGTGTCGTAATCTGAATTCCCTAAGGGAATTCCATCAAAATCATGAGATATATTTATAAAGTTCACAAAAATTCCTTAAGAAAATAGAAAAAAAACTAGTCAGCATATATAGATGTAATAAAAAACAATTACAAAAGTGTACGTACACAAGAATGATGTACGTGGACTTTTGTTAGCAAGTATCTTTATTCTCCAGCTGTCACAAAAGACAAAGACAACAAAAAAAGATATTCCTCAGTTTTACGTTTTGCGAAGTTCATTTTTTCACTTTATCCATTAAAATCATGAGATATATTTATAAAGTTTGCATAAATGAATTCCCATACAAATTTCGACATTTCATTTAGGAGAAGATAAATTCACGATAGTTTGATTGCTTCTTAGAAACTATCCCATTACGAAAACTTACAAGATTTAACAATAATCCACCAAGGTTTGATTTGCATATAAGAACTTTAAAAAATAAAAGAAACAAGGCCTGGCAGAGGTTTAATTTATCTAAGAATGAAGAGACGCTTAGAGTTTATCAAGAACTGCGAATTGACTTTATCAACTATTCAAATTACTTATATTCCGAGTTTATTTCAAAAACTGAGAGAGCTTAAAACGAACCCGAACAAATTTTGGAAATACGTTAATGAAAAGCGTTAATGCGACGGTTATCCAGCAAAAATGATTTATCAAGATTGTGAAAGCCATTATCGAGAGACAATATCTAACATGTTTGCGGATTATTTTAAAAGTGCCTTTGAAGACTTTCCTTTGCAAAGCACTTCCTCTCCTATTACTTTTAATACTCAACAATACACACATCTTAATTACACAAACTTTTCAATCTCCGAAGTTTCCATACATGATAATATTTTAAAACTTGATGAATGTTTCAGTCCCGGCCCAGATGGTGTACCGTCATATATGTTAAAGAAATGTGTGTCTTACCTATCTTATCCGCTATTTATTCTTTTCAATGAATCACTTCAAAGTTCCAAATTTCCTTCTCTATGGAAATACTCTTTCTTAACGCCAATCCATAAAACAGGTCCTAAAAATTTAATTATAAACTATCGTCCTATAGCGAAATTATCCACTTATCCTAAATTGTTTGAATCGTTGGTCTGTGACGTTCTATCTTTTAATTGTTCTTCTGTTATATGTGAAAACCAACATGGTTTTGTAAAAAAGAAATCAACAGTCACTAATTTATTGCAATTTTCCACATTTTGTATAGATGCTTTTGAAAAACACTTGCAAGTAGATTGCATCTTTACAGACTTCAGTAAAGCTTTTGACAAATTAAGTAATGAAATACTTTTACACAAATTAAAAAAAATTGGACTTAACGACGGCTTTGTCTTATGGATTGCTTCATACCTCACAGATAGGTACTACAACGTTTTATTTAAGAATAACCACTCACATCAATTTATTGTTAATTCTGGTGTCCCTCAGGGGAGTCATCTTGGACCTCTGTTATTTGTTTTATTTATTAATGATCTCCCTTCTGTTTTTAAACATTCAATGACATTAATTTTTGCCGATGACGTAAAAATATTTCGAGCAATTGACAACAGCTCAGACTGTGAACAACTGCAGCACGATTTAATTAAATTTTGGGAATGGTGCAATGATAATCGTTTGTTTTTAAATATTGACAAGTGTAAGACAATGTGTTTCACACGCAAACGTAATTTACTTATTTATAACTATGTGTTGAATTCGTCTAATCTGTGTAAATTATCTAGTTTTTCCGATCTTGGAATCCTATTAGACCCAAAACTATCTTTAATCGATCACTATAACCACATCATAAAAAAAGCAAACAAAGCACTTGTGTTAGCCAAAGATTTTCTCGTGAGTTTCGTGATCCATATTTTGTCAAAACTCTCTATGTTTCATTTGTAAGGCCAATCCTTGAATATGGTTGCGTTGTATGGGTGCCATACTACTCTTTTCACATTAATTGAATAGAAAGCATCCAACGAAGATTTTTAAGATTTTCTCTTCGTTTTCTTCCTTGGTCTGAAAGAATTATATTATCTCCATACATTCAAAGACTACAACTGATAAACCTCCCATCTCTCGGACAAGTTTAAGAAGAAATTTGCCTCTTTACACAATATTCCGCAGATCAAATTATGGAGAACAGTCCTCTTAATCAAAACTTTTTATAAATTCTCTTACCTTTTTTTGTTCAAATGAAAGCTTTAAATCCGAAGGCTTTATATATAATTTCTTTTTTAAAAGGCATTGAAACTTTGTATTTAATTAACTTAGAATTTAGATATTTAAGTATATTAAAGTAGTTATATAAATAAAAATATTGTAATGTTAACGTTAGCATTTAACGTATTAATACAAACGATTACGCTTTACCAGAATTTTACGTGATTGCATGAATACCCCTATTCTTTTATATTTTAATAATCAAAAACGAAAACTTTCCACAATAAATAATAAACTTTAGTGTTTTATTCGATTTTAAAACAGCTTAAGTAGAAGTTGTAGTAGTAGTAGATGATTTTTATTTTATTTTCTTACATATTTTAATTTTTTTTTTATATCTAATTCAATTCAAAGTAAATAAAAATTAAAAAAAAAACAAAAAAAACCTTACGACATCGACATAAAAGTCGTCTGTCGGGTAACTCATAACTTCTATTGATTTTATTGTATTGCACTTTTTCGTATTGAAGTAATTACTTTATCTTTTACTTTATTTACGTAAGAAGCATACAAAGCAAGTTTGATTTTATTTTTATTTAATTGAATTCTGTTATAAGTTGTTTTCTATAGAATATTGCCACAGTGATATAATTGGCTAATCTGTTCCAATTCATCACGTTTCCACCATTAAGAATTGTCATTAGTTCGTTTTCATTCAACACTGTCTTTTCAAAGTGTCGTAATCTGAAGTCCCTAAGGGCGGGCCATCTTCCGAGGAAATGTTGAATGTTTTCTTTTTTTTTTTCCAATCCAAGTTGTTTTACTTAGGTTTAAATCTCCATTAATATAATTTTGACCATGCGAGTAATCTAAGGACTTGTAAATTCTTATACTACTTTCCCTCGCTCTCAAGGCGAACCTCTAATTTGAGCACATCGAGAAGTTGTAAGTTTTATTGTTCCAGTCTATTTCACATATGGTCTGGTCCCAGTGTACGCCGAATCTGTTTCCCATATTATGTATTTCTTTCACCCAAAAGAGTTGTTTTTCCAAAATAATTAGACTGAGTTGATTGGTAGCCTGGTACTGCTGTATTTAAACATTGTTTTTTGACATATCTAAGGTGTAGATCCAGTGTGAAAAAAATGTTCATATTCTGCTCCAATCTCAAGTGATAAGGCATAGATAGGAGTGTTTGACCGCAATTTCAATTTTTTTTAAGAAAATATCGTTGTAGCTTATCGACATCTTCAAACATTTAAATCCCCAGACTTGAGCGCTATAAGTTTGAATAGCTCTGCATACTGCCAAAAAGAGTTTCCACTTTGCGCTAAGGGTTATATTCCTTTTGTTAAGAAAACAATTCCATGTGGCGTTGATACTACTCTTTGCTGCTGTGTTTCTTTTCTGTACATGTTTTGCAAAACTTATTTTTGGAGTCAGAAGAAAACCAAGGTAAGTGTAGTGCGTCACAATACGAATTTCCTCTCTTTTGAAGATCGTTGGCATAAACTGCAAAAAGAAGTGGCGATAACAAGCATCCCTGATTCACCCTAAAATGTGTTTGAAAATAGTCTCACATCTCCTTTCCTGTCCACACTGCAGATTTTGTTTTAGAATATACACTCTCCAGCAGATTTACAAATTTCGTGGAAACTCTCATTTCACGTAGCTTAAACATCAATAATTGCCCCGAGATTTTGTCAAAAGCTACCTTTAAATCTAAAAATAATGCGTACACTTTCCTTTTTTCTACGAACTTGATTGAAGCCAAGTTTTATATATTGTCCAGAGTATTGTTTTCTGAATCCAGCCTGGTACTCGGTAAGGATATTATTTCTTTCAACCCAGCTGTATAACCGTTCATTAAGTACCCCCATCATGGGTTTTTGCATTGCAATTCATGAAAGAAATGCCTCTATAGTTGCTGTTATCACTAAAATCACCTTTTTTAAAAATCGGTTAAATTATCGACTTCATACAAAATTCTTCCACCCTGCATTTTTTCAACATTCTGCTATAAATATTTGCATGATCCTCAAGAAATTCATCGCTTGCATTTGCAATAAATTCATACGTTATTCTATCTTCTCCAGGTGCTTTGTTCAGTATTACGTTTTTGAGCATATGCTTATAAGCTCATTTAGAAAAAACGGTCTGTCCTCGACAACCTAAGGCACATATAAAATGTTAGTGCTACTTGATATGGATTAAGAAGATTTTTGTAATAAGTTTTGAACTCCATAGCACTTATATTGTTGTATATCTGTTCTCTTTTGTTTCTTATTTCCTTTACTAGGTTCCACCAATCCTTACTGTCTGTAACGGTGCTAATTTTGAAATCTACTTGTTCTTAGTATAGTGTTTTACTATTTTTGCAGGCAACTTTATAATCTTTTTGTGCCCTCAATTATCTTTGTTTATCATCATCATTTCTTGTTTTCCGGTATGTGTTTAATAATTTGCAAGCATTTTTCTTCCTGTTTTGAATTATACCACTTGCTTTTTGGGTTCTGTGCTGCTGACTTCTTGATGATATTAACGAGATCATTTTTTTGAATCATCTCACTTTGTGTTTTAAGATTTTGTAGGTTTGTGGTTAGTTTTTGTTGGTCTTTTCAGTTTCCTTTCATTTAAATTTTGGCAAAAGATTTTAAAGCCGATTTCAGAAACAGCAGTATTTTGTTTAAAGCTCAGCTTAATTGGCAGGTGATCCGACCAAATTGATTCTTCGAAGTTAAATCTTTCAACATTCAGTAATATTTCCTGTGATAAAGAACATTTATCATTAACGGATTTTCCGTTATTACTTTTATAAGTGAAATTGCCTTTCTCTTCTCTGTCCTACCGTTTAAAATTATCAGTCCGTGGTCATTGCAAAATTCTAAAAACTCCTTCCCTTTTGCATTTACAATTTCATCTTTTGAACATCGTATCTCGAGACCTGCAGTAAATGTTGGTTGATAGATCTCGTCTAAATCTTGTTGTAGGTTGCCCAATCGCACATTCATATCACCCAATAATATGGGATGCTGTATGCTATATTCAGCAAATAGGGTTTTAACTTTTTCTTAATCATTTTGCCAATCCATGTTTCTCAAATACAATGGAATAACTGATATAACTTTACCGCCACTTTTAATTCGTAAGACATCTGCATTTTCAAAGTTTATGTATACATGCTCAATCCCGTTTTTGCATAAGTTCTCTTTAATTCCATATACCATACCTCCGATTGCTCTACCGAGTCGGCTGTTACGTATCGCAGGTCTGCAGTATGTATTAAAATCCCTAAAGTATCTTTGGAATTGGTTTATTTTTTCTTCTAGAAGATGTGTTTCTATAAGAATGAAAACCTCATAGATTGATATATAATTAAAAAAGTCACTATGCAGTTTTTTGTTTTCCAGGCCATTTACATTATATGATACTATTTGTTCACTATTAGGTATCATTTCAACCAAGTCATAAACCTTCACAGCCCGCGATAATAACATGACGACATTTAAAATTTCTACGTGCAGCCTTATGCAACTCTGCAACAACCTTCCGCTTACACATATTTACAAAGAGTAAATTCAGCTAAATAAAAAGAGGACATGTACGATATATTTTCAAGTTTTTGTAAGCAAAGAAATACAATTTAAAAACTCTTCGTAGTGTTCTTCTAATATTGAATTGCTTGTTATTTTAAAAATCTTTTCGGCTTGATAATTTTCTCCATTCCTGACATAGTCATATAAGTATGTTCATATTTATTTATGTATGTATGTTTTCCTAAGACTCGTTAGATCGTTAATTGGGATCTTTTTTTGATTTTTCGTAAGCACCAATTCAATGAGACCAGGAGTTCGAGTGAAGGTTTCATCGCCAATAATAATATGAACATTTATCGCAAAACTGCATTTCCCCATTTTTATAGAATGTGCATTTGCATCAATATATGGACCATATTTTGTATCTTGATTAGACTCTTACAATATTTTTTGATCGAAAGAAAATGTTTTATTTAGTCTTACTAAATTTCTTGGTGAACAAAAAAGAATTATGTACACTATTCATTCCTAGTGTTGGTGAACCTGTTTCTTCGTTATCTTCTTTTTCTTCGTCGTTTTAATCAAAAGATTTGAACTGCAGCTTACAACGCTTAGACGTTATAATACTATACTTATGCTGTGGGTTCTCTTGGTAAACAATTCCAAACGAAAATTCCTTCTGTTGAGGTTTTGCTTTGTCAACATTCTCAACAAATTTTTTTAAGGGCTCAACAATGGGCTTGAAAGTATAGAACTTTGTTGGTTGTTACTAGTTCATTTAGTATGCCTTCATCCATTTTCTTTTGTTATTGAACAAATTTAAGACCGCAGTGAAAAAAGGAAAATTATGTTTTTGTTACGATAATTACGAAGAACAAGCTTCCCCCAACAGTGTTGTTGCCTGAATGTATTGCTGTATATAATAAATGTATATTTATAGTATTGCAATTTTATGGAAACTGTTTTTGTAACAACCTCTTTCAATGTTGCTTTCCTTGTCTATAACCAGAAACCCAAAACTATTTGCCCAACTGTTTGATGAACACAGGTATTTAAATTGATTAAATGTCATATCCAAGTTTATATCATCTTTATTAACATGCTTCAAGTTCAATTCATCTCGTTTAAAAAGAATGATAAAATTAGCATTGTCTCTAATTAAATGTTTTGGTATATGGGTATAGGATAAATAAGAGTTGTCAAACCCATTGTGACAACCCATGCAAAAATAATCTTTTAAGTTATTTTGTTTCTGACATACTACTTCATCGAATATAAATATTGAGTTATTTTTAGCTTCCGATGAAGACAAAATCTCACAATTGTTTGTAAACTCATTGTACTCCATTCCTATGAAAGATGTTATCAGAATCGGAAGTATTATCCGAAATCGGGAGACAACAAACACAGCGATTTAAAAAAAAAAAACAAGCAATTGTGGGAGTGCACAGTGCACATAGGCAACAATCCTATTTGGTATCAAGCTCCACCCCCAACATATCTGTGTATCATGGTCAAGTAGGATTCTTCACATTCCACAATCCAAACGGAGGTCAACGATCTCCAAAGATGGAGCAAAGGGGAGATCAGGTGTCTTTGACAAAAACCAAAGTTTCGTAAAGACGATGACGATGAGGTATTTGCATAGAATACAAATAAAGTAAATTTTAATAAGATTTTTTAATCCCTTAAACGGCAAATCTTTTTGTTTTATTTCTTGAGGTCTTCGAAAATTAAAAACTGTACTTTGTACTGCGTTTGGTGGGCGTCGGTCGTATAAACAGTCTTTTTTAAACACAATTCTTGGGAGGATCTGGACCTCGAAGAATCTTTGGCAGTGGCAACGAGGCAGCAACCCTCAACTACAGGTGTGTGGCAATCTTTTTATAAAATATTTTATACTTACATTAATCATTGATCCTCGTTGATCTTAATACAGAAGTATGTTTTGTGTTCTTGATTTAATTAAATTATCTCTCTTCAAAATGAGTAAAACCAAAGTTCCAAATTATATTGATGCGGTACAAACAATTGCTCATGATTTTGATTCAGACTACAAGGCATATCTAGCCCTAGAAATAACAAAAAAAAATCTGTTTACATGAGTGCAACGTGCCTGTCTGAGCTAAATACATCTTTTGAAGAGGCTAGATCTCTACATCAAAAAATTGTAGAGGCTCCTATGGAAGAAGCGAAGGTCAAATACATGGAAGCAAGCTCATATTAAAATTCCAATTTTGGATGAGTCATTACAAATGTGGCCAGAATTTAAAGGACTATTTAAAGTGTTGGCTAATAAAAATACGGCAATTACTGATGCACATACGTTGCATTATTTGAAAAGTATTTAAACCGGTGACGCGTTGCGAATGCTGTGAAAAACAGACAAAAAATTTGAGGTAACATGGGCGTTACTAATTAATTGGTTTCAAAATATGAGGCTATTAAAAGAAAACCAATTTAAACTGCTTTTCGATCAACCCAAACTTATAAAGGAATCATCCAATAATCTAAAAATATTATTAAATACACCAAACGAAGTCAAACTATTTCTCAAAAATCTTGGGGTGCCTGTAGATTCATGGGAAGACATGGTACAAAAAATTCCTTTTACCACACGAGGGCTTTGGGAATCCAACATTTCAACTCATGTTGAAAAAAAACTTCCCACCAGAACCGTTTGGCAATACCAGAAAGCCAACTGGGACGGCCTGAATATTTTTTTTCCGAAACTTTAACTGGTCACTATGCTTCCTCGATAGTGACGTTGATGCTAGTGCTGAAATGATCACAAATGTGATTCTTTTAGGGATGCGTGCTTTTATTCCTAACAGAGTAAAAAGCATTAAGCCTAAAGAAAAGTCTTGGTTTAAGTCTGAGTGTAAAGAAGCTATCAGGCTCAAAGAAAGTAGTTTCCGATCCTACAAAGCCAACCCTACAGAGGAAAATCGGAAGAAGCACAAACAAGCAAGGAACTCATGCAACTCCGTTATTGAAAGAACTTTTCCATCGCTCTTACTCTTCTGGAATATTTCCTAGCAGATGAAAACAACATTTTTCCAGCCTGTCCCTAAGAAAGGTGACCCATCCTCCCCTTTCTGTTACCGACCCATAGCACTGACATCCCTTCTTTCTAAGGTCATGGAAACACTGATTTTACGTCAGCTTAAGGAATATTTCGAAGATCGAAAGCTTCTCCATGACCGGCAGTATGGCTTCCGCAGTAACCGTTCCACTGGTGATCTGATGGCATATCTCACCGAACAGTGGAGCATATTTTTACATCTTTTTTGTGAAAGTAAGATTATTACTCTTGATATCTCCAAGGCATTTGATAGAGTTTGGCATGAAGCTCTCTTATCGAAAATGCGTGCTTTTGGGATCGATAATACTCTTGTTTGTTGGATTAGAAGCTATCTTCTGGACCATTCAATACAAGTTGTGTTGGACGGATTCAAGTGTGATTCCCACAAAATAAATGCTGGTGTGACCCAGGGCTCTGTTCTGTCTCCGAATATTTTCCTCATTTTTATAAATGATCTTCTGTCTGTTACTTCTAGTCCACTTAACTGTTTTGCTGAGGACTCTAACCTCAGCTTTTCATATTCGTTCGATAATTCACGTCCTTCGCCTTCGGACGTAAATTGCAACGGTAGCGTATGTCAAGCTCATTAAACTCCGATTTATACAGCATTGTTAAATGGGGTACTAGGAATCGTGTGGAGTTTAATGCTTCCAAAACTCAATGCTGTCTTCTGTCGTTAAAGCTAAACATACCCCCAATGCCATTGTCCATGAATGGCACTTACATCGAAGGAACCGATAAGGTCTCAGTACTCGGTATATTTGAAATCGCTAAGAATGCTGCTAGATGCTTAGGTTTTCTGTATCGGTGTAAGAAGTATTTTTCCCCATCTGATCTGTCTACAAACTATAAAGCGTTTATACGCCCTAAACTCGAGTATTACTCCCACCTCTGGGCACGTGCTTCGCAATCATCGCTCCACCTGCTTGATATAATACAAAATCGAGCGTTAAGATTGATAGGAAATAGAACTGCCGCTTAAACAATTGCCCCTCTCGAACACCGACGCAATGTTTCATGTCTTTCCTTATTTTGAGTCGTGAGTGTTGTGGGGTACGCACGTAACGAGAAAATTCTCCTGATTTTTGTTTTCGATTTTTGTCTTATAATCAAAGCCTTAAATTATGAATAGAAACTGTCTTTGCGAAAAAAAGGTTGATCGAAGTGACCCAACTAAAATCCAGTGTTCTGACTGCAGTGTTGTTTTTCATGGAAGCTGTGTAAAATTGGAACCCGCTGATATTAAATTCATAAAAAATAAAAAGAAATGGATATTACCATACAAGTGGTCTACAATGAACTTTTAGAATTAAAAAAATAAACCAAGATTTTATCTTACACTTAAATGAACTCCAAGCTGAAAATTGCAAACTAAAATCCAAAGTAATATACTGCAAGAAAGAGTCCAATGGTTGGAGCAAGACAATCTCTCTAACACCTTGGAAATTGTAAATGTGCCAAATGTTTAAAAGGCAAGTGCAGTGCAAACAGCCTTGCAAATTGTTTGCAATGGTGTGGGTGTTCCAATAAGTGAGGCAGATATAGACACTTGCTTTATCAAAAAAATAAAAAACAAAATTAACACTAAAAAATCAAAAACAAACACTAATATTTTGGTTGTGAAATTTACTCGTCACTATACAAAAGTCAATATAATGCAGACTAAACTAAAGAATAAAGTAAATCTCAACACGAAATTACTGGGTGATCATCATGATGGTACCAACATCTACCTCAACGACAGCATGACTGCACACACAAGAGAGCTTTTCAAAGCAGCGAAGAAAACAAAGGTGGAGAAAAAATTCAAATACATGTGGATGAGCAGCAACGCAATATTTTTGCGGAAACAAGAAGGAGACAATGCGATTCGAGTGAGATGTATAGAAGACCTAAATGGTCTTTAATTTCCTTTATTTATTTTTTTCTCTTCTAAATTTTGTAAACAAAACTAAAATGCATTCTTCTCCTTCAAATTATGCAAAACATTGTCAAAGCCTTAAGCAAAATAATTTGTTTTTTATCCACCAAAATATTCGTAGCATGAGAGCAAATTTTAATTCTTTTGTAACACACATATATGCACTAAATTTTGACGCTGATTTTATTATTTTATCTGAAATATGGGTGTATGATGATGAGCTATCTATTTTTAGTATTCCTGGTTATGAACTTTTTGGCAATTGCAATAAATCTTATAGGGCAGGTGGTGTTGCCGTGTTTGTGAAGAGTTTTTATGCAGCCATATTTATATTTATATTTATGATTCTATGTGAGAATAATCTAAGTAAAAGTATATTCTTTCATGAGATGGATGATATTCTTAGAGGTATAAAATCAGAATTTACTGATTTTGGGAGACATAAACATCGATATCTTAGAAATTAATCATGACTCCAACAACTACTTGGTTCTTATGTCGTCTTATGGGCTTGATTCACTCATCAATGAACAGACGAAACTCAGACGTGTATAGATCATATATTTGTAAGGTTTCATAAGAAATTTAAACCCAAACTTTCTAGTGATGTTATGGACTGTACAATTACTGACCATTGCTTGATAAGCTTAAAATTGGATCATTTAACACCAAATAATATAGATACCAATCGATACATTCCATTTCCGGCGAAAGAAATAGTTGATTTTAAAAAGCTTAACAATGATTTAAAATTTGAATTTTGGGAAGAGGTCTATGAAGAAGCCAATCCTTAGTTAGCCTACGATAACTTTTTAAACATTTTAAAAACTTAAATCAAAATTTCCACAAAAATTCAGTCTACGTCAAAAAATAGTTCGAAATCAAAACGACTGAAGCCGTGGATTACGAAAAGCCTACTAAAAATGATTAACAAAAAAAACTTGATGCGAAAAAAATTAAAACGTAACCCTCGAAGCCTAAGACTCAAGCAAAAATTTATCAAATTCAGTAAGGACGTTAAAAAAGAAGTAGACGTTTTTCGGGATGGATTTTATTCTAGAAAGTTTGAGAATTGCAGAGGAAATATTAAGGAGGAATGGAGGGTGGTTAATAATATTTTTAATAAGGGAGCTACCAAGGAAAAAATAATGGAAATAGAAATTGAAAATATTGCAGTTTCAAGCGCAGTGGATATTGCTAACGCTTTTAATAATTTGTTTGTATCTGTGGCCACTCAATCAAAACCTTGCTCACCGCAAACTGTTTGTAGTTATGACTTATTTCCAGATATATCTTGCGATAGGTCTCAAAGCAATAGTTTCGTCTTCGAATCTTTTACTTCATATGAAATTTATAAATCTATTATGAGTCTTGATAACAAGCATTCATGCACCTCCGATGGTATTATAAATTATCTTCTTAAGCGTATTGCATTTTACATTACAGATATATTATCCTACACATTTAACAAGAGTGTGAATTGTGGTATTTTTCCAAAATCCCTAAAAGCTGCAGAATTTATTCCTTTATTTAAAAAAGGCAACCGAAAACAAACAAGCAAATATAAATCCATTTCCTTACTCCCTACCTTCTCTAAATTATTTGAAAAGTTAATGAAACCACGCATAGGGTCGTTCTTAAAAAAAACTGTTTTTTGAGCGATACACAATTTGGATTCCGTGAAGGTATGTCCACAGAAGATGCCATTCTGAAATTGTGCAGCGAATTATGTTCGGGTTTAAACAATAAAAATAGTACGGTAGCTTTATTTATTGACATGACCAAGGCATTTGACATGGTCAATCATAATGTTCTGTTGGATAAACTTTATAAAGCTGGATTTAGGGGTTCGGTCTATAATTGGTTTGCCTCATATTTAAGTGGGCGATCTCAAATAGTTAAAATTGATAATGTCTTCAGCGAAGAGATGGAAATAGTCGTCGGTGTACGACAGGGCTCGGTTTTGAATCCGATTTTATTTTTGATTTATGTGAATTCCATATTCGTACAAAATTTTAATAGTAATATAACAGCTTTCGCTGACGACATGGCACTTACTTACAACAGCACCAATTTATTTGAATGCTTTATCAAATTACAAAAGGATTTACAAATTTTAAGGCAATGGTTTGCAAAACATGAACTTTTGATAAGCGAAAAAACAAAGCTTTTGGTTTGCAGTCTTCAAAATTTGGAATCGATTGAATGCGGGATATATTTTCACTCGGCTGAATGTGAAAAATTAAGCATGTTCTTAAACAAAGGCAAAGACAATTTCAATACAAATGCTTTCTGTTCTTCAAATTGTTTTATAATTGAATCAGTTGGTAATTTTTAATATTTAGGAGTTTTAATCGACAAGAATTTGAATTGGAAGGCACATACAGCTGAGTTACATAAATATATGATGTCTGTAACTCGTAATATGTTCATGTTAAAATCGTATTGTTCAAAAAATTTAATGTTAAAGATTTATTACGGACTTGTACATTCGAAACTGCAGTATGGTACATCAAGTTGGGGGGGACATATCTGAATACCATTGAACCTCTCATAATAGCACAAAAACATATAATACGATTAATTTGCAACAAAAAATAGGTTAGACAGCAGTTGGCCTCTGTTTCAGGAACTTCGCATCTTACCTCTTAAGCATCTTTATGTTTATAAAGTACTCAAACTATTCTTCATCCGCAGTGGTTTCACTTCTACAATCCGAAGTTCAAATGTATACAGCTTAAGAGTCAATACTAAAGCTCTTGTTAATCTGCCAACCTCAAACAAGACTCATTACTCAAACTTTTTTACTGTTACTGCTAAACTTTTTAACAAACTGCCACACGACATAAGAATTATAAATTAATTAAACGTCTTTTTAAATAAAGTTAAAAATTGGCTTTTCAAAATGGCTAGCTCAGAAGTCAAAAATCTACTCCTAAACATTGTTTAAATAACTTAATAACACAAAATCATTTGAAAAATTTGTCATTTTTCTAACCCATTTGCTTTTCAGACACTTAAAATTTCAATATTATATAATATGTTATTCAAATAAATTCTTTGTTTTTTTCTCTACTAATATATATATTTATACGAAATCTATTTTTTGGTTTGTTTAATTTTACTTTTATTTTACAATACCTTTTTTAGTTTAATAATTTTTTTTCTTAATTTACGTTTACCCCACAACTTATTAACTATATAGTTTAAAAGGATCATTCGCCTCTAGTCTCACATGGCTACAGAATGAATTCCTGTTTATCTTTCTTCTTTTTATAATGCATTTTAGAATTGTGTTTATTATTGTTTTGTAACTATTATTGTAAAAAGAAAAGAGATAATACATAAAAATAAAAAAAAAAAATAAAAAAAATAAAAAAAAATTGTATTGTTTCTTTTATAAAAAAATGTTCACTCGAAGTAGCCAGCTGCATTCCTCCCCTTAAAAGCTTCTCCCGTAATACTCGTCTCGCAAGGAATGCCCATCAGTTCACCCTTGAGCCCAATTTCGGACGTACCGTGAAATATAGGGATTCTTTTTTTAGCCGAACAACACGAATTTGGAATAGTTTACCCGGCGAGATTTTCCCTTGCCATTTTGATCTACAAACATTCAAAACAATGTTAATCGATACCTCCTATCTCTCCCCTCCCTGTCTTCCTAATGCCCACGCAGTGTGTTCTACATTATAAGGGAAACAAATAGTCCATTGTGCGCGCGTTCATTATAAAAAAAAAATTATTATCCAAAATACAGCGTATTAGAGGATTTGACCCTGATGAGATCAAGAACCTTGGTTGTAGTTGGATAATCCTCATCAGATTTTATTCAACAAAAACAAAAATCTAAATTTTCATCAGATAAAATTCGCGCTCACAACTCAACAATCTCGAATAATTGTCAAGGTCTGCATTCGATTCCATATTATTTCAAATTCAAGGCATTTAATATTAAGAAAAGGCTTGAGTTTGCAAAGAAAAATAAGGTTGTGTCTAAATTGTCTGTCAAGTGCTCATTTTACATAAAACTGCACAAACATTTTCACGTGCTCTACATGTCACCAAAAGAGACAACTACTGCAATGCATGCTAGTGAACACGCTCCAACCAGAACTGTTCTTCAATCAAAGTCACCAGCCTCCTCTTCTGCCGATTCCTCTCTATTGGGATCATCCAAAAATACCATATCCTCCATTGAAATTACTCCAGCCTACAATGCATTTATAGTCGAAAACATGCAATCAACTGTTCTTCTGGCCACAGCTCTTATACAGGTTAGGACACCGTAAGGCCAACCGTTGAAACTGGGAGCGCTCGTGGATCCTGGATCAAAGGCTTCCTTTATTACTGAATCTGCCGTTCAGCTTTTAAACTACAAGCACCTTAAAATACAAAGCTACATTCACGATTTTATCCTGCGTGAATGTAAACTTTAGCTTACAGCTTAATGCTTTGGTCCTCCATAAGCCAACAGCTTTACTCCATACACAAAATATTAAGAATGCTCATTGGAGTCATCTTCAAAATCTTCCATTTGCTGATCCATCTTTTAATAAATCAAATTAGATAAATTTTTTACTAGATGGTAAATATATCGTCGAACTTCCTTTTAAAGAAGGAACTCATCCCATACTAGGTTGGTCACAGAGGCCAGCTTTTGTGCAGTTTTTACAATTGGAGAGAAAATTAAAAACAAATAGCTCGTTTTACATGGAATACAAAAAAGTATATATATGACTGAAATCAAGGGGATACATGGAATTCTGAGCTCCCAGTAGCATTCGTTTCTGTGTCGCAACAATTGAAAATAGAACTCAATATGTTGAAGGCCATCAAGATTCTCTGCTGGATTAATTTCACCTAAGGAATCAAAGGTAGAAGTCCATAGGTTCAGCGCTGCCTCCGAAAAAGCATATGCTGCAGCAATCTACCTTCGAATTACCATGAGAACTGAAATATTTATCAATCTTATCGTGACAAAGACTACAGTGGAACCCTTGAAAAATAAATCTTTTGCTGGTTGGAACTTTGTGGAGCCTTGCTGTTAGCGCAGTTATTGGTGCATACCTACGGTAAAGACGATGGAGCTCCAATCATGAAAAATATTTGCTCGGTGTGATTCACAAATTGAAGTGCCCCGTGGCTTAGTGGTTAGTGTGTCGGACTGCTAAAAGAATAAGCCAGGGTTCGAATCTAACTCATAGCCATCTTCTTTTCCGGGGTACTGCCTCTTGCGAGGAATTGACAAAAGCCTCCAAGAGTAAAATTTGTCTCGAAAAAGTGCATCTCATGTAGCCGTTCGGACTCGGCGGTAAACTGTGGGTCCCTTCCATTCTTGCAGATTGACAACACACACACAGGAATGGTTGAGAGTATAAGTCACTAGGGCTTGGGTCCTTAAGGAGCTGTCGCGCCAGTAAATTTATTTATTTTATTCGCAAATCACGCTTGTCTGGAACAAAAGCTAAAGAAAATCCTGCGAATATTGCATCCTTTCTCCGAATGAACTCGTCAAAAGCCATCAATGTGGGCATGGTACTGCATTTCTAAAAAAGTTCGATGCAAAATTCTATCGACCATCCGAAATAAAAGCCAAGAAGCGGATAAAAGCGTCGGAGATCTTAAATCCCCAAAATGATTTGCTCGCATCTGGCTCACATAAATATTTTTCAGCTCTGCGTTCACATCATGTGTTTCAAAACAAATCACTTTCCATTTGAGAGTTTTTCATCTTTAAATCGTCTCAAAAAAGCTGTGGCATACTAGCATCGCTATTTTACCAACTTGAGATTCTAGGTAAAAGAGGAATCAACTCGAATATCTGGACCACTTTCAACGGACGAAATTTCTTCAGCTCGAACGCGACTGATTGTTTTTGTCCAGAAAGAGTTTTCGCCGAAGAAATGTCAAACATTGCAAAAGGTAAAGTAGTACCAAAAAGGAGCAAATTGGCAAGACTTTCACCGATCGACGAAAAGGGAATTCTTCGAATTGGAGATCGATTGGACAACGCTGATTTGCCCTATTCACAGCGGCATCCAATTCTGTTGCCTTCACAAAATTTCCTGACTTCACTCATCGTTCATGACACTCACATGAAACTTCTACATGGTTGTCAACTACTGATGATGGCCACACTTCGATCTGAATATTGGATTATGTCTTCTGTCGTTAAAGCTAAACATACCCCCAATGCCATTGTCCATGAATGGCACTTACATCGAAGGAACCGATAAGGTCTCAGTACTCGGTATATTTGAAATCGCTAAGAATGCTGCTAGATGCTTAGGTTTTCTGTATCGGTGTAAGAAGTATTTTTCCCCATCTGATCTGTCTACAAACTATAAAGCGTTTATACGCCCTAAACTCGAGTATTACTCCCACCTCTGGGCACGTGCTTCGCAATCATCGCTCCACCTGCTTGATATAATACAAAATCGAGCGTTAAGATTGATAGGAAATAGAACTGCCGCTTAAACAATTTTTGTTTTCGATTTTTGTCTTATAATCAAAGCCTTAAATTATGAATAGAAACTGTCTTTGCGAAAAAAAGGTTGATCGAAGTGACCCAACTAAAATCCAGTGTTCTGACTGCAGTGTTGTTTTTCATGGAAGCTGTGTAAAATTGGAACCCGCTGATATTAAATTCATAAAAAATAAAAAGAAATGGATATTACCATACAAGTGGTCTACAATGAACTTTTAGAATTAAAAAAAATAAACCAAGATTTTATCTTACACTTAAATGAACTCCAAGCTGAAAATTGCAAACTAAAATCCAAAGTAATATACTGCAAGAAAGAGTCCAATGGTTGGAGCAAGACAATCTCTCTAACACCTTGGAAATTGTAAATGTGCCAAATGTTTAAAAGGCAAGTGCAGTGCAAACAGCCTTGCAAATTGTTTGCAATGGTGTGGGTGTTCCAATAAGTGAGGCAGATATAGACACTTGCTTTATCAAAAAAATAAAAAACAAAATTAACACTAAAAAATCAAAAACAAACACTAATATTTTGGTTGTGAAATTTACTCGTCACTATACAAAAGTCAATATAATGCAGACTAAACTAAAGAATAAAGTAAATCTCAACACGAAATTACTGGGTGATCATCATGATGGTACCAACATCTACCTCAACGACAGCATGACTGCACACACAAGAGAGCTTTTCAAAGCAGCGAAGAAAACAAAGGTGGAGAAAAAATTCAAATACATGTGGATGAGCAGCAACGCAATATTTTTGCGGAAACAAGAAGGAGACAATGCGATTCGAGTGAGATGTATAGAAGACCTAAATGGTCTTTAATTTCCTTTATTTATTTTTTTCTCTTCTAAATTTTGTAAACAAAACTAAAATGCATTCTTCTCCTTCAAATTATGCAAAACATTGTCAAAGCCTTAAGCAAAATAATTTGTTTTTTATCCACCAAAATATTCGTAGCATGAGAGCAAATTTTAATTCTTTTGTAACACACATATATGCACTAAATTTTGACGCTGATTTTATTATTTTATCTGAAATATGGGTGTATGATGATGAGCTATCTATTTTTAGTATTCCTGGTTATGAACTTTTTGGCAATTGCAATAAATCTTATAGGGCAGGTGGTGTTGCCGTGTTTGTGAAGAGTTTTTATGCAGCCATATTTATATTTATATTTATGATTCTATGTGTTTATCATTTACATGAGAATAATCTAAGTAAAAGTATATTCTTTCATGAGATGGATGATATTCTTAGAGGTAGAAAATCAGAATTTACTGATTTTGGGAGACATAAACATCGATATCTTAGAAATTAATCATGACTCCAACAACTACTTGGTTCTTATGTCGTCTTATGGGCTTGATTCACTCATCAATGAACAGACGAAACTCAGACGTGTATAGATCATATATTTGTAAGGTTTCATAAGAAATTTAAACCCAAACTTTCTAGTGATGTTATGGACTGTACAATTACTGACCATTGCTTGATAAGCTTAAAATTGGATCATTTAACACCAAATAATATAGATACCAATCGATACATTCCATTTCCGGCGAAAGAAATAGTTGATTTTAAAAAGCTTAACAATGATTTAAAATTTGAATTTTGGGAAGAGGTCTATGAAGAAGCCAATCCTTAGTTAGCCTACGATAACTTTTTAAACATTTTAAAAACTTAAATCAAAATTTCCACAAAAATTCAGTCTACGTCAAAAAATAGTTCGAAATCAAAACGACTGAAGCCGTGGATTACGAAAAGCCTACTAAAAATGATTAACAAAAAAAACTTGATGCGAAAAAAATTAAAACGTAACCCTCGAAGCCTAAGACTCAAGCAAAAATTTATCAAATTCAGTAAGGACGTTAAAAAAGAAGTAGACGTTTTTCGGGATGGATTTTATTCTAGAAAGTTTGAGAATTGCAGAGGAAATATTAAGGAGGAATGGAGGGTGGTTAATAATATTTTTAATAAGGGAGCTACCAAGGAAAAAATAATGGAAATAGAAATTGAAAATATTGCAGTTTCAAGCGCAGTGGATATTGCTAACGCTTTTAATAATTTGTTTGTATCTGTGGCCACTCAATCAAAACCTTGCTCACCGCAAACTGTTTGTAGTTATGACTTATTTCCAGATATATCTTGCGATAGGTCTCAAAGCAATAGTTTCGTCTTCGAATCTTTTACTTCATATGAAATTTATAAATCTATTATGAGTCTTGATAACAAGCATTCATGCACCTCCGATGGTATTATAAATTATCTTCTTAAGCGTATTGCATTTTACATTACAGATATATTATCCTACACATTTAACAAGAGTGTGAATTGTGGTATTTTTCCAAAATCCCTAAAAGCTGCAGAATTTATTCCTTTATTTAAAAAAGGCAACCGAAAACAAACAAGCAAATATAAATCCATTTCCTTACTCCCTACCTTCTCTAAATTATTTGAAAAGTTAATGAAACCACGCATAGGGTCGTTCTTAAAAAAAACTGTTTTTTGAGCGATACACAATTTGGATTCCGTGAAGGTATGTCCACAGAAGATGCCATTCTGAAATTGTGCAGCGAATTATGTTCGGGTTTAAACAATAAAAATAGTACGGTAGCTTTATTTATTGACATGACCAAGGCATTTGACATGGTCAATCATAATGTTCTGTTGGATAAACTTTATAAAGCTGGATTTAGGGGTTCGGTCTATAATTGGTTTGCCTCATATTTAAGTGGGCGATCTCAAATAGTTAAAATTGATAATGTCTTCAGCGAAGAGATGGAAATAGTCGTCGGTGTACGACAGGGCTCGGTTTTGAATCCGATTTTATTTTTGATTTATGTGAATTCCATATTCGTACAAAATTTTAATAGTAATATAACAGCTTTCGCTGACGACATGGCACTTACTTACAACAGCACCAATTTATTTGAATGCTTTATCAAATTACAAAAGGATTTACAAATTTTAAGGCAATGGTTTGCAAAACATGAACTTTTGATAAGCGAAAAAACAAAGCTTTTGGTTTGCAGTCTTCAAAATTTGGAATCGATTGAATGCGGGATATATTTTCACTCGGCTGAATGTGAAAAATTAAGCATGTTCTTAAACAAAGGCAAAGACAATTTCAATACAAATGCTTTCTGTTCTTCAAATTGTTTTATAATTGAATCAGTTGGTAATTTTTAATATTTAGGAGTTTTAATCGACAAGAATTTGAATTGGAAGGCACATACAGCTGAGTTACATAAATATATGATGTCTGTAACTCGTAATATGTTCATGTTAAAATCGTATTGTTCAAAAAATTTAATGTTAAAGATTTATTACGGACTTGTACATTCGAAACTGCAGTATGGTACATCAAGTTGGGGGGGACATATCTGAATACCATTGAACCTCTCATAATAGCACAAAAACATATAATACGATTAATTTGCAACAAAAAATAGGTTAGACAGCAGTTGGCCTCTGTTTCAGGAACTTCGCATCTTACCTCTTAAGCATCTTTATGTTTATATAGTACTCAAACTATTCTTCATCCGCAGTGGTTTCACTTCTACAATCCGAAGTTCAAATGTATACAGCTTAAGAGTCAATACTAAAGCTCTTGTTAATGTGCCAACCTCAAACAAGACTCATTACTCAAACTTTTTTACTGTTACTGCTAAACTTTTTAACAAACTGCCACACGACATAAGAATTATAAATTAATTAAACGTCTTTTTAAATAAAGTTAAAAATTGGCTTTTCAAAATGGCTAGCTCAGAAGTCAAAAATCTACTCCTAAACATTGTTTAAATAACTTAATAACACAAAATCATTTGAAAAATTTGTCATTTTTCTAACCCATTTGCTTTTCAGACACTTAAAATTTCAATATTATATAATATGTTATTCAAATAAATTCTTTGTTTTTTTCTCTACTAATATATATATTTATACGAAATCTATTTTTTGGTTTGTTTAATTTTACTTTTATTTTACAATACCTTTTTTAGTTTAATAATTTTTTTTCTTAATTTACGTTTACCCCACAACTTATTAACTATATAGTTTAAAAGGATCATTCGCCTCTAGTCTCACATGGCTACAGAATGAATTCCTGTTTATCTTTCTTCTTTTTATAATGCATTTTAGAATTGTGTTTATTATTGTTTTGTAACTATTATTGTAAAAAGAAAAGAGATAATACATAAAAATAAAAAAAAAAAATAAAAAAAATAAAAAAAAATTGTATTGTTTCTTTTATAAAAAAATGTTCACTCGAAGTAGCCAGCTGCATTCCTCCCCTTAAAAGCTTCTCCCGTAATACTCGTCTCGCAAGGAATGCCCATCAGTTCACCCTTGAGCCCAATTTCGGACGTACCGTGAAATATAGGGATTCTTTTTTTAGCCGAACAACACGAATTTGGAATAGTTTACCCGGCGAGATTTTCCCTTGCCATTTTGATCTACAAACATTCAAAACAATGTTAATCGATACCTCCTATCTCTCCCCTCCCTGTCTTCCTAATGCCCACGCAGTGTGTTCTACATTATAAGGGAAACAAATAGTCCATTGTGCGCGCGTTCATTATAAAAAAAAAATTATTATCCAAAATACAGCGTATTAGAGGATTTGACCCTGATGAGATCAAGAACCTTGGTTGTAGTTGGATAATCCTCATCAGATTTTATTCAACAAAAACAAAAATCTAAATTTTCATCAGATAAAATTCGCGCTCACAACTCAACAATCTCGAATAATTGTCAAGGTCTGCATTCGATTCCATATTATTTCAAATTCAAGGCATTTAATATTAAGAAAAGGCTTGAGTTTGCAAAGAAAAATAAGGTTGTGTCTGAATTGTCTGTCAAGTGCTCATTTTACATAAAACTGCACAAACATTTTCACGTGCTCTACATGTCACCAAAAGAGACAACTACTGCAATGCATGCTAGTGAACACGCTCCAACCAGAACTGTTCTTCAATCAAAGTCACCAGCCTCCTCTTCTGCCGATTCCTCTCTATTGGGATCATCCAAAAATACCATATCCTCCATTGAAATTACTCCAGCCTACAATGCATTTATAGTCGAAAACATGCAATCAACTGTTCTTCTGGCCACAGCTCTTATACAGGTTAGGACACCGTAAGGCCAACCGTTGAAACTGGGAGCGCTCGTGGATCCTGGATCAAAGGCTTCCTTTATTACTGAATCTGCCGTTCAGCTTTTAAACTACAAGCACCTTAAAATACAAAGCTACATTCACGATTTTATCCTGCGTGAATGTAAACTTTAGCTTACAGCTTAATGCTTTGGTCCTCCATAAGCCAACAGCTTTACTCCATACACAAAATATTAAGAATGCTCATTGGAGTCATCTTCAAAATCTTCCATTTGCTGATCCATCTTTTAATAAATCAAATTAGATAAATTTTTTACTAGATGGTAAATATATCGTCGAACTTCCTTTTAAAGAAGGAACTCATCCCATACTAGGTTGGTCACAGAGGCCAGCTTTTGTGCAGTTTTTACAATTGGAGAGAAAATTAAAAACAAATAGCTCGTTTTACATGGAATACAAAAAAGTATATATATGACTGAAATCAAGGGGATACATGGAATTCTGAGCTCCCAGTAGCATTCGTTTCTGTGTCGCAACAATTGAAAATAGAACTCAATATGTTGAAGGCCATCAAGATTCTCTGCTGGATTAATTTCACCTAAGGAATCAAAGGTAGAAGTCCATAGGTTCAGCGCTGCCTCCGAAAAAGCATATGCTGCAGCAATCTACCTTCGAATTACCATGAGAACTGAAATATTTATCAATCTTATCGTGACAAAGACTACAGTGGAACCCTTGAAAAATAAATCTTTTGCTGGTTGGAACTTTGTGGAGCCTTGCTGTTAGCGCAGTTATTGGTGCATACCTACGGTAAAGACGATGGAGCTCCAATCATGAAAAATATTTGCTCGGTGTGATTCACAAATTGAAGTGCCCCGTGGCTTAGTGGTTAGTGTGTCGGACTGCTAAAAGAATAAGCCAGGGTTCGAATCTAACTCATAGCCATCTTCTTTTCCGGGGTACTGCCTCTTGCGAGGAATTGACAAAAGCCTCCAAGAGTAAAATTTGTCTCGAAAAAGTGCATCTCATGTAGCCGTTCGGACTCGGCGGTAAACTGTGGGTCCCTTCCATTCTTGCAGATTGACAACACACACACAGGAATGGTTGAGAGTATAAGTCACTAGGGCTTGGGTCCTTAAGGAGCTGTCGCGCCAGTAAATTTATTTATTTTATTCGCAAATCACGCTTGTCTGGAACAAAAGCTAAAGAAAATCCTGCGAATATTGCATCCTTTCTCCGAATGAACTCGTCAAAAGCCATCAATGTGGGCATGGTACTGCATTTCTAAAAAAGTTCGATGCAAAATTCTATCGACCATCCGAAATAAAAGCCAAGAAGCGGATAAAAGCGTCGGAGATCTTAAATCCCCAAAATGATTTGCTCGCATCTGGCTCACATAAATATTTTTCAGCTCTGCGTTCACATCATGTGTTTCAAAACAAATCACTTTCCATTTGAGAGTTTTTCATCTTTAAATCGTCTCAAAAAAGCTGTGGCATACTAGCATCGCTATTTTACCAACTTGAGATTCTAGGTAAAAGAGGAATCAACTCGAATATCTGGACCACTTTCAACGGACGAAATTTCTTCAGCTCGAACGCGACTGATTGTTTTTGTCCAGAAAGAGTTTTCGCCGAAGAAATGTCAAACATTGCAAAAGGTAAAGTAGTACCAAAAAGGAGCAAATTGGCAAGACTTTCACCGATCGACGAAAAGGGAATTCTTCGAATTGGAGATCGATTGGACAACGCTGATTTGCCCTATTCACAGCGGCATCCAATTCTGTTGCCTTCACAAAATTTCCTGACTTCACTCATCGTTCATGACACTCACATGAAACTTCTACATGGTTGTCAACTACTGATGATGGCCACACTTCGATCTGAATATTGGATTTTGCACCTCAAATCGACAGTTAAAATTTTTATTCATAAATGTTTAAAATGCTACAGATTTACAATAATTGAGATGCAGACAAAATTGGAAATTTGGCCGCCTTAAGAGTCAATCATGCACGACCTTTTTAGACATTCGGAGTGGATTATGGTAGTCCTTTTCGACTAAAAGCAAGGAAAGATCAGTGTATCAAAATAACAAAGGCATACATAGCAATTTTTATATGTTTCTTTACTAAGGCAGTACACCTCGAGGTCGTAAGTGATTATACGACATCATTTTATTTTCCTCGCAGCTTTCAAATTTTTCACTGGCCGCCATTGAACCTGTACAAATTTATTCAGCGACTGTGTAACATGTTTGAAGGGAGCAGAAACCAATGGCACCATATTTCGGGTGGACTTTGGGAGGCTGGTCAATTACTGGACATTACACTCTTACTTTTGAGGAATACGCGACTATACTCACGCAAGTAGAAGCTTGTCTTAACTCGCGTCCACTTAGCCCAGTCACCGATGATAGAAATGACTTATCTATCTTGACACCAGATCAGTTTTAAATTGGGTCTTTACTCAACACCATTTCCGAAAAAGATTTAACGGAAATGAAGGATATTTATTTGGATAGATGGCAGCTTATGCAGAAAATTCAACAAACCGTTTGAAAAAATGGGAAATCTGAATACTTGATTCGGCTTCAACAACGTCCAAAATGGCTAACAATGAAGTCGGAATTCAAAGTTGGACGTCAAGTGCTCTTATTTGATGAAAAAACGGCACCCACTCTTTGGCGGATAGATAGATAGAATTACAGAAATTTATCCTGGAATAGATGGAAACGCGTTGTCACAGTCAATGCATTTACTTTTTATAAACGCGCATAAAAAAACTTAGTTTTCTGCCTATGCTAAATGAATAGAACACACAAACTGACACACACACACTTTAAAGAAAAGCTATCCCCATATTTACGTTTTAATACCTTACACCTCAACTTAATTTATATTGAAATTAATACATATATTACCTAATCTACATTACAATCAAAAACCTTTTATTGCCACACACCATTTAACAAACCTACCGCTTCTATTCTTTCATGTACACAGCAACAACACATCGATGAGTTAACATCTAAGAGCAAACTTCAGAAAACCAGCAATAAAGACGTTCCTCTTGCGGTGGCCCGGCAGGATGTTGCGACTATTCAAAATGCAAATTGCCGACGGGATACCATAAACTCCGATTGCCGACGAAAGTACAAATCTCTTTGTTTTATTTCTTGATAGATCTACGAAAATTAAAAATTATACATTGGTTACTTTTAATTTTGCTGCAATAAGGTTTTGTTTGGTCAACCCCTATTTAAGGTCCCGATGACAATTAAAAAAAAACATTTTTCTTCGCGGCTTTTAGCCCGTGGAGAATAGAAAAAAATTTTTTTCCTTTTTTATTTTTTTTTCTACTAAGTGTCCTTGCAACACAATTTGGAATAAATATAAATATTTTCAAACTTTAATCCATTAGGATCAAAAGGAATGCTTAGCATTGTTTGTTTTGCCACAGTTTGATGGTCCAACGATAATTCCTCGAATACTGTTTGGAAATAATGATCCATGCTTTCTTTTGACTTTTACATTAGAATCAATATTTTTCATTTTGATGTCTTCTGACTTCTTTACGAAGCGCATAATGACGACTAACAGCTTGCTTTCATTCATGTTTCCAACATTAACTAAGAAATTACGTTTATCATAATATGATTGAGCATAATACTCAAAACCAGTATCATATAAAAAAAATTAAAATCTATTGAAGGAGAAGGAGTTTTGAATAACGTTATCGAGAAACTGCCATTTGAACTACATAAATAGAAGTGTTTAAGTAGAGGCGATAAAGGAATCAGTCATCTGGATGAGGCTTGCCACCTTCATGATATTGCATATTCTAAAAGTAACTCTTTCTCAGATCGACACACTGAGCAGGCGTGGAAAAGATGCAAAGCAAGCGGCTCAATAGCATCTGAAAAACTAAGCGAATTCTTAGTCACCAACATGATGAAAGCAAAAACGAAATTCAGAATGGGTACTGAAAGAACTTAAAACAAAACGAAACTAAGAGAACAATAAAACAAAAACGAAAAAGGTTTGCTTAAGAAGACTATAAGCGAAGCAAGAAACGCTTTTAAAAACAATATCAATTGCTATGGTATAATATCTGTAGCAAAATTGCTCTAAGAGCTGGAAAAAATATTTTAAAAAATAAGAAAGAAAAATTCAAAGACCCAGAATAATTCCACTTTCAAAAAGTGATGGCTTTCTCCCACTTCTACCTCCAATTCTTGCTGGTTTATCAGCTGTTGAATCTTTTAAGAGTGGAGCAACTGGTGTTGCAACAGCTCTGAATGATCTACGAGCTTCTAAAAAACAGCTTGAAGAAAACAATCGGCATAATAAGGCTATGGAAGCAGTTGCTATTCAAGTAAATGGGTTATGTTTACAACCATATAAAAATGGGCTTGGTCTTTTCCTAAGAACATTTAACCTAAAAAACTAATTGAACTACTACCCAATCGACCCGTAAACCTTAAAAAATTTCGACATTGAAAGGTTTTTAAAGAAACACTTACATTTTAGAGGAGTTTCTATGAGAGACTCAATGCCAAAAGCACCAACCGGTAGGGACTATGTTGTTATCAATTAGCATCGTGAAGATAGAATTGGTTCTCATTGGGTGGCATATATTAGAAATAAAAATATAATATTGTTAAATATCTTGATAATTTTGGAAATTGAAGACCGCCAGTAAGTAGTAAGCTATCTTGGTAATTGGGTGCTGTATGAATAGGGTAGGCACTGAAAGGCATCAAACTGGTGATGCACAGTCGCTGCAACTATATCGTACACATCAATTGTGCTTATTTTACCTCCCCGCGGTAACCACCGGGTACTGGTCTGTCCATCCGGACATTCCTGCTAAACTTATAAGCGCGAGTGTTGAACACAGAAAAAATAGCAACACTATACTGCTCTGCTTTAATGACTGTTCTGATCGATTCGCAGAAGTCTTGCACGAGCCCCTCAGAAAGAGGACGTACGGCGGATGAGCCCAACCAACTGGACCAACGGTGGCGTGAACAGTCAACGAAGCAGACGCCCTAATGAGCTACTTCGACGTATTTGGAGATAAGGTCATTAGGACAATTCAATGCAAGTCAGGGCATTGAAATTGAGATGGTGGCGGATGAACCCTTAATGGGCCAACGGCAGCGCTCATATCCCCGAAGTGGGTTACTGACTCCGGATTCTCCGGTTCCTTTTGTCCAAGGAATCCAACAAAGGACCTGGCCCTCCAGGTTGGGGGTTGTGCGTGGGGTTAACAACCCTGCCACGGAAAAAAGAAAAAGTTACGAAGCGACCAATAGCCTCGGAAAAGGACGGATTTACTGTTGACGACCCGGAAAAACGAATCAAGGACAACGACCTTCGGATCTGCACGTGGAATGTTAGAACTCTTAATAGACCACGTGCATCCAAACAACTAGCGGAGGCCCTAGACTGCTACAGAGCAGGAATTACTGCCATCCAGGAAGTGCGATGGAATGGGCCGGGCAAAAGGAGGATGAAAAACTGTGACGTGTACTACGGTGATTGCGCAAGAAGACCACAGCGTTTATTTGGGTGCGGATTCGTCATAAGCGGTAGACTTAGGCAAGAAGTCTTGGGCTTTCGACACGTAAGTGAGCGACTTGTGACAATCCGTATCAAGGCTAAATTCGCCAACATTAGCCTAATATGCGCTCATGCCCCCACAGAGGACAAAGATGACGCCACCAAGGATGAGTTCTATGAGCTCCTCGACAAAACCTATGAGCAATGCCCTTAATACGACGTTAAGATCGTACTAGGCGATTTTAATGCCAAAATAGGTAAAGAGGAAATCTTTGGTAGGACTGTCGGAAAACATAGCCTACATGACACAACGTCTGAAAACGGACTTAGGCTAATTGATTTCGCAGCGGCACATAACGTCACCATTGCAAGCACACGGTTTCCTCATCTCGATATACACAAAGGGACTTGGCGACACCCAGATCAAAGAACCGTCAATCAGATTGATCACGTTGCGATCGATGCAAGACACGCCTCCAGTATCTTGGATGTTCGCACCTTCCGAGCAGCTAACATCGACTCGGATCACTACCTTGTTGCAGCAAAGGTAAGAATGCGAATAACCCGAACTCCACAACAACGGAATAATACTGTGAGGAAGTATGACGTCGGAAAGCTGCAATCGCAAGAAACCGCCAGAACCTATGCCGATCGAATATCCCGTAACTTCTCAAGAAATCCAGTACCGCCAGCATCAAGTGCCGAAGATCAGTGGCAACACTGCCAACAAGCCATCAGAGATGCCGCAACTGATGTGCTAGGTTTCACCAGACCACCACCACGAAACCTCTGGTTTGATGACGAATGCAGGCAGGCCCATGCAGCCAAACAAGAGGCATATAAAGCGGCGCTGCAAAGAAAGACGAGAGCTGCTCGCGAGCTCTATGAGCAGAAAAGACGGGAAAAACACCGGCTTCTCCAAAAGAAAAAGTTAGAGCATGAGAAGCGCGCGATCGAAGATATTGAGAGATGCTACTCCAGGAACAACGTGCGGAAGTTTTACCAACAGGTAAAAAGAACATGCCAAGGAAAAAAATCCCGCACAGAAGCCTGTAGAGATAGGAATGGAAACCTCGTAGTAGAGTCACAGCCGGTGCTGAGTACATGGAAGGACCATTTCTGCAGACTGTTAAACGGCGATGAAGGCCAAAATCCCGCTGTCAGGCAGAATGAACCATTCAACATGGATGATGACAGACAAAACTTCCGTCCACCTGACCAAAATGAAGTAAGGATAGCAATATCTAAACTCAAAAACAACAAAGCTGCTGGACCCGACGGATTACCCGCCGAACTTTTTAAAGCGGCCGGAGATGACCTGGTGGAGTGCATACACCAACTCATCTCTAAAGTTTGGTCAGAAGAAAGTATGCCTGATGAATGGAACCTCAGCATCGTTTGCTCGATCCACAAGAAAGTAGACCCTCTAAACTGCGCCAACTATAGAGGAATAAGTCTCCTGAATATCGCCTACAAGATCCTCTCTGCCGTACTATGTGAACGCCTGAAACCTTTCGTCAGCAACCTGATTGGCCCCTATCAGTGTGGTTTCAGACCTGGAAAGTCCACAATCGATCAAATGTTCACGCTACGGCAGATCCTGGAAACCACCCAAGAATTCCAAATCGATACTCACCACCTCTTTATCGATTTTAAGGCCGCGTACGATAGCATTTATAGAGACGAGCTATACAGAGCCATTTCAGGTTTTGGCATTCCCACAAAACTCGTCCGACTGTGCAGGATGACGATGGAGAACTCTCGCTGCTCCGTCAAGGTTGGTTCTGACCTCACAGAAACTTTTGACGTCAAAAAAGGATTCCGACAAGGTGATGCGCTATCGTGCGATTTCTTCAACTTAATACTTGAAAAAATTATAAGAAACTCGCAAGTCAATTGTAGTGGGACAATTTTTTTCAAGTCTGTGCAATTGCTAGCATACGCTGACGACATAGACATCATTGGCAGAACTCGGCGAGCTGTCAGTGGAACGTTTGCTAGCATTGAAGCTGAAGCGGCTAAGATGGGACTAGCAGTCAATGAGGACAAAACGAAGTACCTGCTGTCCACAAAAAGGGACACACAACACCGGCGGATTGGACAAAACATCACAATAGACAGGTACAACTTTGAGGTAGTTAGGGACTTTGTGTACCTCGGATCCGCTATAACATCTGACAACAACATCTCGTCAGAAATAAAGTGAAGAATTACTCTTGCCAATCGCTGTTTCTATGGGCTAGGAAGGCAATTGAGAAGCAAAGCCCTCTCTCGAAAGACAAAGGATACTCTGTATAAGACCCTAATCATCCCAGTCCTGCTCTATGGCGCCGAGGCATGGACTCTATCTAAAGCGGATGAAGATATCCTTAGTCGTTTCGAGCGTAAGATTCTTCGGAAGATTTTTGGCCCTATCTGCGTTAACGGGCTTTGGAGGAGAAGGTTCAACCAAGAACTATACGAGCTGTACAGCGACATTGACCTGGTCAAAAAAATACGCATATCACGTTTAAGATGGCTAGGTCATGTAGAGCGAATGGACAACAATGCTCCGGCTCGCAGGATCTTCGATTCCATCCCAGAGGGTAGGGTAGACGCAGTCAAGGAAGACCTCGCCTTAGGTGGCGCGCTCAAGTGGAGGACGACCTCAACCAACTTGGAGTGCAAAACTGGAGGCAGCTAGCCAAAGACCGAGTTGGCTGGAGAGGCATGTTGGTTGAGGCCCAGGTTCGTCCCGAACTGTAGCGCCACCTAAGTAAGTAAGTAAGTAATAAAAATAAATTCTAATTATATTCAAGAACAAGGCTTTGATACATTTATATGTGTACATTTATGCTTAAGATTTTGTTGTAATGTTTTTAAAAACCGAAATCAATAATAATAAAGAAATCAATAAAAGGTGTGGACAAATGTTAATTGTATCATTCGTCTTTTTATCAACATATCATTAACACTTACTTTAAGTGGAAATGAATCCAATCTGAATGCTGAGTTTTTCCCACCAATTGTATTGAAATCTTATTATTTATGCGGAGTACTCGATCTCCAAAGATATAGCTCTAAACCAAATGTGGATGATTTTAATAACTTGCTGCATATAAGTGATAGCCTTGTTTCGTTTCCTATTGGCTCAAATGAGATAGAAGATATAAATACTTTAATACAAACAAAACTTATTGAAATTAACAAAAATAGAAAAGTGCAATAAGAAAAAGTGAAAATAAAATCAAGGCAAATAACAACACTCTGAAATGTAGGTAAAATTTACAGCTCGTACTACATTGACTTATCTAAACTAAATTCTATTAGGGGTCTTTTAGGGTTAAGCAAGAAATTGTTCAATTCCAATTTATTATATGAATCGGATCTTTACATTGACATAAATAGAGTGAATGCAATTCACGTTGAGTGTAATGTAAGTCTGCAATTACACGATGACTCGTGAGCATTGGCTCACATAAGTGCGAAAGATAAAGGAGGTTTGCAGTGATGAGATGCAAGCGGACAACGACACCAAACACATACATACAGAAATAAAAACGAAGTTCCAAGCAATCGCAATAAATAACATTGCCGCTAATTCTATTCTGGTAGGAATATCATACACTCCGGATGAACAGCTTAAAGCCATTTTTAATTTGTTATGTCATTGCATTAATTTTCATTCGCCGCAAATATCTGGGATCTTCAGATCAAAAACCAAAACAAATTCTGTGGTAATTAATAAGTGCCTCAGTGCATCCGACAAAATGAAAACAATAAAAGCATTTTCCGATTATCGAAAATCGATTCTCCGGAACTTAACGCTGAATGATATAGACCCGAACTTTCACTTGGACACACCAGTTTTTATACATGAAAGCCTAACAACAGAAAACCGAGAAATATTGCGCGTAGCTATTGCTTTAAAAAGAAATCATAACATATACGCTGCCTTTACAGCGTGTTGATTTGTGCATATATTTTGCATATATATATTGCTAAAAAATGAAGTAGCCATCTGCATGAATTACATGAATTGAATGAAATAGCCTCAACAACAGCTGTGACCTTGAATCACCGCAGCAAGTTATCGTTCATTAAAAAAGATAATAATAATGAACCTATTGATGAAAACAAGCCAGTGCTACCACTTTTTTATTTTTATTTTTATTTGAATTTCTATTTTTATTTAATGTAGAGGTAATTTAATTTATATTAACTTTTCCAATTCATTTAATTCCTATTTTAAATTTATTATCGGGTTTTATAATTATTTTGATGTATTTTCATTTTTCTTCCTTTCTTCTTTTTAAACTTTCCATATGCATCTTTCTAGCAATTTTTATTGTTTCTTGTTTATGCTTTGGATATTTTCTGTTTCTTTTCTCCTGCTTGGTGCTGGTTTTTATGTTACGTTTTGATGGCCCAGTTTCATGACGCTGTAAATGGCAATGCTGAATTCAAAACCGCTAAATTAGTGATGAATTTTTTATCTAGAGAGCAAGCTGGTTTCAAAGTATGTCATTTTAATGCTCGAAGCCAAAATGATCAAAAATTTGATTATATTCAGAATGTGTTCAATGACAATAATATAGATGCGCTATGTGTAAGTTAAACTTGGCTTTATCAGGAAATTCCTGATCGCATTCGAAACTTAAATAACTACATCCTTAAACGAAATGATAGATTCACTCCTACAATAGGTGGTGGTGTTGCAATTTATTGTAGATCTGGATTGAAATGCAAGATATTAGCCAAATCATAAAATAATGGTATTGAATTTATTATTATAGAAATTTCAGATTCCAATGTATGTTAGCATGTGTCTATAACCCAAGCAAAACCTGTTCACCTACTCCTTTTTTTACTGCATTAGAACCTTTATTAACATTATATGAGCACATAATTTTTCTTGGTGACTTTAATGTTGATCTCCTTAAAAGGGACCGAACTTGATTTCAACTTTTCGATGTTATTGCTGCTTCAGGCCTCAATGTTATTAAAACTTAGCTTATAAGATATGCTCCGAATGTCATCCTAGTCTCCTTGATCCCGTTATTGTATCTGAACCAACTAATATTTTACTTAATGATCAATTATCCTTGGATGGAATATCCGATCACGACCTTATATTCTGTACTTATAACATTGATTTTTCACATTCTCAAGTTCCATCTACTTTTACTTTCAGAAATTTGAAATTAATCAATACTGAAAACCTTTTCACTGATGCTAACAGTGTGGGTGGGGGGAGGGGGGGGGAATGTCTTAACATTTCTCACGTAGACAATAAACTTGATTTAATTTCTAACCATATAACAAGGTTATTTGAAACACACGTCCCCTTAAAGACGGTAAGGGTTCAGAATAAAAAGTGTTTGTGGTACATAGTTGAAGTCAGGAGTGCCATTAAAAACTGTAGAAAATTTTAACTCAAGTGAGGTATTTACAAAATCCAACAACTTGGCGGCAATACTGCTTCTTCCGTTATCATGCAACTTCAATCATTCGTGCTGCCAAAAAAAGTTTTTTCTTGTCAAAACTTAGCACAGATCTTTCTTCAAAGCAGCTTTGGAATAATCTTCGCGAGATCCAAATGTGAGCTAGATCCCAATGACCTAAACAACCAATTTACCCAGACCATCCAACTATCTACTAGCTTCGAGCCGAAAGACTCTTTTTATTTCGCAACGGTAACCGAAGACGAAGCTATCCGAACTTTTGGAGCTTTGAAATCCGAGACAATAGGAGAAGACGGTATTCCTCTGAGATTTCTAAAAATTATTATGCCCTATGTAATTAATGCTCTTACCCATCTTTACAATGACTGTGTTGTCACTTCAACTTTTTCAACCGCTTGGAAATCAGCGAGAATTACTCCTGTTCCAAAAACAAATCAACACCAATGATATTCGCTGATTATCGGTCAATAAGCATTCTACCATGCATGTCAAAAGTCCTTGAAAAAATTCTTACCAGGCAATTTATTGAACATCTCACCTCCAAAAGATTGTTATCCCCCTTTTAATCTGGACTCAACATCAACTCCTGTTCCACTGCCATGGTTAAGAATTTAAGAGGACATAAGAGTCTAATATGATAAGGACAATGTTCTCCCGGTGGTAATAACACCTTAAAAATGATATATAATTTTATGTTATTTATCTATTTTATTATACTTAATTTTACTGTAACTATCTATACCTTCTTTTGTTTCCTTTCAATTTTTATTTTATAAAAAAAAACTTTTCTTTTCTTAAAAAAAAAAACAAGAATCAAAACTAAACTTGTTGAACCAGCTATCTTGACCGAGTTCTCTAGAAAAATGGCCATGAAATCCCTATATGCCATTCCAGTCTTTGTTCTATCCATATAAATAGTTACCTCTATAATCTGAGTGAGGTAACTATTTTTATTAATTTTCCAACAAACAAAATCTTAGCAGGGGTATTATTTCCTCTCTCTATCTTTATCATATTGTCTCCCCCTTTGTCCATAACTAAGTTACACAAATACTTAAAACCTATTTCCAATAAATATTATACTTAAATAACAATTTACTAATACATGCTTAAACTAAAAGCTTTTCCCCACACCTCTGTTCCTACTCTTACTACCTTTTGTAAAACAATACTTTAACTCTTCATACAATCTTTCTAATTGGTTAGAAAGAGATGAAGCTTTTATCCTTGCGCAGACTTTAAGTTAGTCTGAAACAAACAAACAGTGTGTACTTGCAAAAAACAAAAAAAAAATGTCAACAAAACAAACAAAATTCCTATCACTGCACAATTTTTTTTTTCAATGGATTTCATAGTAAGTACATTTTTTTTCTTTTATATGTTTTTCTTAGCTACAAATCGTTGAAAAATCCTTTCCAGTTGTATTAATAAATAATACATCACATCGGAAATGATGTTACCAACGATTTGTATTGAAGACAAAACAATGTGTTGTGAATTACTTTTAGCCATGTATGTATGTATCTCGTTTCGCAACGACATTGTTTGTACCTATAGGTACTTAAATTATTTTCTTTAAAAATAATTAAATTAATGTTATTTTCTTTTCTTTTTTCTTCAGATTTATCAAACCTTAGAAATTTAAAACAAAACGGAACATAAAAGTTTCAAAGGTAGGTACATTTTGAAATTATTTGAAACAAAAAAAAAAACAAAAACAAAAACAAGGTAGACAATTATGTAAGATGTATTTCACACATGGTTGCGCCTACAGTGCGTGTCGCATGTTCTTGCGCATGTTTTTGAATATAATTATTATGTATTATATTATTGTAAAAAGACATTAATAATAATTTTCTTTTCAGGTGTCAATTTAATGGAGTTTGCCAAAGCCACGCAACAGAAACGAGGCAGGTGCCTGAACGGTCGTGAGGGTACTTGCATCGTAAAAAAAGTGGCAAGCAAATTACTTTCTATTTACTGTTATATGTATTTATTTATTTTACTTTTATTTTTATTTTAGTCACGTGTGGCAAGAGCCCACTACCTGAGGAGTCTCGTGTTCTTAAGACTGAGAAAGACGGGCTGTATTTAATTTTTCTTTTTTTTTGTTTTAATTAAAAATAAAAGATTTTAGTTAAGTTTTAACTAACGCATAAAACATATTTTGACTAGTGGAGGTGTGAGGAATACTTATAAACTAACTACAGAAAAATAAATTAGAATAAAGTATCACAGATTAAAATAATAATCATATATAAAATAAAATATCACAGATAAAAAAAAAATTAAATAAGTAAATAAACTATCCTTAAAATAAAATCAGGTACTAAGACTTCTTTAAAATATCACAGATACAAAAAACCTAAATAAAAGTATAAAATATCACAGAAAAATAATCAAAATACTAATTTATAGATAAAATATCCAGCTTAAATGTCAATAAGGTAAAATGAATACTAATAATAAATAAAATAAATAAACAAAATCAACTAGCCTAATATCACAGTCGTAAGCGAACATCATCTGAATGCGTCATGTTTGCTTAATCTAAAAGTGTAGGTCTTTCGCATGAAAGACACCTACCTTCTCACCTCTTAAGTTACCTACTTCGTATAGAGAGTTACCTTTAGGTTTCAGGATAATGGATTTAACAAACTTTTTCCTTAATTTAGCGTTGTAGTTTTTAATTTTGTTACTCTGTTTAAAGTTTCTACGAAAAACTACTTGTCCTATTTTATATTGCACATTCCTACTTCTAGTATTATATATCTTTGCGTCGTGAACGACACTTCGCAATGAAAACGAAACGTTACTAACATGTCGATCCCAGTGCTTTTGATCGTCACTGAGGTATGATCGAATTTTAGAAAGAATTGACTGATTAACTCTGTCGGAAGCGTTAGCTTGGGGCGAGTAAATTGCAGTTCTAACATGTTTAACTCCGTATTTTATTAAAAAGCTGGAAAATAGTTCTGATACGAACTGTTTTCCGTTGTCAGAATGAATAAACTCTGGGACACCAAAAACATGAAAAACACTTTCTTCTAAGAATTTTACTACCTCAGATGATGTTGCTTTTCTAATTGCTTTTAAAAACACAAACTTACTAAAATGGTCAAGAACAATAAAAATGTGTGTGTTACCATTCTTGGTACGAGGGTAGGGTCCAAGGAAATCAATATATAGGCGTTGGAAAGGTCGTTCCATCACTGTCTGTTTTCCCATCGTCGGTCGAGTCATTATGTTTACCGATTTGCTGCACTTACAAACGTCGCATGATCTCACCCAGTTCTGAACATCGTTGGCCATCCCCGGCCAAAAATATTTTTGCCGTAATTTCGACAGGGTCTTGTTTATACCACCATGTCCAGAAGCAGGCGAGTCATGAGCAGCTTTAAGGAGATCCGCTGACAACTCCGTAGGAACCCATAGCTTCCATGCTCGGTCATCTTGTATAGCGTCGCCCGTTCGTATATCGGTCCGTTTGTATACAAATACATCTGATATGCAGATATCAGGTAGTTTGTCGTGGTCGCGTTCTATTATTTTCTTTAACTCAACATATTCATCCGAAGTGAAATACGGTGAATTAAAGTCAACTTCTGGTGCTGAATTATCGGTCGTGATCTCTTCCATATGAACTCTTGAGAGAGTATCAGGGACTACGTTTTGGACACCCTTCCTTCGATTACGAAGTCGAAACCCTGTAGTTTAAAACTCCAACGGGCCAACCGTCCTGTAAGGTCCTTTTGGGTCATCAACCATTTCAAACTTGCGTGATCGGTGATGATAGTAAAAGCTAATCCTTCGACGTAGGCTCTGAACTTCTTTACTGATAAAACGGCCGCGTAGCATTCAAGTTCAGTTACTGTGTAATTTCGCTGAGCGGAATTTAGCTTCTGAGACATGAATGCTATCGGTCGTTCATTTTTCTCCTCGTCCATCTGGAAAATCACACTCCCTACACCAGAGGTTGAAGCGTCACATTGTATAAAGAAATGTTTTGAAAAGTCAGGATTTGTTAGTATGGGAGCTGTAACTAAACTCGTTTTGAGTAGTTGAAATGCAATTAGTGCTTCGTCAGTCATTTCGAATGTCTGTCCCTTCTTCAAGCAATCGGTCATATGGGCCGCAATTGTTGCAAAGTTTGGTATAAATCCTCTATACCACCCCGTCATGCCAAGGAAACTACGGAGCTGTTTGGGAGTCTTCGGAATAGGAAAATCTTCGACCGCCGATACTTTGTCTCTGTCAGTCCGTATGCATCCGTCACCAACTACATACCCTAAATATTTGATTTCCCTGAAACAAAACCTACTGTTCTCGACATTAATCGTCAAACCTGCTTGACGCAGACAAATAGCGACCTCCTCCAGTACCTTAATGTGCGTCTCGAAATCTGGAGAACAAATCAAGAGGTCATCGAGATAGACAAAGACATTCTGACGGAGTCTACCGGGAATGACTTTGTCCATTAGCTAAGACATTCTCTGGGCGGCGTTACACAAACCGAACGGCATAACCGTAAATTGGTACAACGGCCGACCAGGGACTGTAAAAGCAGTCTTCTCTCTTGATTTGCTCTCCAGAGGAATTTGCCAAAAGGCATCTTTCAAATCGATACTGGAGATGAATTTTGTATCCTGCAGTCTACTAATAATACCTTCTATGTGAGGAAGTGGGTACGCAAACTTCTTCGTTCTTGCATTTACTTTACGCGAATCTAAGCACAGCCTGTTTTTTCCGCTCTTTCTCACCAAAACTACTGGAGAACTCCAAGCACTGTTGCTCTCCTCTATTACTATTATTATTAGTTGGAGCTACATTGAATACTCTCCAAAAATCTACACCCAGATAGAGAGGTTGTTGGAGACTTGGAACGACAAAGATTTCTAGTTCTATGGATTTGCTACTCCACGAGACAGTTGATTTGATCCTACCTACTATTTTCTGTTGATTTCCGTCTGCTGTCCTTATCTGATTAGTCATCTTCGTCAATTTAATGTTTTTCCTACTTATAAAATCTAATGAACCCTTACCTAAACAAGTCACTGACGCACCACTGTCTAATAGTCCTAAAACTTCCTCACCTTCTAATAGCACTTTCGTGTATGGCCTATTGTCGTCATTAATTGTTAAAATGGATGCGTCAATTTGGTTCTTCCTACGTCTAAGTATTGCACATTTCTCCCTAAGCCTAGCTATTTTTAAATAATTTCTACTCTTTTTCACAGCGTCCAGCTCCTCACCAAAGATCCGCTTTCTAGCTTCGTCATAGTCAATCATTCTTTGATGAAGAGTCTTAGTTGGAATTGTAGTTCGTCTAGTGTAAGTTTCTTATTCATCAATTTTGTTTACTCTTTTCAAAATTTTTATTCCTACAGGTTCTGGTTCAGATTTTCCGGGACAGGATTTGTCTTCGGCAGTTGGTTCCCGAAAAATCTGACCTCTTCCTTTGTCTATCTATATCTACTCTATTGGTAAGCTAAATGCTCTTCAGCTCTCCGGCATTCGTCTCTTAAATCTCTAATACTACTTATCTTACATCCAAAAACTAATGTAGCTATCCTGTCCTTAATGTTTGTCCGAACCATTGAAACTAAGTCACCTTCGATTGGTCTTGTCTGCATTTGTAAAACTTGTAAACCCCTAATGTCAGAATAAAATTCGTCGAATGTCTCGTGGGGTAGCTGTTTCCGATCCATTATAGCTCTGAGGATTTCATGGTCTCGTTTATTGACTCTAAATTGCCGACGAAGTTCTGACTTCAGGTCAAAATAATTGCGGAGTTCATCGCCCTGATTTTCTTCCATAAACTGCCAATACCATCTTTCTGCAGGGCCTGCGACCAAATGATGAAAGTTTCTGAACAATTCATCGTTTGTCAGCCTGTTTGTCTTTTGTAACGTCTCTACTCTAAAAAGGAAACTCTCAACCGACAAACCTTTCGCCGATCCATCAAACTTGATATCCCACTTGTGAACATCAACCCTGCGGTTGGAGGAAGGATCATTTGATGGATGGGACATCGGCTGATTGTTCCTCGAGTAGTTAGTCTGTCTGTCTGTCTGTATGTAAGTATCGTCTAGTCGTCGGTTTGGTCTTGTATCGTTTTCAAAAGATATGTCTTGTCTTGGGTTTTGTCTGTAAGTTGTGTCTTGTCTAAATGTTCTGTTTCCGTCCGTTCTAGGGTAATTAGCGTCATGTCTCATGTTTTCCATAGAGTCTTGTCTGAAAATGCCGGTGTTTCTAAATGTGTTGTTCCGTTCAAAGGTTGTGTCATTGTAGAAGTTAGTGTCTTGCCTTTTGTCACGTTTTAGGTTTCTGTCTTGTAGTTGTCTTTGTCCAGGCGTTAAGTCATGTTGCACAGATGTATCTCTCTGGCCTGCCAAGGAAAGTTCTAAATTACTCAGCTTCAGATGCACCTCTTTCAAATTCTTGTCAAGTTGCTTCATGACATCGGTCAAACCATCTGCCATGAAACTGAGGGTTCTGGTCTGACTTTCCTTAACAGTCAGAGAAGCAACTTGCTGCATCCGTTCGTAAATGTCGTCGTTAGTCATTGTAAAAGTTGAAGGACGTGTGTTGACTACTCCTCTTTTTCTGGTTTCGTTGTTTAGTATCCTCATGTCTTCTTCTATTTGTATTCGTTCCCGTTCTAGTTCTTTGGTTTGTTCACGTATTTTGTCTCGTTCGTTTAAGGGTGTCAGTTCCTTTTGTATTTTTGGGATTGCAGAATATTTTTCTGTTATCCGGTCCTGTGTTTTGTATGTTCTTGTTTGTTTTGGTAGGTTTGAGTCATAGTTCATTTTTTCCGTTTCAGTAATGTCTATGTCCCGTATCAATTTCGTAATGTCCTGAAAATTATCGTTCCAATCGTTTTTGTTTCTGTCCATGTTAAGTGTAGAACTTAGGTAGGACTCTTCCGGAACTGAACCTATGTTTTTACTTCCCTCTGCCATTTTTTTGTTCACTTGCCAGCCAAGACAAAGAAATCGAGGAATTAAAAGTTAAATAATTAACAGAAAATTTCAGATAAAAAAATAAAAAAAATTCCAAAAATCTATGAAAATAAAAAAAAATACTAAATAATACTTTAATCAAAAGGAATGTACATTAAAAATAAATAAAAAAAAAAATTCAACGAATTAAAAAAAAATATAAAAAAAAAACTTATTATAAACAAAACTATATGCGAATTCAATTAAAACTAAAAAAAAATATTAAAAAAAAAATTAAAGTGAAACTAAGAAGTAAAATTCATAAAAAAAATTAAATAAACTAAAAAAAATGTATCTTAAAATAAAAAAAATACAATTTAAGCAATAAAAACAAGTAAAAAAAAAATCAAAATCAAAAACTAAAAACTTAAAAAAAAAAAAAATTAACTCAAAAAAAAATTCTAAAAAAAACTGTAAATCAAATGTTTAACAAAATTAGAAAAAGAAATAAAAAAAGGAAATAAGACCAGTATTTGTCCGTCCTTTGTCCGTTCACGTCCGTCATGTTGTGACTGGTGCGCCTGAAATTCAGCTTGTGCTTCCGCTTATCCCTCTCTCATAACCACTACATATTTCCTGGCATATAGCCTAGTCAATGGCTGGCTATGAAATCAGGATAAACGTCCACACGAACAAGGCTTTCGAACCCCGAACCTCTACCTCACAATGAGTCTGGTTGTACCTATCTCCATGGAAAGCAGAGCCTCAAGGCTCTACGACCCTGTTCTACCCTTGGTGTGATCACGAACTTTGAACTACCTCACACGATCACGGGCTCTTGGCCTGATGATTGGACAGCAGTTCTCCATTCGTGATCCTACCAAAAGTATCCCCGGTTTTTATAAATAAAAAGTTAAAAAAAGTTAAAAAAAAGGTTAAAAAAAATCAAAATAATAAAAAAAAAACGCGTGAGGCCAAAGCAAGTCCAAGGAAACGACCTTCCGAGAAAAATCGTCCCCCTGAAGTGGCTTTAAGCCGAAGCCGTCAGGTTTCATTTGCGCACTAAGCGAAAACGTTGGGCGCCATTGTTGCGAAGCAGGTTTCCACGGGGGAACTTCTTTGGGGCAGTAGAAGGGCGGCGGCACGCTTGTCGTTGCACGGCTAAGCTCGACGGATTGGGGGTGGTTCTTGCCGCTTGTACTGTTCCCTCCTGTTCGACAAACAAAATTATCGTGCCTGAGTGTAAAAAAAAAAATAAGGATCGGAAAAGGAAGGATGAGGAAAAGGATAATTCTACTCTAAAAGGTAAGGACATGAATACACAAACCCGAGGATCCTGACAATATCCAATAAAAACCCCAAGTAAGTAAAATGCATTTTTTATAGTTAAAAACTAACCTAACTAAACCTACGATAAAAATAAAACTAATAAAACTAAAACTAAAAAAAATAAAAATAAAACCCATCACCACAAAAATATACCTACTAAAAAAAATACTTAATCTAAAACCCTATACTAGACCCTAATCTTAATGCACCCTACTTTTTTTCTCTCCCCTGGATATCACCATGCTAAATTCCATACGCTCGTCTGATGTTGTTGACGAGGTCTGGCCAGCCCACCCAAGTATCAGAAGGATACTTCCAAATGATACCTTCTTCGCCGAAATTCTCGAAGGTAGCCCCTAAACAACCTACCAGTCACTTCTATGTTTGATCGCTTGAACTTGGATAAAAGAAATCCAATTAAATAAAAATGGCAGAGGCTTAGGTCAATTCCAACGAAAGCCAAACCTAAACCTAATTTGTCAATATTAATGGAATTGTTAGGAACAAAATTTTACCATTTGACTTACCTCTGCTAGTTAAAAATAATCAGCGAAATAGGAGATTTCCTCAAAAAAATTCTTCTTCCGGTGGTAATAACACCTTAAAAATGATACATAATTTATGTTATTTATCTATTTTATTATACTTAATTTTACTGTAACTATCTATACCTTCTTTTGTTTCCTTTCAATTTTTATTTTATAAAAAAAAACTTTTCTTTTCTTAAAAAAAAAAACAAGAATCAAAACTAAACTTGTTGAACCAGCTATCTTGACCGAGTTCTCTAGAAAAATGGCCATGAAATCCCTATATGCCATTCCAGTCTTTGTTCTATCCATATAAATAGTTACCTCTATAATCTGAGTGAGATAACTATTTTTATTAATTTTCCAACAAACAAAATCTTAGCAGAGGTATTATTTCCTATCTCTATCTTTATCATATTGTCTCCCCTTTGTCCATAACTATGTTACACAAATACTTAAAACCTATTTCCAATAAATATTATACTTACATAACAATTTACTAATACATGCTTAAACTAAAAGCTTTTCCCCACACCTCTGTTCCTACTCTTACTACCTTTTGTAAAACAATACTTTAACTCTTCATACAATCTTTCTAATTGGTTAGAAAGAGATGAAGCTTTTATCCTTGCGCAGACTGTAAGTTAGTCTGAAACAAACAAACAGTGTGTACTTGCAAAAAACAAAAAAAAAATGTCAACAAAACAAACAAAATTCCTATCACTGCACAATTTTTTTTTTTCAATGGATTTCATAGTAAGTACATTTTTTTTCTTTTATATGTTTTTCTTAGCTACAAATCGTTGAAAAATCCTTTCCAGTTGTATTAATAAATAATACATCACATCGGAAATGATGTTACCAACGATTTGTATTGAAGACAAAACAATGTGTTGTGAATTACTTTTAGCCATGTATGTATGTATCTCGTTTCGCAACGACATTGTTTGTACCTATAGGTACTTAAATTATTTTCTTTAAAAATAATTAAATTAATGTTATTTTCTTTTCTTTTTTCTTCAGATTTATCAAACCTTTGAAATTTAAAACAAAACGGAACATAAAAGTATCAAAGGTTTTGAAATTATTTGAAACAAAAAAAAAACAAAAAGAAAAACAAGGTAGACAATTATGTACATACTTATGTATGTATGTATGTCACACATGGTTGCGCCTACAGTGCGTGTCGCATGTTCTTGCGCATGTTTTTGAATATTATTATTATGTATTATATTATTGTAAAAAGACATTAATAATAATTTTCTTTTCAGGTGTCAATTTAATGGAGTTTGCCAAAGCCACGCAACAAAACTAGACTCCGTCTAATGAGAACTTTGCTTATACCTATAATTTTTTTTTTCTGAGGTTTGTGTCCGAAGCCTTATTCTTTATCTGAACACAAACTACCTGTTGCTTTCAATGACACGACTCGTTATTCATACATTCTTAATTGCACACTGTTTAAATACAATAAACTATCGAAATTGCATTTTCCTATACAGGGTAATTCACACCAAATCACCAGAGAACCTAAGTATATGAAATAATTCAATTTTGTACATCGTCAAGAACAAATAACCTGTTTAACCAAGCTAAAGGTATCTAAACTCGTTACGGTTGTTTTTTGTATGCAGCATTCGCCTATGTAATTCACTGCCTATAGACATCAAGCGGATAACAGATCCAGTGAAATTAAAATCTTAAGTATTTAAGCATTTCTCAAACAATTAATAAGTTTTTGTTTTGTTTTATTTATTTTATAACAGGAAAATAGCAAAGGAAGAAAATATAAAAAAAAATAAAAAAAATACTTTAATATAGGTTAATTTAACTATTTTCCATTTTGTTTGTATTGTTGCCAATAAAGAATTGAATTGAATTGAAAAATACGCTATAAACTCAATGGCAAGCAAATTTACTACAGCTAAAATGTAGGAATTACTTCAACGCTCAAAAACAATTTATTTTAACTAAAACAGAAAATGACATGCTTTTAAATGCATCCTGGTCTCCTGATTGTCCTATTAATATTTTAAGATCATATTATTTTAATAACAGTATACCATCGAATAACCTTTTGGGGTTCGCTCAAGATTATAAAAAAAATTCCTAACGCTCGACATGATTTTATTATAACTCGAGCCAGAATGGATGAAAACACTCTAATCTGACAAAAAGATGAAAAAGTACAAAAACAACTTCATAAAGTTTAATGGAAAGTACCACATGTGATATTATCAGACTCTATGAAATTGAATTTATACAAATTTAGTTTAGTTTAGTTTATTAAATTCAATGTAGGCTTACACATTAAGAATAAAGTTCTTATAAATTAGTGTTAAGCTAATTATAGTTATAATGCTTTGAAGAAAACTACTGTAAACTATGAAGTATTAATTATACATTATACATTACATACAATAAATCTCCAGGAGTTGACAAATAAACAACCAGATTCTAAAACAATTACCCAAAAATGGTTTCAAGTATCTAACATACACATTCAATGCTTGTTTAAAGATACAGTACTTTCCTGACGTTTGGAAAGTTGCTTAGGTTATACCCATTCTTAAATTAGGGAAAAGTACAAATAATGCAAAGAGTTACAGCCCGATCAGCCTTCTGAACAGTTGCAGTAAAATTTTTGAAAAAATTATAAAAATAAAATTCAAAAAAAGATCCAAAATATTTTGCCATTGGAACAATTTCGTTTCAGGGAAGATCATTCAACCTCACATCAAGTCCTAAGGATTTGTAACCATATTAAAAGTAGTTTTTCTTCTAAGGAGTCCACTGGGCTAGTACTACTTGATATTGAGAAAGCCTTTGATTCAGTGTGGCATGATGGGCTCATCTATAAGCTTATCAAATTTAGATTCCCTCCTTATCTCATTAAACTGATTCAAAGTTTCTTAACAAATAGATACTTTATGGTCTATCTAAGCAATGACTTTTCAACAAGAAGATCAGTTCCAGCTGGTGTTCCCCAAGGATCGGTTCTTGCTCCCCTGTTATATAATTTGTTCACTGCCGATCTTCCTGATATACCAGATTGTGAATTGGCCATGTATGCAGATGACACTGCAATTTTTTCGTCACATGAACTAGGTGGTGTCATAGAAATTAAACTACAGATAGCGCTTAATATCATTTTTGAATATTATAAACATTGGAAAATTAAAATTAACGCTGACAAAACCCAATCTATCTTTTTCACGAGAAAAAGAAAAATTTGCTTTTTGCCCAGCAAAAATTTAGAGCTCGAAAACACTGAAATCAAGTGGGTCGATACAGTTAAGTATCTCGGAGTAACTTTAGACAAAACTCTGACTTTTAGAAATCACATTTCAAACATTAATACGAAAATAAAGATTGCTACTAAAATGCTTTATCCCCTAATAAATCGAAAATCATTACTTAACAATGAAAACAAAATTATCATATTTAAAGTAATATTTCAAGCCATGATACTGTACGCGTCACCAGTATGGGGTTCTTGTGCTCAGATGCACATAAAAAACTACAAATTTCGAAAAACAAAGTATTAAAAATGATTTTAAATCTTCCGTGGTTTTATTCTACTCTCGAGCTTCATAAAAAAGCTGATGTACTTCCCATTGCAAAAAAAAGTTGAAATTCTTAATGAAAAATTCTTTGAAAAATGTAATTTATCTGAAAATCCTTTAATAAGGTCTCTTTGTTTATAAATTTTTGAAATGTACGTAATATATGTTAATTTATTTAAATTATTTACTTTGTCTGTAACTTTTAATATTGTTTATATTTATATTTATTCATCTATTTATTTATTAACTTATTTATTTGTTTATATTTTTGTTCCTATTTATTTATTTGTTTATTGGTGTATTTATTTATGCTTTATTTATTTATTTATGTAATTATTTGTTACTTACATATTCATTTATTTTTTTTTTCCAAGTATTTGTTATTTATATAATAATCTGTTTATTTATTTATTTATTTATTTATTTTTATAGTTATTAATTTACTTACTTAAGAATTGAATTTCAGTTCTGTCTGTAAATCCTGTGATATTAGTATATAAGCTTTTTAACTATTATTATTATTATTTTTTCTTCTTCTATTCTTACATGGAGGTTTTTAGTAATAGTTTTCCTTCAAATAAATTAAATTTTTTTTTTCACATTCTGCAAATTCATTTATAATATTTTTTTCAGTAGTAAGATACAAATTATCAAATCTCTGTACAAGCTGTGCTAAAAACACAATATGTAAACCTACAAAATTGTGTTTTCTATTAAATAAAATATCTATCTATCTATCTAATTATACATATCTGATGCTTCAGAAAACAAAATAATTTTTTTTTTATTTTAAACATTGAAAGCAAATTTAGATAAAAAAGAGAAAAAAAAGTTATAAATGTACACCTTTTACAAAAATCAAAAATAATAAAAAGAAAAATACAAAAGGAAAAAAAATACATTACATCTCTATTGAATAGCAAAACATTAAAGAACAGATTTATTATATATATTTATATTAAGAAATGCTCGAGTTGTTTAAGTACAACCTAGGAAAATAATCCAAGTTCAAGGTTTTTCTGCTAATGACAATGCATTTTGATTTCAAAGGATTCAAGAACAAACCATTTCCTACCAACCAGCGATTAATTTCTTCAAGGTCCCTATTAATAGTATCTGCACAATCCCAAGGGAAAACTTTTATATAACTGAACATCATCAGCATACATCTGAACAGAGGAACCAGCAATTTTTGATTTTTATACAAATCTATAAATTAACACAGTGCTTTGGAAATTGCTTTCCGAAACTTGGATCTTTATGCATACCATATGCTGCCAACCTCTGACCATCACATATGGAATGTAAAGACAACAACTAAAATCGAAAAACCTAGATATATTGCCTTTGCTTTGAGAAAAATAAAAAAACTATCTGCTGACCCTACAATGTTTGATCATTGTAATCTAACAGACTTAAAAGTATATCTTAACTCTGATGTTTATCCACATGAAGATATCAATGTTTCTTTCGATAAAAACAGATATTTTGATTGTCAAGTGAGGCCACGTCACCGGGGTCGTTTTTATTTCGAAAATGTATGGTATACCCGAGCAACGCCATGTGGGTAAGCTAGTATTCCATAAATATATTAGTTGAAATTTGATTAACCCATTACATGCCACTGTACTCAATTGAGTACAGTATTTTATTAAATTTCAAATGGATTTTTTCAAAAAGTAGGCTTTGATTTTAATTTCTTTCTATTGGAAAACAATTATTGACATGTGCTTTAATACTGGTAGTGATTTTTTTGAGATTGAAAGTGATTTTCAAGTTATTTCAAGAACTGTTGTGTCTAGCATTTCTTGTTTGAAGCCATTTTTTGAATTTGCGAAAGTTAAATGTTAGTAAAAATTTAAACTTTTGAATAAAATTTGAATAATAAATTCTATTCCTTAGATTTTGTATCTATATATACCATATAAATTACAATCAAAATTTTTTTCTTCTGCATGGTAAGTCGTTCATAAGAGTGGTGTACTCAATTGAGTACACTTGCCAAAAGCATGCTAAATTTTTGTCCTCGCTGGATTTGCAGAGAAATGTCTTTTTCAACTATAAACTGCTGTAGTTTTTATGGCAAACGCTTTCCCAATCTCTACATGGCTGTCGAAGATAAACCAGATGATGAAAATAAAAGAGATATAGTGGTTATTCCTCCAAATGTTGATATCCAAACCAACGAGGAGGATATTTGTGAGGATCACTTGTTTGATTTCCATACTCCAATTGACATTCCAGGGGCAGTAGAGATAGATATCGATGATGGATTTGAAAGTAAAGACGATATCCCACTTGCATATCTAGGGGAAGAAAGATCAGGTATAGGTGAGTCTCAGAACATTGCTCCAAAATGGTCAAATCATGTAGTTTATTCTAATGAAATGGATGAATCTTTTCATTTTTTGGAAAATTTAACAAAAGTAAGAGAACAGTTAGAACTGGAAAACGAAGTTGAAACCTTAGAAAAAAATTTCCATGATTATGTTATAAATTTGATTGTGGAGCAAAGTGGATACACGCACTGGAGCAAAACTGTCACACATTTGTGTTTACCAAAGAAGATCTGAAAAAGTTTGTTGGAATAATGTAATATACCTTACCACAAGAGTCATTGTATTGGTGCTTAGACGAAGATACAAGAATTCCTTTGGTAGCTTACGTGATGTCCCGTAATCGGTTGAAAGAAATCAAATACAAACAATTCTCATGTCGATAAAATCGATAAGATGGCAAGGTCCGACCCTTGATGAACATGATTTGCCAAAAATGTCAAAAATGGGGCTTTTTCAACGACAAACTTTCAATTGATGAGGCAATGATAAAATACTTTGGTCATCATTCCGCGAAGCAATTTATCCGTGGAAAGCCTGTTTGATTCGGATACAAGGAAAGGATGCTTTGTAGTAGCGACGGGTATTGTTATAATTTTGACATATATTGTGGTGCAAAAATGTGAGTGCAACCAAGAAGTGTTTACCTCTTGGATCTCGGGTGGTTCTTGATTTGTTGGAAGTAGTAAATAAACCAAGTGGCCACAAAGTGTTTTTCGACAATTACTTCACCAGCCATGATCTTATGGCTACTTTACGCAGAAAAGGATTCCGTGCAACAGGTACGATTCGGGACAATAAAACGAAAAAATGTCCACTAAAGTCCTTGAAAACGGTAATGAAAGCAAATCGTGGTTACTTTCAGCACAAATTTGACAAAAATAATAACATCTTGTTCGCTCGTTGGAAAGATAATGCTGTTGTAACCGTTGCAACAAACTACGATAACTTAAAACCACTTGGAAAAGTAAAAAGGTGGTCAGCAACAGAAAAAGAAAAAGTTGTCAGTCCTCTGCCAAAGCCTCTAGTTGCATACAACAAATGCATGGGTGGGGTCGACCTTCATGACCAATTTTTAAACAACTCCGGCATAAAAATAAAGGGCAAAAAATGGTGGTGGCCATTATTCACACACGTGCTGAACTCTATGGTGGTAAATGCTTGGCGACTAGATTGTCTGAAAAACAATGAAAACCGAAATCTCCTTTCATTTGTTAGGACCATAGCCAGAACTTATTTACGCTCAGAGTCGTCAAAAAAGCTCCAAATGAGCCAAATGTACCAAATGAAACTGTTCGCAGTTTCGGGGGACATTTCCCCCATAAAATTAAAAATTGTTTTTTTTTTTATTGTATTTTTGTGTAAATATGCAGCTCAATTAACAGCATTTCAAAGATTTTTGATTTATCTCTATTTTTAAGGTCCTTGGTCTTTAATGGGTTTTAATGTCCGTCAATTGTACAAATCACCTTTTTCAGAGTGTTTTCAATTAATTACTGGAGTTTTATAGTGAGTTTCTTCAAAAGTTTTTAGGTGTGGTTTACTCATTAGCTAATTGAAATACTCTTAAATCCTTAAATAAGTCAATTGGAATTTCAAAGTATTAAGAAAAAATTACACCTAAAATTAAAAATATTTAAAAAGTCGTTATCGAAATCGAAGAAAAATTTAAATTGATTGAATATTTTTGTTTTTGACTCCATGTTTTACACAATGTACACTGATTTTCAAAAAGCTTCCTACAATAAAACTAAAACTGCTTTCTTGGGATCTATTTAAATCATCCGTTCCAATTTTCGTCATAGACTGCAGACATCCAAATGAAACTATGAAAACAACTCCCATCGATATACGTTGGGAGATGAAAACATCACAAACTATTCCAGTAAACACTTCAGCTTACTGTCTTGTGTTACATGATTGTATGATTGAACAAAATTATCTTGATCAAGTCACCAGAATTGTTTAAAGTTTGAAAAAGCTAAAAAAAAAACAGTCATGGTAATAATTGATTGGTTGTCCTCATCAAAACGAATCAAATAAAACCTATTTGTTAACGCCAAGCTGAATTATGAAACTACTATCCTGCCTCATAGAAATATATATGCATCATGGACGAAACTGATCAGAAACCCCTACCAAGCTTCGTAAACAAGTTAAGAAGGATGATCTATTTAAATCATCCGTTCCAATTTTCGTCATAGACTGCAGACATCAAAATGAAACTATGAAAACAACTCCCATCGATATACGTTGGGAGATGAAAACATCACAAACTATTCCAGTAAACACTTCAGCTTACTGTCTTGTGTTACATGGTTGTATGATTGAACAAAATTATCTTGATCAAGTCACCAGAATTGTTTAAAGTTTGAAAAAGCTAAAAAAAAAACAGTCATGGTAATAATTGATTGGTTGGCCTCATCAAAACGAATCAAGTAAAACCTATTTGTTAACGCCAAGCTGAATTATGAAACTACTATCCTGCGTCATAGAAATATATATGCATCATGGACGAAGCTGATCAGAAACCCCTACCAAGCTTCGTAAACAAGTTAAGAAGTTAACCAGACAATATAATAAAATTTATTTTCAAATAAGAAGCAAAACAACAAGTTTTAATACTTTTTTTATTTCATTGTTTTGAACAGAATTGCTTAAATGACAACGTTTTCTTTTGAATCCATATGATAAATAGCTAAGGTCTTCAAGAAAACGACGATTTGGCTTTGTAGGTTTTTATTTCCGGTATGGTAAGCACTTGATGGTCTTTTGTCCGCCGAATATCATTAGATTTAATAAAAATGCTTTCACTATCTAAATAGTGCCTTTAATAGAGTCAAAGTTTATTTTTTGAGATGTTTCGTAATTGTCACTTTGCAGACAACGTGTTCCATCTTGTTTTTTGTACTGAACACTTTAAAGGCATAATTTTTAGGGCCTCCCCTGACGAATTTAGTTGGGTTGCCACATATTTCCAATTCGTCAGTCAAACATATATTACCGAATCAGTATCGTAATATAGAACTCTTTCCTCTATCTTAGGAATGATACCGCTTGCTAGAGCCTTTCGCAATACGGAAATTGTTCCAACACAGATTTTAACTTCTTGTGGCTCAAATTCACTGTCCGCAAGCATATCATTCATTATTGTTTTATATAAAGGAGCCCTATTCGGCAGTTACTCGACTTTTTACGAGTTATGCGCTGTCCGATTCCATCCGAAAATTATTTCCCTTTGTTCTCGCATTGAAATAGTTATTGCGGACGATTTCAATGTACACAATTCTTGTTGGCTCTGCTATTCTGGTCAGACAACACCCGAACTGATTGATGTGCCAACGAGAATACCGAATGAAAATATTAAAAAATTCTTCAACATCTTCGGTTCGAAAGCTCATCGCTAATGATAAACCTATTGTCTAGACTTCAGAGAAGGCAAAATTGCTCGCAGTTCATTGCACTGCCAGTTCTACGCTTCCTCACAGCAACGTTGCCCTTTTTGTACTTGAGAATGTAATTTTTTCCATGAGACAGATTTTTTTCCATACAGTAGCAAAAGTTCTCAAAAATCTCGACACACAGAAATCCACTGGCCCGGATAGTATACTCTCCAAAGCGTAAGCTTTTCTAACGCTCCTATTCTTCTGGAATCTTTCCTAGAAAATGGAAAACAGCATTTGTCCAGCCCGTCCCCAAAAAAGATGACCCATTCTCTCCCTCCTCCTACCGACCCATAGCATTGACGATCCTTCTTTCTTAGGCCATGGAAAAACTGATAAACCGTCAGCTTAAGGAATATCTCGAAGACCGAAAGCTTCTCCATGACCGTCAGTATGGCTTTCGCAGTAATCATTCCACTAGCATATTTTAGCGAACAGTGGAACAAATCTCTACATCACTTTGGCGAAAGTAAGATTATTGCTCTTGATATCTCCAAGGCATTTGATAGAGTTTGGCATGAAGCTCTCTTATCGAAAATGCGTGCTGCGCGGGATCGATGATAGTCTTGTTCATTGGATAAGAACCATTCAATACAAGTTGTATTGGACGGATTCAAGTCTGGTTCCCAAAAATGCTGGTTATGCCCCAGGGCTCCGATCTTTCTCTGACTTTTTTCCTCATTTTTATAAATGATCTTCTGTCTGTTACTTCCGAACAGAGACGCAATGTTTCATGTCTTTCCCTATTTTATCGTTTGTTTTACAAAAAATGTTCATTCGAAGTAGGTAGTTTCGTTACTCCCTTTAAAAGTTTCTCCCGCAATACCCGTCTCGCACGGAATGCTCATCAGTTCACCCTTAAGCCCAATTTCGAATTTACAATGAAATATAGTGATTCTTTTATAAGCCCAACAAAATGAATTTGGAATAGTTCACCCGGCGAGATTTTCCCTTGCCATTTGATCCGCAAGCATTCAAAACCAATAGACTAATCGACACCTTCTGTCCTTCCCTCCCCTCCCTATCTTTCTAATGCCCTCGCAGTGTGCTCTACATTAAGAGGGAAACCAATAATCCTTTGTGCGCGCGCTAGTTATATACAAAAAAAAAACTATTTGTAATTTTTTTTTAAATGCACCTCCACTGAAAAGTTCTATTTAATTAAAGTCGACATTATACCAAAATCTTCTTTTTATGATTTTTGTTTGCTTTTTTTGAAATTCAAATGCACTAGAAATACTTTATTTTAAAATGAGGTGTATAATAATAATAATAAACTTTAAAAAAAACTGCATACCAAAATCTCAATAGCAAAATTTTTTTTTATCAAAACCAGTCCTACAATTTTCGAAATACTTTTTTCATAAATTATTTGTTATTTAAGACGTGTGAAGGCGTACTTCATTTTCTAAAAACCGTTAAGTATTGTGGTTTTGATATTTTTTATAAGTTCGAACCGAGTTATTGTCAACGTAAATGTTACTTGTTTCTGATGATAATATAATCCCAATTGTAGCTCACTCCTGTGCTCAGCGTAGCTCCCATGTTAATGGCATTAAAATCTCCAAACTGGATAATTTCTGCTTTAGATCGGTTCACATTAAGGTTGTACAAAATTATTTATAAAACATGCTAAGAGAATCCAGGTACTTCCAGTTGACTATCAAATTAACTTTATTAGGTTGATGAACGAGCAACAAATCGAGGAGTGTTAAGTTAAATTCAGTAAAATGCATAGGTCTAGTTACATTAGAACCAGATAAATTGAGCGAGGCTTAGCTGCTGCATAAATTACTAACTATTTAATCCATCTTGTAGTGCCTCGTGGCTTAGTTGTGAGTGTGTCGGACTGCTAAGTGAAAGAGCCTGAGTTTGAATCCCGCTAACAGCCCCGGAAAAGAAGGTTTCCGTGGTACTGCCTCTTGCGAGGAACTGACAAGACCTCCAAGAATGAAATTTGTCTCGAAAAAGTGTAGGTAGATCAAAAAAGCTAGGTGGAATAAATAAACGTCAAATTTTGGCTGAAGTGAGAAAAAATCCTAGTTCCAGTGCCGCTAAAATTAAATATATTAATATTCCGGAAAATCAATCGATTCCGACTCACATGGTAGAAGTTCTAGGAAAAAACAATTGATATCTAAAGTGAATAAAAAAGGGTTTAACTTTTCTAAAAAAATATATGTATAAATAAAGATATTTCATTTTGTAAAAACAATTTATTTAAAGACGAATTACAGAAGAAAGTTAGATTTTTTTTAAATACCTTATTTAAATAAACAAAATTTGGAGAGAAAAAACAAAGAATTTAAAAAAAATATAAGGAGCACAGTAAAACATGAAAGAGGGCCATTGATGGTGTAGGGTATATATATGGCAGCAACTGGGTTCGAGAATCTTGTTTTTATTGAAAGTACAATGAATAAACAAGATTATCTTAACATTTTAAGGAAATAAGTCTTGCCTAGCAATTTTATCTTTCAGCAAGACAATAATGCTAAGCATACCTCGTGGCTCGTTAAATAATGGCTTATTTATATGACTCCAAAACAGGTCGACCATCCAGCAATAATCGAGAGTGAGATAAAGTGTCGGTTGAACGTATGAATTAATTTGAAAATTTAAACAATGTAACATTTTTTGAAAAATGAAAGTGAAAGTGGTGCTGTTTTTTGGTCGTTGTTTTTTTCATTTATTTGTTCTTTATAGGGTTTTGCCTAGTGAGTATCGTTATGTGTATTATGTCCGTTTCACTGGGAAGTGCAAAAAAAATGACAAATGCGTTTTTTTGTGGTAGTTAATTTCCTTTTTGTGATTTTTATATATATTATTCACAATGTATTATATTTGAATTTTTATAAATGCACCAGAGGGCACCACATCCAAATGATGTTAATGAAATATCAACTGAAAATTCCAAAGCAAATATAGGCGAATATTCCTTAAATTAAATTTTATGATGAAAATTGGGCTTAATGATCAGGAGAAAGTTTCAGCAGAAATGTAGCAATTTATTAAAAAAAAATGTCAGAAATTTCTTTTTAATTTCTTTTTAAAGAAAAACATTGAATTAGATTTTGCCACAATAACCTCTATTAAAGGAGAAATTTAACTTTTCATCAAAGACTCGCAAAGATTTTTCTAACTCAGTAAACCAATCTGCGGAAAGTTTTTTACTTTTTGCTGTTTATAGCCTAGTTTATCTTATTTTTTTACGGCGCATATTTTGTTTTTCATTTCGTCAAAATAACTTGCATATGCATATGTATTACACTTCCAAAAAAATTTATGCTTTATTTCACAATTTTAAGAATATTTTCTGGAACAGTGTACTATAATTGTCGTTAAACATTTACGAACATATTCTATCCCAAATGACAAGGCCCTCAACGACGAGTGACGACTTCATCGCTGTTTCCACATTAAACCATTTTACTAAAATTAAATACGTCTATAAATGTAAACTTTGCAGAGAAATATAAAACAGGTTCGTCTTAAACGAAAGAAAAAATTATTATTAACGTAACTGTGGTAACATACAATGCGAAATTCTAAAGTTTATTACGATAATAAAAGTCGATTGAAAATTATTTGTTCTGTACTAGTGCTTTTAATTTGATAAACCAAAATCAAACGATTTGATATGGGGGAAGGGCCCCTAATGCCAAGTGCATAGGGGCGCTGTCCCTTTAAGTTCAACCCTGCCCTTACTACGAGTGCAGGTGTTTACCACCTAAGACAAGTGCAGGTGTTTTGCACCTAAAATTAATTAATAAAAGGTCTGGTGGTAACAACAATGTTAAGAAAAGTTAGCTCAAGTTTTAAGCTCAACTAATAAAATTGTTAAAAATTGTGTTTTATTTTGAACAATTTTTCACACAATTTAACACGCACGTCGTTCTTATTAATTTAAATTACAGTTTTTGAGTTTCAGTGCGTGGTGTTGTCTACATCGTAGAGGTAAGAATAAATTGTAGGTAAGTATAAGTAAGTAATCGTATAATAATATTAATACCAAAATTGGATAAACGATTACAGTTTTGAGTAAATAAGAGTTTGTGTTTGTATGTTTTTGGTTGATTTAAAATTCATTGCGTTTTTCATCAACTCCAGCAAAAAAGAATTCGCTTCCTAGACAAAATATCCAAATGGAAGATGACTGAAAAACATAGTAACTGAACTTTAAGATGAACAAAAACAGAAAAATTTATATGAAAATCAATACGAAGAAATCAAGTAGAATTCCTTTTAATAAAAAAAAAATAAGATAAGTAGGTAAACGGTTACTTCAGACTGGGAACTTTTTTTACGACTTTTTAATTGTTTTTTGTGGTTGGGTTTTAATTGCTTTTATGAAATATGATAGTTAAATTGCTTTTTAATTGCTTTTATGAAATATGATACTTTGTTTACATACGTCGAGACACGATTATGTTTGGTGTGATTTGAGATGGATGGAGGGCTGTTGGTCATGAATGTGAAAGGGATCTTTTCAGCAGAGCAATTATGTGTGTGTTTGTATACGCAATGTCATTGAGGATCGGAATTTGTGGTTTGTTTTTAATTGCTTTTTTACGACCTTTTTAGTTGTTTTTCAATAGCTTTGATTTTCTTTGTCGGCACGTGCGGTGCACAAGTCGGTCGAGTTTTCTTTTCTTAACGACCTTTTTTTCATTATGTTTGGTGTGATTTGAGATAGAAGGGGTGCTGGTCATGAATGTGAAAGGGATCTTTTCAAAAGCAATTATGTGTATGTTTGTACGCAATGTCATTGAGGATCGGTATTAGAGAATATCACTCAAGTGCATTTCTTGGGTGTTGCCCGTTGCTTTATTTAAAGTGTCGTCGTAGTGAGATTTACTTACATACATATGTATATTATATCTGTGTGTCATCAGATATATTGACTTCGTAGAAGAGGGCATCGACCTATAGTCCGATTATTTTGAGTGGAATGGTTTTCTTAACAAACATACCAGTGAATACTTTTAAATTAAAAAAGGTAAAGTAAATCATTATAATAAAATAAAGTTTTTTTTTATTTTCAAAATACATAGGTAAATACAGAAAAATATTGTTTTATTTATTTTCTTTTGAAAGAGGTATCCATGAATTGTGATCGGATGCAAAACCAAGCCATTTAACAAGTAATCGATCTTTTTTCCTTTGAAGCACTTTTTCAATTAGATAAGTATCGGAAACTTAGTTTTCTGTAGTTCCATCTCATAAAACCCGCCTTTGATTTGTTTTTCCTGAAAGTCTTCTAGCAGATATGTAACTGGATTTGTTTGTTGAACTTTAGTTATTTTGAAGAGTTCTGTTGTCCAATTCGGTGTGTATCCTTTATCAAATACATGCTTGTATTTAGTTATTCTCACAAATTCCCCCACTTTGAACTTTGGAGCAATATAAATTTTATTGTGATCATATATTAATGATAGTATTGCTTTTCTTTTGCAGCATTGACTTTTTTTTCTACCGGTTCATTTTAATAGTGCGAAGTTTTGAATTGTTGTACATTTTGGTTAGTGTATCTATTGTATTTATCCAACAATATGACCCATTAGCACTGAACTCTGTTCACACAATAGAAGCTTTAAGTGATGTATATTTCGAATAATGATTGATGTGATGTTTTTTCATAAGACTTTGAAAAGTAGTGTTGAAAAATTCTTTCCCGTCATCTGTTTGTAAATTATTTGGAATACGAACTTTTTTAATATATTTTCAATAGCTTCAGTGGCACTCGATCTGGTTTTATTTTGTATGGGTGATGTCCAAGCAAATTTAGAAATTGTATCAATTACCGTAAGAAGATATCTATTATATTCATTAGCAGCTGAATATGACCGCATTTCGATTCTTTTTAAAGAATCCTAACATTGAATTAGATTTTGCCACAATAACCTCTATTAAGAGAGAAATTTAACTTTTCATCAAAGACTCGCAAAGATTTTTCTAACTCAGTAAACCAATCTGCGGAAAGTTTTTTACTTTTTGTTGTTTATAGCCTAGTTTAGCTTATTTTGTTTTTCATTTCGTCAAAATAACTTGCATATGCATATGTATTACACTTCCAAAAAAATGTATGCTTTATTTCACAATTTTAAGAATATTTTCTGGAACAGTGTACTATAATTGTCGTTAAACATTGACGAACATATTCTATCCCAAATGACAAGGCCCTCAACGACGAGTGACGACTTCATCGCTGTTTGCACATTAAACCATTTTACTAAAATTAAATACGTCTATAAATGTAAACTTTGCAGAGAAATATAAAACAGGTTCGTCTTAAACGAAAGAAAAAATTATTATTAACGTAACTGTGGTAACATACAATGCGAAATTCTAAAGTTTATTACGATAATAAAAGTCGATTGAAAATTATTTGTTCTGTACTAGTGCTTTTAATTTGATAAACCAAAATCAAACGATTTGATATGGGGGAAGGGCCCCTAATGCCAAGTGCATAGGGGCGCTGTCCCTTTAAGTTCAACCCTGCCCTTACTACGAGTGCAGGTGTTTACCACCTAAGACAAGTGCAGGTGTTTTGCACCTAAAATTAATTAATAAAAGGTCTGGTGGTAACAACAATGTTAAGAAAAGTTAGCTCAAGTTTTAAGCTCAACTAATAAAATTGTTAAAAATTGTGTTTTATTTTGAACAATTTTTCACACAATTTAACACGCACGTCGTTCTTATTAATTTAAATTACAGTTTTTGAGTTTCAGTGCGTGGTGTTGTCTACATCGTAGAGGTAAGAATAAATTGTAGGTAAGTATAAGTAAGTAATCGTATAATAATATTAATACCAAAATTGGATAAACGATTACAGTTTTGAGTAAATAAGAGTTTGTGTTTGTATGTTTTTGGTTGATTTAAAATTCATTGCGTTTTTCACCAACTCCAGCAAAAAAGAATTCGCTTCCTAGACAAAATATCCAAATGGAAGATGACTGAAAAACATAGTAACTGAACTTTAAGATGAACAAAAACAGAAAAATTTATATGAAAATCAATACGAAGAAATCAAGTAGAATTCCTTTTAATACAAAAAAAATAAGATAAGTAGGTAAACGGTTACTTCAGACTGGGAACTTTTTTTACGACTTTTTAATTGTTTTTTGTGGTTGGGTTTTAATTGCTATTTTACGACCTTATTGCTTTTATGAAATATGATAGTTAAATTGCTTTTTAATTTCTTTTATGAAATATGATACTTTGTTTACATACGTCGAGACACGATTATGTTTGGTGTGATTTGAGATGGATGGAGGGCTGTTGGTCATGAATGTGAAAGGGATCTTTTCAGCAGAGCAATTATGTGTGTGTTTGTATACGCAATGTCATTGAGGATCGGAATTTGTGGTTTGTTTTTAATTGCTTTTTTACGACCTTTTTAGTTGTTTTTCAATAGCTTTGATTTTCTTTGTCGGCACGTGCGGTGCACAAGTCGGTCGAGTTTTCTTTTCTTAACGACCTTTTTTTCATTATGTTTGGTGTGATTTGAGATAGACGGGGTGCTGGTCATGAATGTGAAAGGGATCTTTTCAAAAGCAATTATGTGTATGTTTGTACGCAATGTCATTGAGGATCGGTATTAGAGAATATCACTCAAGTGCATTTCTTGGGTGTTGCCCGTTGCTTTATTTAAAGTGTCGTCGTAGTGAGATTTACTTACATACATATGTATATTATATCTGTGTGTCATCAGATATATTGACTTCGTAGAAGAGGGCATCGACCTATAGTCCGATTATTTTGAGTGGAATGGCTTTCTTAACAAACATACCAGTGAATACTTTTTAATTAAAAAAGGTAAAGTAAATCATTATAATAAAATAAAGTTTTTTTTTATTTTCAAAATACATAGGTAAATACAGAAAAATATTGTTTTATTTATTTTCTTTTGAAAGAGGTATCCATGAATTGTGATCGGATGCAAAACCAAGCCATTTAACAAGTAATCGATCTTTTTTCCTTTGAAGCACTTTTTCAATTAGATAAGTATCGGAAACTTAGTTTTCTGTAGTTCCATCTCATAAAACCCGCCTTTGATTTGTTTTTCCTGAAAGTCTTCTAGCAGATATGTAACTGGATTTGTTTGTTGAACTTTAGTTATTTTGAAGAGTTCTGTTGTCCAATTCGGTGTGTATCCTTTATCAAATACATGCTTGTATTTAGTTATTCTCACAAATTCCCCCACTTTGAACTTTGGAGCAATATAAATTTTATTGTGATCATATATTAATGATAGTATTGCTTTTCTTTTGCAGCATTGACTTTCTACCGATTCATTTTAATAGTGCGAAGTTTTGAATTGTTGTACATTTTGGTTAGTGTATCTATTGTATTTATCCAACAATATGACCCATTAGCACTGAACTCTGTTCACACAATAGAAGCTTTAAGTGATGTATATTTCGAATAATGATTGATGTGATGTTTTTTCATAAGACTTTGAAAAGTAGTGTTGAAAAATTCTTTCCCGTCATCTGTTTGTAAATTATTTGGAATACGAACTTTTTTAATATATTTTCAATAGCTTCAGTGGCACTCGATCTGGTTTTATTTTGTATGGGTGATGTCCAAGCAAATTTAGAAATTGTATCAATTACCGTAAGAAGATATCTATTATTTTCATTAGCAGCTGAATATGACCGCATTTCGATTCTTTTTAAAGAATCCTAACATTGAATTAGATTTTGCCACAATAACCTCTATTAAGGGAGAAATTTAACTTTTCATCAAAGACTCGCAAATATTTTTCTAACTCAGTAAACCAATCTGCGGAAAGTTTTTTACTTTTTGTTGTTTATAGCCTAGTTTAGCTTATTTTGTTTTTCATTTCGTCAAAATAACTTGCATATGCATATGTATTACACTTCCAAAAAAATTTATGCTTTATTTCACAATTTTAAGAATATTTTCTTGAACAGAGTACTATAATTGTCGTTAAACATTTACGAACATATTCTACCCCAAATGACAAGGTCCTCAACGACGAGTGACGACTTCATCGCTGTTTGCACATTAAACCATTTTACTAAAATTAAATACGTCTATAAATGTAAACTTTGCAGAGAAATATAAAACAGGTTCGTTTTAAACGAAAGGAAAAATTATTATTAACGTAACTGTGGTAACATACAATGCGAAATTCTAAAGTTTATTACGATAATAAAAGTCGATTGAAAATTATTTGTTCTGTACTAGTGCTTTTAATTTGATAAACCAAAATCAAACGATTTGATATGGGGGAAGGGCCCCTAATGCCAAGTGCATAGGGGCGCTGTCCCTTTAAGTTCAACCCTGCCCTTACTACGAGTGCAGGTGTTTACCACCTAAGACAAGTGCAGGTGTTTTGCACCTTAAATTAATTAATAAAAGGTCTGGTGGTAACAACAATGTAAAGAAAAGTTAGCTCAAGTTTTAAGCTCAACTAATAAAATTGTTAAAAATTGTTTTTTATTTTGAACTATTTTTCACACTCGTAACACGCACGTCGTTCTTATTAATTTATATTACAGTTTTTGAGTTTCAGTGCGTGGTGTTGTCTACATCGTAGAGGTAAGAATAAATTGTAGGTAAGTATAAGTAAGTAATCGTATAATAATATTAATACCAAAATTGGATAAACGATTACAGTTTTGAGTAAATAAGAGTTTGTGTTTGTATGTTTTTGGTTGATTTAAAATTCATTGCGTTTTTCACCAACTCCAGCAAAAAAGAATTCGCTTCCTAGACAAAATATCCAAATGGAAGATGACTGAAAAACATAGTAACTGAACTTTAAGATGAACAAAAACAGAAAAATTTATATGAAAATCAATACGAAGAAATCAAGTAGAATTCCTTTTAATAAAAAAAAAATAAGATAAGTAGGTAAACGGTTACTTCAGACTGGGAACTTTTTTTACGACTTTTTAATTGTTTTTTGTGGTTGGGTTCTAATTGCTATTTTACGACCTTATTAATTGCCTTTATGAAATATGATAGTTAAATTGCTTTTTAATTGCTTTTATGAAATATGATACTTTGTTTACATACGTCGAGACACGATTATGTTTGGTGTGATTTGAGATGGATGGAGGGCTGTTGGTCATGAATGTGAAAGGGATCTTTTCAGCAGAGCAATTATGTGTGTGTTTGTATACGCAATGTCATTGAGGATCGGAATTTGTGGTTTGTTTTTAATTGCTTTTTTACGACCTTTTTAGTTGTTTTTCAATAGCTTTGATTTTCTTTGTCGGCACGTGCGGTGCACAAGTCGGTCGAGTTTTCTTTTCTTAACGACCTTTTTTTCATTATGTTTGGTGTGATTTGAGATAAACGGGGTGCTGGTCATGAATGTGAAAGGGATCTTTTCAAAAGCAATTATGTGTATGTTTGTACGCAATGTCATTGAGGATCGGTATTAGAGAATATCACTCAAGTGCATTTCTTGGGTGTTGCCCGTTGCTTCATTTAAAGTGTCGTCGTAGTAAGATTTACTTACATACATATGTATATTATATCTGTGTGTCATCAGATATATTGACTTCGTAGAAGAGGGCATCGACCTATAGTCCGATTATTTTGAGTGGAATGGTTTTCTTAACAAACATACCAGTGAATACTTTTAAATTAAAAAAGGTAAAGTTAATCATTATAATAAAATAAAGTTTTTTTTTATTTTCAAAATACATAGGTAAATACAGAAAAATATTGTTTTATTTATTTTCTTTTGAAAGAGGTATCCATGAATTGTGATCGGATGCAAAACCAAGCCATTTAACAAGTAATCGATCTTTTTTTCCTTTGAAGCACTTTTTCAATTAGATAAGTATCGGAAACTTAGTTTTCTGTAGTTCCATCTCATAAAACCCACCTTTGATTTGTTTTTCCTGAAAGTCTTCTAGCAGATATGTAACTGGATTTGTTTGTTGAACTTTAGTTATTTTGAAGAGTTCTGTTGTCCAATTCGGTGTGTATCCTTTATCAAATACATGCTTGTATTTAGTTATTCTCACAAATTCCCCCACTTTGAACTTTCGAGCAATATGAATTTTATTGTGATCATATATTAATGATAGTATTGCTTTTCTTTTGCAGCATTGACTTTCTACCGATTCATTTTAATAGTGCGAAGTTTTGAATTGTTGTACGTTTTGGTTAGTGTATCTATTGTATTTATCCAACAATATGACCCATTAGCACTGAACTCTGTTCACACAATAGAAGCTTTAAGTGATGTATATTTCGAATAATGATTGATGTGATGTTTTTTCATAAGGCTTTGAAAAGTAGTGTTGAAAAATTCTTTCCCGTCATCTGTTTGTAAATTATTTGGAATACGAACTTTTTTAATATATTTTCAATAGCTTCAGTGGCACTCGATCTGGTTTTATTTTGTATGGGTGATGTCCAAGCAAATTTAGAAATTGTATCAATTACCGTAAGAAGATATCTATTATTTTCATTAGCAGCTGAATATGACCGCATTTCGATTCTTTTTAAAGAATCCTAACATTGAATTAGATTTTGCCACAATAACCTCTATTAAGAGAGAAATTTATTTTTTCATCAAAGACTCGCAAAGATTTTTCTAACTCAGTAAACCAATCTGCGGAAAGTTTTTTACTTTTTGTTGTTTATAGCCTAGTTTATCTTATTTTTTTTACGGCGCATATTTTGTTTTTCATTTCGTCAAAATAACTTACATATGCATATGTATTACACTTCCAAAAAAATGTATGCTTTATTTCACAATTTTAAAAATATTTTCTGGAACAGTGTACTATAATTGTCGTTAAACATTTACGAACATATTCTACCCCAAATGACAAGGCCCTCAACGACGAGTGAGGACTTCATCGCTGTTTGCACATTAAACCATTTTACTAAAACTAAATACGTCTATAAATGTAAACTTTGCAGGGAAATATAAAACAGGTTCGTCTTAAACGAAAGAAAAAATTATTATTAACGTAACTGTGGTAACATACAATGCGAAATTCTAAAGTTTATTACGATAATAAAAGTCGATTGAAAATTATTTGTTCTGTACTAGTGCTTTTAATTTGATAAACCAAAATCAAACGATTTGATATGGGGGAAGGGCCCCTAATGCCAAGTGCATAGGGGCGCTGTCCCTTTAAGTTCAACCTTGCCCTTACTACGAGTGCAGGTGTTTACCACCTAAGACAAGTGCAGGTGTTTTGCACCTAAAATTAATTAATAAAAGGTCTGGTGGTAACAAACATGTAAAGAAAAGTTAGCTCAAGTTTTAAGCTCAACTAATAAAATTGTTAAAAAATGTGTTTTATTTTGAACTAATTTCCACACTCGTAACACGCACGTCGTTCTTATTAATTTATATTACAGTTTTTGAGTTTCAGTGCGTGGTGTTGTCTACATCGTAGAGGTAAGAATAAATTGAAGGTAAGTATAAGTAAATAATCGTATAATAATATTAATACCAAAATTGGATAAACGATTACAGTTTTGAGTAAATAAGAGTTTGTGTTTGTATGTTTTTGGTTGATTTAAAATTCATTGCGTTTTTCACCAACTCCAGCAAAAAAAAATTCGCTTCCTAGACAAAATATCCAAATGGAAGATGACTGAAAAACATAGTAACTGAACTTTAAGATGAACAAAAACAGAAAAATTTATATGAAAATCAATACGAAGAAATCAAGTAGAATTCCTTTTAATACAAAAAAAATAAGATAAGTAGGTAAACGGTTACTTCAGACTGGGAACTTTTTTTACGACTTTTTAATTGTTTTTTGTGGTTGGGTTTTAATTGCTATTTTACGACCTTATTGCTTTTATGAAATATGATAGTTAAATTGCTTTTTAATTTCTTTTATGAAATATGATACTTTGTTTACATACGTCGAGACACGATTATGTTTGGTGTGATTTGAGATGGATGGAGGGCTGTTGGTCATGAATGTGAAAGGGATCTTTTCAGCAGAGCAATTATGTGTGTGTTTGTATACGCAATGTCATTGAGGATCGGAATTTGTGGTTTGTTTTTAATTGCTTTTTTACGACCTTTTTAGTTGTTTTTCAATAGCTTTGATTTTCTTTGTCGGAACGTGCGGTGCACAAGTCGGTCGAGTTTTCTTTTCTTAACGACCTTTTTTTCATTATGTTTGGTGTGATTTGAGATAGACGGGGTGCTGGTCATGAATGTGAAAGGGATCTTTTCAAAAGCAATTATGTGTATGTTTGTACGCAATGTCATTGAGGATCGGTATTAGAGAATATCACTCAAGTGCATTTCTTGGGTGTTGCCCGTTGCTTTATTTAAAGTGTCGTCGTAGTGAGATTTACTTACGTACATATGTATATTATATCTGTGTGTCATCAGATATATTGACTTCGTAGAAGAGGGCATCGACCTATAGTCCGATTATTTTGAGTGGAATGGTTTTCTTAACAAACATACCAGTGAATACTTTTAAATTAAAAAAGGTAAAGTTAATCATTATAATAAAATAAAGTTTTTTTTTATTTTCAAAATACATAGGTAAATACAGAAAAATATTGTTTTATTTATTTTCTTTTGAAAGAGGTATCCATGAATTGTGATCGGATGCAAAACCAAGCCATTTAACAAGTAATCGATCTTTTTTCCTTTGAAGCACTTTTTCAATTAGATAAGTATCGGAAACTTAGTTTTCTGTAGTTCCATCTCATAAAACCCACCTTTGATTTGTTTTTCCTGAAAGTCTTCTAGCAGATATGTAACTGGATTTGTTTGTTGAACTTTAGTTATTTTGAAGAGTTCTGTTGTCCAATTCGGTGTGTATCCTTTATCAAATACATGCTTGTATTTAGTTATTCTCACAAATTCCCCCACTTTGAACTTTCGAGCAATATGAATTTTATTGTGATCATATATTAATGATAGTATTGCTTTTCTTTTGCAGCATTGACTTTCTACCGATTCATTTTAATAGTGCGAAGTTTTGAATTGTTGTACGTTTTGGTTAGTGTATCTATTGTATTTATCCAACAATATGACCCATTAGCACTGAACTCTGTTCACACAATAGAAGCTTTAAGTGATGTATATTTCGAATAATGATTGATGTGATGTTTTTTCATAAGGCTTTGAAAAGTAGTGTTGAAAAATTCTTTCCCGTCATCTGTTTGTAAATTATTTGGAATACGAACTTTTTTAATATATTTTCAATAGCTTCAGTGGCACTCGATCTGGTTTTATTTTGTATGGGTGAAGTCCAAGCAAATTTAGAAATTGTATTAATTACCGTAAGAAGATATCTATTATTTTCATTAGCAGCTGAATATGACCGCATTTCGATTCTTTTAAAAGAATCCTAACATTGAATTAGATTTTGCCACAATAACCTCTATTAAGAGAGAAATTTATTTTTTCATCAAAGACTCGCAAAGATTTTTCTAACTCAGTAAACCAATCTGCGGAAAGTTTTTTACTTTTTGTTGTTTATAGCCTAGTTTATCTTATTTTTTTTACGGCGCATATTTTGTTTTTCATTTCGTCAAAATAACTTACATATGCATATGTATTACACTTCCAAAAAAATGTATGCTTTATTTCACAATTTTAAGAATATTTTCTGGAACAGTGTACTATAATTGTCGTTAAACATTTACGAACATATTCTACCCCAAATGACAAGGCCCTCAACGACGAGTGACGACTTCATCGCTGTTTGCACATTAAACCATTTTACTAAAACTAACTAAATACGTCTATAAATGTAAACTTTGCAGAGAAATATAAAACAGGTTCGTCTTAAACGAAAGAAAAAATTATTATTAACGTAACTGTGGTAACATACAATGCGAAATTCTAAAGTTTATTACGATAATAAAAGTCGATTGAAAATTATTTGTTCTGTACTAGTGCTTTTAATTTGATAAACCAAAATCAAACGATTTGATATGGGGGAAGGGCCCCTAATGCCAAGTGCATAGGGGCGCTGTCCCTTTAAGTTCAACCTTGCCCTTACTACGAGTGCAGGTGTTTACCACCTAAGACAAGTGCAGGTGTTTTGCACCTAAAATTAATTAATAAAAGGTCTGGTGGTAACAAACATGTAAAGAAAAGTTAGCTCAAGTTTTAAGCTCAACTAATAAAATTGTTAAAAATTGTGTTTTATTTTGAACTAATTTCCACACTCGTAACACGCACGTCGTTCTTATTAATTTATATTACAGTTTTTGAGTTTCAGTGCGTGGTGTTGTCTACATCGTAGAGGTAAGAATAAATTGAAGGTAAGTATAAGTAAATAATCGTATAATAATATTAATACCAAAATTGGATAAACGATTACAGTTTTGAGTAAATAAGAGTTTGTGTTTGTATGTTTTTGGTTGATTTAAAATTCATTGCGTTTTTCACCAACTCCAGCAAAAAAGAATTCGCTTCCTAGACAAAATATCCAAATGGAAGATGACTGAAAAACATAGTAACTGAACTTTAAGATGAACAAAAACAGAAAAATTTATATGAAAATCAATACGAAGAAATCAAGTAGAATTCCTTTTAATACAAAAAAAATAAGATAAGTAGGTAAACGGTTACTTCAGACTGGGAACTTTTTTTACGACTTTTTAATTGTTTTTTGTGGTTGGGTTTTAATTGCTATTTTACGACCTTATTGCTTTTATGAAATATGATAGTTAAATTGCTTTTTAATTTCTTTTATGAAATATGATACTTTGTTTACATACGTCGAGACACGATTATGTTTGGTGTGATTTGAGATGGATGGAGGGCTGTTGGTCATGAATGTGAAAGGGATCTTTTCAGCAGAGCAATTATGTGTGTGTTTGTATACGCAATGTCATTGAGGATCGGAATTTGTGGTTTGTTTTTAATTGCTTTTTTACGACCTTTTTAGTTGTTTTTCAATAGCTTTGATTTTCTTTGTCGGCACGTGCGGTGCACAAGTCGGTCGAGTTTTCTTTTCTTAACGACCTTTTTTTCATTATGTTTGGTGTGATTTGAGATAGACGGGGTGCTGGTCATGAATGTGAAAGGGATCTTTTCAAAAGCAATTATGTGTATGTTTGTACGCAATGTCATTGAGGATCGGTATTAGAGAATATCACTCAAGTGCATTCCTTGGGTGTTGCCCGTTGCTTTATTTAAAGTGTCGTCGTAGTGAGATTTACTTACGTACATATGTATATTATATCTGTGTGTCATCAGATATATTGACTTCGTAGAAGAGGGCATCGACCTATAGTCCGATTATTTTGAGTGGAATGGTTTTCTTAACAAACATACCAGTGAATACTTTTAAATTAAAAAAGCTAAAGTAAATCATTATAATAAAATAAAGTTTTTTTTTATTTTCAAAATACATAGGTAAATACAGAAAAATATTGTTTTATTTATTTTCTTTTGAAAGAGGTATCCATGAATTGTGATCGGATGCAAAACCAAGCCATTTAACAAGTAATCGATCTTTTTTCCTTTGAAGCACTTTTTCAATTAGATAAGTATCGGAAACTTAGTTTTCTGTAGTTCCATCTCATAAAACCCGCCTTTGATTTGTTTTTCCTGAAAGTCTTCTAGCAGATATGTAAATGGATTTGTTTGTTGAACTTTAGTTATTTTGAAGAGTTCTGTTGTCCAATTCGGTGTGTATCCTTTATCAAATACATGCTTGTATTTAGTTATTCTCACAAATTCCCCCACTTTGAACTTTGGAGCAATATGAATTTTATTGTGATCATATATTAATGATAGTATTGCTTTTCTTTTGCAGCATTGACTTTCTACCGATTCATTTTAATAGTGCGAAGTTTTGAATTGTTGTACGTTTTGGTTAGTGTATCTATTGTATTTATCCAACAATATGACCCATTAGCACTGAACTCTGTTCACACAATAGAAGCTTTAAGTGATGTATATTTCGAATAATGATTGATGTGATGTTTTTTCATAAGGCTTTGAAAAGTAGTGTTGAAAAATTCTTTCCCGTCATCTGTTTGTAAATTATTTGAAATACGAACTTTTTTAATATATTTTCAATAGCTTCAGTGGCACTCGATCTGGTTTTATTTTGTATGGGTGATGTCCAAGCAAATTTAGAAATTGTATTAATTACCGTAAGAAGATATCTATTATTTTCATTAGCAGCTGAATATGACCGCATTTCGATTCTTTTAAAAGAATCCTAACATTGAATTAGATTTTGCCACAATAACCTCTATTAAGAGAGAAATTTATTTTTTCATCAAAGACTCGCAAAGATTTTTCTAACTCAGTAAACCAATCTGCGGAAAGTTTTTTACTTTTTGTTGTTTATAGCCTAGTTTATCTTATTTTTTTTACGGCGCATATTTTGTTTTTCATTTCGTCAAAATAACTTACATATGCATATGTATTACACTTCCAAAAAAATTTATGCTTTATTTCACAATTTTAAGAATATTTTCTGGAACAGTGTACTATAATTGTCGTTAAACATTTACGAACATATTCTACCCCAAATGACAAGGCCCTCAACGACGAGTGACGACTTCATCGCTGTTTGCACATTAAACCATTTTACTAAAATTAAATACGTCTATAAATGTAAACTTTGCAGAGAAATATAAAACAGGTTCGTTTTAAACGAAAGGAAAAATTATTATTAACGTAACTGTGGTAACATACAATGCGAAATTCTAAAGTTTATTACGATAATAAAAGTCGATTGAAAATTATTTGTTCTGTACTAGTGCTTTTAATTTGATAAACCAAAATCAAACGATTTGATATGGGGGAAGGGCCCCTAATGCCAAGTGCATAGGGGCGCTGTCCCTTTAAGTTCAACCTTGCCCTTACTACGAGTGCAGGTGTTTACCACCTAAGACAAGTGCAGGTGTTTTGCACCTAAAATTAATTAATAAAAGGTCTGGTGGTAACAAACATGTAAAGAAAAGTTAGCTCAAGTTTTAAGCTCAACTAATAAAATTGTTAAAAATTGTGTTTTATTTTGAATTAATTTCCACACTCGTAACACGCACGTCGTTCTTATTAATTTATATTACAGTTTTTGAGTTTCAGTGCGTGGTGTTGTCTACATCGTAGAGGTAAGAATAAATTGAAGGTAAGTATAAGTAAATAATCGTATAATAATATTAATACCAAAATTGGATAAACGATTACAGTTTTGAGTAAATAAGAGTTTGTGTTTGTATGTTTTTGGTTGATTTAAAATTCATTGCGTTTTTCACCAACTCCAGCAAAAAATAATTCGCTTCCTAGACAAAATATCCAAATGGAAGATGACTGAAAAACATAGTAACTGAACTTTAAGATGAACAAAAACAGAAAAATTTATATGAAAATCAATACGAAGAAATCAAGTAGAATTCCTTTTAATAAAAAAAAAATAAGATAAGTAGGTAAACGGTTACTTCAGACTGGGAACTTTTTTTACGACTTTTTAATTGTTTATTGTGGTTGGGTTTTAATTGCTATTTTACGACCTTATTGCTTTTATGAAATATGATAGTTAAATTGCTTTTTAATTTCTTTTATGAAATATGATACTTTGTTTACATACGTCGAGACACGATTATGTTTGGTGTGATTTGAGATGGATGGAGGGCTGTTGGTCATGAATGTGAAAGGGATCTTTTCAGCAGAGCAATTATGTGTGTGTTTGTATACGCAATGTCATTGAGGATCGGAATTTGTGGTTTGTTTTTAATTGCTTTTTTACGACCTTTTTAGTTGTTTTTCAATAGCTTTGATTTTCTTTGTCGGAACGTGCGGTGCACAAGTCGGTCGAGTTTTCTTTTCTTAACGACCTTTTTTTCATTATGTTTGGTGTGATTTGAGATAGACGGGGTGCTGGTCATGAATGTGAAAGGGATCTTTTCAAAAGCAATTATGTGTATGTTTGTACGCAATGTCATTGAGGATCGGTATTAGAGAATATCACTCAAGTGCATTTCTTGGGTGTTGCCCGTTGCTTTATTTAAAGTGTCGTCGTAGTGAGATTTACTTACGTACATATGTATATTATATCTGTGTGTCATCAGATATATTGACTTCGTAGAAGAGGGCATCGACCTATAGTCCGATTATTTTGAGTGGAATGGTTTTCTTAACAAACATACCAGTGAATACTTTTAAATTAAAAAAGCTAAAGTAAATCATTATAATAAAATAAAGTTTTTTTTTATTTTCAAAATACATAGGTAAATACAGAAAAATATTGTTTTATTTATTTTCTTTTGAAAGAGGTATCCATGAATTGTGATCGGATGCAAAACCAAGCCATTTAACAAGTAATCGATCTTTTTTCCTTTGAAGCACTTTTTCAATTAGATAAGTATCGGAAACTTAGTTTTCTGTAGTTCCATCTCATAAAACCCGCCTTTGATTTGTTTTTCCTGAAAGTCTTCTAGCAGATATGTAAATGGATTTGTTTGTTGAACTTTAGTTATTTTGAAGAGTTCTGTTGTCCAATTCGGTGTGTATCCTTTATCAAATACATGCTTGTATTTAGTTATTCTCACAAATTCCCCCACTTTGAACTTTGGAGCAATATGAATTTTATTGTGATCATATATTAATGATAGTATTGCTTTTCTTTTGCAGCATTGACTTTCTACCGATTCATTTTAATAGTGCGAAGTTTTGAATTGTTGTACGTTTTGGTTAGTGTATCTATTGTATTTATCCAACAATATGACCCATTAGCACTGAACTCTGTTCACACAATAGAAGCTTTAAGTGATGTATATTTCGAATAATGATTGATGTGATGTTTTTTCATAAGGCTTTGAAAAGTAGTGTTGAAAAATTCTTTCCCGTCATCTGTTTGTAAATTATTTGAAATACGAACTTTTTTAATATATTTTCAATAGCTTCAGTGGCACTCGATCTGGTTTTATTTTGTATGGGTGATGTCCAAGCAAATTTAGAAATTGTATTAATTACCGTAAGAAGATATCTATTATTTTCATTAGCAGCTGAATATGACCGCATTTCGATTCTTTTAAAAGAATCCTAACATTGAATTAGATTTTGCCACAATAACCTCTATTAAGAGAGAAATTTATTTTTTCATCAAAGACTCGCAAAGATTTTTCTAACTCAGTAAACCAATCTGCGGAAAGTTTTTTACTTTTTGTTGTTTATAGCCTAGTTTATCTTATTTTTTTTACGGCGCATATTTTGTTTTTCATTTCGTCAAAATAACTTACATATGCATATGTATTACACTTCCAAAAAAATTTATGCTTTATTTCACAATTTTAAGAATATTTTCTGGAACAGTGTACTATAATTGTCGTTAAACATTTACGAACATATTCTACCCCAAATGACAAGGCCCTCAACGACGAGTGACGACTTCATCGCTGTTTGCACATTAAACCATTTTACTAAAATTAAATACGTCTATAAATGTAAACTTTGCAGAGAAATATAAAACAGGTTCGTTTTAAACGAAAGGAAAAATTATTATTAACGTAACTGTGGTAACATACAATGCGAAATTCTAAAGTTTATTACGATAATAAAAGTCGATTGAAAATTATTTGTTCTGTACTAGTGCTTTTAATTTGATAAACCAAAATCAAACGATTTGATATGGGGGAAGGGCCCCTAATGCCAAGTGCATAGGGGCGCTGTCCCTTTAAGTTCAACCTTGCCCTTACTACGAGTGCAGGTGTTTACCACCTAAGACAAGTGCAGGTGTTTTGCACCTAAAATTAATTAATAAAAGGTCTGGTGGTAACAAACATGTAAAGAAAAGTTAGCTCAAGTTTTAAGCTCAACTAATAAAATTGTTAAAAATTGTGTTTTATTTTGAATTAATTTCCACACTCGTAACACGCACGTCGTTCTTATTAATTTATATTACAGTTTTTGAGTTTCAGTGCGTGGTGTTGTCTACATCGTAGAGGTAAGAATAAATTGAAGGTAAGTATAAGTAAATAATCGTATAATAATATTAATACCAAAATTGGATAAACGATTACAGTTTTGAGTAAATAAGAGTTTGTGTTTGTATGTTTTTGGTTGATTTAAAATTCATTGCGTTTTTCACCAACTCCAGCAAAAAATAATTCGCTTCCTAGACAAAATATCCAAATGGAAGATGACTGAAAAACATAGTAACTGAACTTTAAGATGAACAAAAACAGAAAAATTTATATGAAAATCAATACGAAGAAATCAAGTAGAATTCCTTTTAATAAAAAAAAAATAAGATAAGTAGGTAAACGGTTACTTCAGACTGGGAACTTTTTTTACGACTTTTTAATTGTTTATTGTGGTTGGGTTTTAATTGCTATTTTACGACCTTATTGCTTTTATGAAATATGATAGTTAAATTGCTTTTTAATTTCTTTTATGAAATATGATACTTTGTTTACATACGTCGAGACACGATTATGTTTGGTGTGATTTGAGATGGATGGAGGGCTGTTGGTCATGAATGTGAAAGGGATCTTTTCAGCAGAGCAATTATGTGTGTGTTTGTATACGCAATGTCATTGAGGATCGGAATTTGTGGTTTGTTTTTAATTGCTTTTTTACGACCTTTTTAGTTGTTTTTCAATAGCTTTGATTTTCTTTGTCGGAACGTGCGGTGCACAAGTCGGTCGAGTTTTCTTTTCTTAACGACCTTTTTTTCATTATGTTTGGTGTGATTTGAGATAGACGGGGTGCTGGTCATGAATGTGAAAGGGATCTTTTCAAAAGCAATTATGTGTATGTTTGTACGCAATGTCATTGAGGATCGGTATTAGAGAATATCACTCAAGTGCATTTCTTGGGTGTTGCCCGTTGCTTTATTTAAAGTGTCGTCGTAGTGAGATTTACTTACGTACATATGTATATTATATCTGTGTGTCATCAGATATATTGACTTCGTAGAAGAGGGCATCGACCTATAGTCCGATTATTTTGAGTGGAATGGTTTTCTTAACAAACATACCAGTGAATACTTTTAAATTAAAAAAGGTAAAGTTAATCATTATAATAAAATAAAGTTTTTTTTTATTTTCAAAATACATAGGTAAATACAGAAAAATATTGTTTTATTTATTTTCTTTTGAAAGAGGTATCCATGAATTGTGATCGGATGCAAAACCAAGCCATTTAACAAGTAATCGATCTTTTTTTCCTTTGAAGCACTTTTTCAATTAGATAAGTATCGGAAACTTAGTTTTCTGTAGTTCCATCTCATAAAACCCACCTTTGATTTGTTTTTCCTGAAAGTCTTCTAGCAGATATGTAACTGGATTTGTTTGTTGAACTTTAGTTATTTTGAAGAGTTCTGTTGTCCAATTCGGTGTGTATCCTTTATCAAATACATGCTTGTATTTAGTTATTCTCACAAATTCCCCCACTTTGAACTTTCGAGCAATATGAATTTTATTGTGATCATATATTAATGATAGTATTGCTTGTCTTTTGCAGCATTGACTTTCTACCGATTCATTTTAATAGTGCGAAGTTTTGAATTGTTGTACGTTTTGGTTAGTGTATCTATTGTATTTATCCAACAATATGACCCATTAGCACTGAACTCTGTTCACACATTAGAAGCTTTAAGTGATGTATATTTCGAATAATGATTGATGTGATGTTTTTTCATAAGGCTTTGAAAAGTAGTGTTGAAAAATTCATTCCCGTCATCTGTTTGTAAATTATTTGGAATACGAACTTTTTTAATATATTTTCAATAGCTTCAGTGGCACTCGATCTGGTTTTATTTTGTATGGGTGAAGTCCAAGCAAATTTAGAAATTGTATCAATTACCGTAAGAAGATATCTATTATTTTCATTAGCAGCTGAATATGACCGCATTTCGATTCTTTTTAAAGAATCCTAACATTGAATTAGATTTTGCCACAATAACCTCTATTAAGAGAGAAATTTATTTTTTCATCAAAGACTCGCAAAGATTTTTCTAACTCAGTAAACCAATCTGCGGAAAGTTTTTTACTTTTTGTTGTTTATAGCCTAGTTTATCTTATTTTTTTTACGGCGCATATTTTGTTTTTCATTTCGTCAAAATAACTTACATATGCATATGTATTACACTTCCAAAAAAATTTATGCTTTATTTCACAATTTTAAGAATATTTTCTGGAACAGTGTACTATAATTGTCGTTAAACATTTACGAACATATTCTACCCCAAATGACAAGGCCCTCAACGACGAGTGACGACTTCATCGCTGTTTGCACATTAAACCATTTTACTAAAACTAACTAAATACGTCTATAAATGTAAACTTTGCAGAGAAATATAAAACAGGTTCGTCTTAAACGAAAGAAAAAATTATTATTAACGTAACTGTGGTAACATACAATGCGAAATTCTAAAGTTTATTACGATAATAAAAGTCGATTGAAAATTATTTGTTCTGTACTAGTGCTTTTAATTTGATAAACCAAAATCAAACGATTTGATATGGGGGAAGGGCCCCTAATGCCAAGTGCATAGGGGCGCTGTCCCTTTAAGTTCAACCTTGCCCTTACTACGAGTGCAGGTGTTTACCACCTAAGACAAGTGCAGGTGTTTTGCACCTAAAATTAATTAATAAAAGGTCTGGTGGTAACAAACATGTAAAGAAAAGTTAGCTCAAGTTTTAAGCTCAACTAATAAAATTGTTAAAAATTGTGTTTTATTTTGAACTAATTTCCACACTCGTAACACGCACGTCGTTCTTATTAATTTATATTACAGTTTTTGAGTTTCAGTGCGTGGTGTTGTCTACATCGTAGAGGTAAGAATAAATTGAAGGTAAGTATAAGTAAATAATCGTATAATAATATTAATACCAAAATTGGATAAACGATTACAGTTTTGAGTAAATAAGAGTTTGTGTTTGTATGTTTTTGGTTGATTTAAAATTCATTGCGTTTTTCACCAACTCCAGCAAAAAAGAATTCGCTTCCTAGACAAAATATCCAAATGGAAGATGACTGAAAAACATAGTAACTGAACTTTAAGATGAACAAAAACAGAAAAATTTATATGAAAATCAATACGAAGAAATCAAGTAGAATTCCTTTTAATAAAAAAAAAATAAGATAAGTAGGTAAACGGTTACTTCAGACTGGGAACTTTTTTTACGACTTTTTAATTGTTTATTGTGGTTGGGTTTTAATTGCTATTTTACGACCTTATTGCTTTTATGAAATATGATAGTTAAATTGCTTTTTAATTTCTTTTATGAAATATGATACTTTGTTTACATACGTCGAGACACGATTATGTTTGGTGTGATTTGAGATGGATGGAGGGCTGTTGGTCATGAATGTGAAAGGGATCTTTTCAGCAGAGCAATTATGTGTGTGTTTGTATACGCAATGTCATTGAGGATCGGAATTTGTGGTTTGTTTTTAATTGCTTTTTTACGACCTTTTTAGTTGTTTTTCAATAGCTTTGATTTTCTTTGTCGGCACGTGCGGTGCACAAGTCGGTCGAGTTTTCTTTTCTTAACGACCTTTTTTTCATTATGTTTGGTGTGATTTGAGATAGACGGGGTGCTGGTCATGAATGTGAAAGGGATCTTTTCAAAAGCAATTATGTGTATGTTTGTACGCAATGTCATTGAGGATCGGTATTAGAGAATATCACTCAAGTGCATTCCTTGGGTGTTGCCCGTTGCTTTATTTAAAGTGTCGTCGTAGTGAGATTTACTTACGTACATATGTATATTATATCTGTGTGTCATCAGATATATTGACTTCGTAGAAGAGGGCATCGACCTATAGTCCGATTATTTTGAGTGGAATGGTTTTCTTAACAAACATACCAGTGAATACTTTTAAATTAAAAAAGCTAAAGTAAATCATTATAATAAAATAAAGTTTTTTTTTATTTTCAAAATACATAGGTAAATACAGAAAAATATTGTTTTATTTATTTTCTTTTGAAAGAGGTATCCATGAATTGTGATCGGATGCAAAACCAAGCCATTTAACAAGTAATCGATCTTTTTTCCTTTGAAGCACTTTTTCAATTAGATAAGTATCGGAAACTTAGTTTTCTGTAGTTCCATCTCATAAAACCCGCCTTTGATTTGTTTTTCCTGAAAGTCTTCTAGCAGATATGTAAATGGATTTGTTTGTTGAACTTTAGTTATTTTGAAGAGTTCTGTTGTCCAATTCGGTGTGTATCCTTTATCAAATACATGCTTGTATTTAGTTATTCTCACAAATTCCCCCACTTTGAACTTTGGAGCAATATGAATTTTATTGTGATCATATATTAATGATAGTATTGCTTTTCTTTTGCAGCATTGACTTTCTACCGATTCATTTTAATAGTGCGAAGTTTTGAATTGTTGTACGTTTTGGTTAGTGTATCTATTGTATTTATCCAACAATATGACCCATTAGCACTGAACTCTGTTCACACAATAGAAGCTTTAAGTGATGTATATTTCGAATAATGATTGATGTGATGTTTTTTCATAAGGCTTTGAAAAGTAGTGTTGAAAAATTCTTTCCCGTCATCTGTTTGTAAATTATTTGGAATACGAACTTTTTTAATATATTTTCAATAGCTTCAGTGGCACTCGATCTGGTTTTATTTTGTATGGGTGATGTCCAAGCAAATTTAGAAATTGTATTAATTACCGTAAGAAGATATCTATTATTTTCATTAGCAGCTGAATATGACCGCATTTCGATTCTTTTAAAAGAATCCTAACATTGAATTAGATTTTGCCACAATAACCTCTATTAAGAGAGAAATTTATTTTTTCATCAAAGACTCGCAAAGATTTTTCTAACTCAGTAAACCAATCTGCGGAAAGTTTTTTACTTTTTGTTGTTTATAGCCTAGTTTATCTTATTTTTTTTACGGCGCATATTTTGTTTTTCATTTCGTCAAAATAACTTACATATGCATATGTATTACACTTCCAAAAAAATTTATGCTTTATTTCACAATTTTAAGAATATTTTCTGGAACAGTGTACTATAATTGTCGTTAAACATTTACGAACATATTCTACCCCAAATGACAAGGCCCTCAACGACGAGTGACGACTTCATCGCTGTTTGCACATTAAACCATTTTACTAAAATTAAATACGTCTATAAATGTAAACTTTGCAAAGAAATATAAAACAGGTTCGTTTTAAACGAAAGGAAAAATTATTATTAACGTAACTGTGGTAACATACAATGCGAAATTCTAAAGTTTATTACGATAATAAAAGTCGATTGAAAATTATTTGTTCTGTACTAGTGCTTTTAATTTGATAAACCAAAATCAAACGATTTGATATGGGGGAAGGGCCCCTAATGCCAAGTGCATAGGGGCGCTGTCCCTTTAAGTTCAACCTTGCCCTTACTACGAGTGCAGGTGTTTACCACCTAAGACAAGTGCAGGTGTTTTGCACCTAAAATTAATTAATAAAAGGTCTGGTGGTAACAAACATGTAAAGAAAAGTTAGCTCAAGTTTTAAGCTCAACTAATAAAATTGTTAAAAATTGTGTTTTATTTTGAATTAATTTCCACACTCGTAACACGCACGTCGTTCTTATTAATTTATATTACAGTTTTTGAGTTTCAGTGCGTGGTGTTGTCTACATCGTAGAGGTAAGAATAAATTGAAGGTAAGTATAAGTAAATAATCGTATAATAATATTAATACCAAAATTGGATAAACGATTACAGTTTTGAGTAAATAAGAGTTTGTGTTTGTATGTTTTTGGTTGATTTAAAATTCATTGCGTTTTTCACCAACTCCAGCAAAAAATAATTCGCTTCCTAGACAAAATATCCAAATGGAAGATGACTGAAAAACATAGTAACTGAACTTTAAGATGAACAAAAACAGAAAAAATTATATGAAAATCAATACGAAGAAATCAAGTAGAATTCCTTTTAATAAAAAAAAAATAAGATAAGTAGGTAAACGGTTACTTCAGACTGGGAACTTTTTTTACGACTTTTTAATTGTTTATTGTGGTTGGGTTTTAATTGCTATTTTACGACCTTATTGCTTTTATGAAATATGATAGTTAAATTGCTTTTTAATTTCTTTTATGAAATATGATACTTTGTTTACATACGTCGAGACACGATTATGTTTGGTGTGATTTGAGATGGATGGAGGGCTGTTGGTCATGAATGTGAAAGGGATCTTTTCAGCAGAGCAATTATGTGTGTGTTTGTATACGCAATGTCATTGAGGATCGGAATTTGTGGTTTGTTTTTAATTGCTTTTTTACGACCTTTTTAGTTGTTTTTCAATAGCTTTGATTTTCTTTGTCGGCACGTGCGGTGCACAAGTCGGTCGAGTTTTCTTTTCTTAACGACCTTTTCTTCATTATGTTTGGTGTGATTTGAGATAGACGGGGTGCTGGTCATGAATGTGAAAGGGATCTTTTCAAAAGCAATTATGTGTATGTTTGTACGCAATGTCATTGAGGATCGGTATTAGAGAATATCACTCAAGTGCATTCCTTGGGTGTTGCCCGTTGCTTTATTTAAAGTGTCGTCGTAGTGAGATTTACTTACGTACATATGTATATTATATCTGTGTGTCATCAGATATATTGACTTCGTAGAAGAGGGCATCGACCTATAGTCCGATTATTTTGAGTGGAATGGTTTTCTTAACAAACATACCAGTGAATACTTTTAAATTAAAAAAGCTAAAGTAAATCATTATAATAAAATAAAGTTTTTTTTTATTTTCAAAATACATAGGTAAATACAGAAAAATATTGTTTTATTTATTTTCTTTTGAAAGAGGTATCCATGAATTGTGATCGGATGCAAAACCAAGCCATTTAACAAGTAATCGATCTTTTTTCCTTTGAAGCACTTTTTCAATTAGATAAGTATCGGAAACTTAGTTTTCTGTAGTTCCATCTCATAAAACCCGCCTTTGATTTGTTTTTCCTGAAAGTCTTCTAGCAGATATGTAACTGGATTTGTTTGTTGAACTTTAGTTATTTTGAAGAGTTCTGTTGTCCAATTCGGTGTGTATCCTTTATCAAATACATGCTTGTATTTAGTTATTCTCACAAATTCCCCCACTTTGAACTTTGGAGCAATATGAATTTTATTGTGATCATATATTAATGATAGTATTGCTTTTCTTTTGCAGCATTGACTTTCTACCGATTCATTTTAATAGTGCGAAGTTTTGAATTGTTGTACGTTTTGGTTAGTGTATCTATTGTATTTATCCAACAATATGACCCATTAGCACTGAACTCTGTTCACACAATAGAAGCTTTAAGTGATGTATATTTCGAATAATGATTGATGTGATGTTTTTTCATAAGGCTTTGAAAAGTAGTGTTGAAAAATTCTTTCCCGTCATCTGTTTGTAAATTATTTGGAATACGAACTTTTTTAATATATTTTCAATAGCTTCAGTGGCACTCGATCTGGTTTTATTTTGTATGGGTGATGTCCAAGCAAATTTAGAAATTGTATTAATTACCGTAAGAAGATATCTATTATTTTCATTAGCAGCTGAATATGACCGCATTTCGATTCTTTTAAAAGAATCCTAACATTGAATTAGATTTTGCCACAATAACCTCTATTAAGAGAGAAATTTATTTTTTCATCAAAGACTCGCAAAGATTTTTCTAACTCAGTAAACCAATCTGCGGAAAGTTTTTTACTTTTTGTTGTTTATAGCCTAGTTTATCTTATTTTTTTTACGGCGCATATTTTGTTTTTCATTTCGTCAAAATAACTTACATATGCATATGTATTACACTTCCAAAAAAATGTATGCTTTATTTCACAATTTTAAGAATATTTTCTGGAACAGTGTACTATAATTGTCGGTAAACATTTACGAACATATTCTACCCCAAATGACAAGGCCCTCAACGACGAGTGACGACTTCATCGCTGTTTGCACATTAAACCATTTTACTAAAACTAAATACGTCTATAAATGTAAACTTTGCAGAGAAATATAAAACAGGTTCGTCTTAAACGAAAGAAAAAATTATTATTAACGTAACTGTGATAACATACAATGCGAAATTCTAAAGTTTATTACGATAATAAAAGTCGATTGAAAATTATTTGTTCTGTACTAGTGCTTTTAATTTGATAAACCAAAATCAAACGATTTGATATGGGGGAAGGGCCCCTAATGCCAAGTGCATAGGGGCGCTGTCCCTTTAAGTTCAACCTTGCCCTTACTACGAGTGCAGGTGTTTACCACCTAAGACAAGTGCAGGTGTTTTGCACCTAAAATTAATTAATAAAAGGTCTGGTGGTAACAAACATGTAAAGAAAAGTTAGCTCAAGTTTTAAGCTCAACTAATAAAATTGTTAAAAATTGTGTTTTATTTTGAACTAATTTCCACACTCGTAACACGCACGTCGTTCTTATTAATTTATATTACAGTTTTTGAGTTTCAGTGCGTGGTGTTGTCTACATCGTAGAGGTAAGAATAAATTGAAGGTAAGTATAAGTAAATAATCGTATAATAATATTAATACCAAAATTGGATAAACGATTACAGTTTTGAGTAAATAAGAGTTTGTGTTTGTATGTTTTTGGTTGATTTAAAATTCATTGCGTTTTTCACCAACTCCAGCAAAAAAGAATTCGCTTCCTAGACAAAATATCCAAATGGAAGATGACTGAAAAACATAGTAACTGAACTTTAAGATGAACAAAAACAGAAAAATTTATATGAAAATCAATACGAAGAAATCAAGTAGAATTCCTTTTAATACAAAAAAAATAAGATAAGTAGGTAAACGGTTACTTCAGACTGGGAACTTTTTTTACGACTTTTTAATTGTTTTTTGTGGTTGGGTTTTAATTGCTATTTTACGACCTTATTGCTTTTATGAAATATGATAGTTAAATTGCTTTTTAATTTCTTTTATGAAATATGATACTTTGTTTACATACGTCGAGACACGATTATGTTTGGTGTGATTTGAGATGGATGGAGGGCTGTTGGTCATGAATGTGAAAGGGATCTTTTCAGCAGAGCAATTATGTGTGTGTTTGTATACGCAATGTCATTGAGGATCGGAATTTGTGGTTTGTTTTTAATTGCTTTTTTACGACCTTTTTAGTTGTTTTTCAATAGCTTTGATTTTCTTTGTCGGCACGTGCGGTGCACAAGTCGGTCGAGTTTTCTTTTCTTAACGACCTTTTTTTCATTATGTTTGGTGTGATTTGAGATAGACGGGGTGCTGGTCATGAATGTGAAAGGGATCTTTTCAAAAGCAATTATGTGTATGTTTGTACGCAATGTCATTGAGGATCGGTATTAGAGAATATCACTCAAGTGCATTCCTTGGGTGTTGCCCGTTGCTTTATTTAAAGTGTCGTCGTAGTGAGATTTACTTACGTACATATGTATATTATATCTGTGTGTCATCAGATATATTGACTTCGTAGAAGAGGGCATCGACCTATAGTCCGATTATTTTGAGTGGAATGGTTTTCTTAACAAACATACCAGTGAATACTTTTAAATTAAAAAAGCTAAAGTAAATCATTATAATAAAATAAAGTTTTTTTTTATTTTCAAAATACATAGGTAAATACAGAAAAATATTGTTTTATTTATTTTCTTTTGAAAGAGGTATCCATGAATTGTGATCGGATGCAAAACCAAGCCATTTAACAAGTAATCGATCTTTTTTCCTTTGAAGCACTTTTTCAATTAGATAAGTATCGGAAACTTAGTTTTCTGTAGTTCCATCTCATAAAACCCGCCTTTGATTTGTTTTTCCTGAAAGTCTTCTAGCAGATATGTAAATGGATTTGTTTGTTGAACTTTAGTTATTTTGAAGAGTTCTGTTGTCCAATTCGGTGTGTATCCTTTATCAAATACATGCTTGTATTTAGTTATTCTCACAAATTCCCCCACTTTGAACTTTGGAGCAATATGAATTTTATTGTGATCATATATTAATGATAGTATTGCTTTTCTTTTGCAGCATTGACTTTCTACCGATTCATTTTAATAGTGCGAAGTTTTGAATTGTTGTACGTTTTGGTTAGTGTATCTATTGTATTTATCCAACAATATGACCCATTAGCACTGAACTCTGTTCACACAATAGAAGCTTTAAGTGATGTATATTTCGAATAATGATTGATGTGATGTTTTTTCATAAGGCTTTGAAAAGTAGTGTTGAAAAATTCTTTCCCGTCATCTGTTTGTAAATTATTTGGAATACGAACTTTTTTAATATATTTTCAATAGCTTCAGTGGCACTCGATCTGGTTTTATTTTGTATGGGTGATATCCAAGCAAATTTAGAAATTGTATTAATTACCGTAAGAAGATATCTATTATTTTCATTAGCAGCTGAATATGACCGCATTTCGATTCTTTTAAAAGAATCCTAACATTGAATTAGATTTTGCCACAATAACCTCTATTAAGAGAGAAATTTATTTTTTCATCAAAGACTCGCAAAGATTTTTCTAACTCAGTAAACCAATCTGCGGAAAGTTTTTTACTTTTTGTTGTTTATAGCCTAGTTTATCTTATTTTTTTTTACGGCGCATATTTTGTTTTTCATTTCGTCAAAATAACTTACATATGCATATGTATTACACTTCCAAAAAAATTTATGCTTTATTTCACAATTTTAAGAATATTTTCTGGAACAGTGTACTATAATTGTCGTTAAACATTTACGAACATATTCTACCCCAAATGACAAGGCCCTCAACGACGAGTGACGACTTCATCGCTGTTTGCACATTAAACCATTTTACTAAAATTAAATACGTCTATAAATGTAAACTTTGCAGAGAAATATAAAACAGGTTCGTTTTAAACGAAAGGAAAAATTATTATTAACGTAACTGTGGTAACATACAATGCGAAATTCTAAAGTTTATTACGATAATAAAAGTCGATTGAAAATTATTTGTTCTGTACTAGTGCTTTTAATTTGATAAACCAAAATCAAACGATTTGATATGGGGGAAGGGCCCCTAATGCCAAGTGCATAGGGGCGCTGTCCCTTTAAGTTCAACCTTGCCCTTACTACGAGTGCAGGTGTTTACCACCTAAGACAAGTGCAGGTGTTTTGCACCTAAAATTAATTAATAAAAGGTCTGGTGGTAACAAACATGTAAAGAAAAGTTAGCTCAAGTTTTAAGCTCAACTAATAAAATTGTTAAAAATTGTGTTTTATTTTGAACTAATTTCCACACTCGTAACACGCACGTCGTTCTTATTAATTTATATTACAGTTTTTGAGTTTCAGTGCGTGGTGTTGTCTACATCGTAGAGGTAAGAATAAATTGAAGGTAAGTATAAGTAAATAATCGTATAATAATATTAATACCAAAATTGGATAAACGATTACAGTTTTGAGTAAATAAGAGTTTGTGTTTGTATGTTTTTGGTTGATTTAATTTGCGTTTTTCACCAACTCCAGCAAAAAATAATTCGCTTCCTAGACAAAATATCCAAATGGAAGATGACTGAAAAACATAGTAACTGAACTTTAAGATGAACAAAAACAAAAAAATTTATATGAAAATCAATACGAAGAAATCAAGTAGAATTCCTTTTAATAAAAAAAAAATAAGATAAGTAGGTAAACGGTTACTTCAGACTGGGAACTTTTTTTACGACTTTTTAATTGTTTATTGTGGTTGGGTTTTAATTGCTATTTTACGACCTTATTGCTTTTATGAAATATGATAGTTAAATTGCTTTTTAATTTCTTTTATGAAATATGATACTTTGTTTACATACGTCGAGACACGATTATGTTTGGTGTGATTTGAGATGGATGGAGGGCTGTTGGTCATGAATGTGAAAGGGATCTTTTCAGCAGAGCAATTATGTGTGTGTTTGTATACGCAATGTCATTGAGGATCGGAATTTGTGGTTTGTTTTTAATTGCTTTTTTACGACCTTTTTAGTTGTTTTTCAATAGCTTTGATTTTCTTTGTCGGCACGTGCGGTGCACAAGTCGGTCGAGTTTTCTTTTCTTAACGACCTTTTCTTCATTATGTTTGGTGTGATTTGAGATAGACGGGGTGCTGGTCATGAATGTGAAAGGGATCTTTTCAAAAGCAATTATGTGTATGTTTGTACGCAATGTCATTGAGGATCGGTATTAGAGAATATCACTCAAGTGCATTTCTTGGGTGTTGCCCGTTGCTTTATTTAAAGTGTCGTCGTAGTGAGATTTACTTACGTACATATGTATATTATATCTGTGTGTCATCAGATATATTGACTTCGTAGAAGAGGGCATCGACCTATAGTCCGATTATTTTGAGTGGAATGGTTTTCTTAACAAACATACCAGTGAATACTTTTAAATTAAAAAAGGTAAAGTAAATCATTATAATAAAATAAAGTTTTTTTTTATTTTCAAAATACATAGGTAAATACAGAAAAATATTGTTTTATTTATTTTCTTTTGAAAGAGGTATCCATGAATTGTGATCGGATGCAAAACCAAGCCATTTAACAAGTAATCGATCTTTTTTCCTTTGAAGCACTTTTTCAATTAGATAAGTATCGGAAACTTAGTTTTCTGTAGTTCCATCTCATAAAACCCGCCTTTGATTTGTTTTTCCTGAAAGTCTTCTAGCAGATATGTAACTGGATTTGTTTGTTGAACTTTAGTTATTTTGAAGAGTTCTGTTGTCCAATTCGGTGTGTATCCTTTATCAAATACATGCTTGTATTTAGTTATTCTCACAAATTCCCCCACTTTGAACTTTGGAGCAATATGAATTTTATTGTGATCATATATTAATGATAGTATTGCTTTTCTTTTGCAGCATTGACTTTCTACCGATTCATTTTAATAGTGCGAAGTTTTGAATTGTTGTACGTTTTGGTTAGTGTATCTATTGTATATATCCAACAATATGACCCATTAGCACTGAACTCTGTTCACACAATAGAAGCTTTAAGTGATGTATATTTCGAATAATGATTGATGTGATGTTTTTTCATAAGGCTTTGAAAAGTAGTGTTGAAAAATTCTTTCCCGTCATCTGTTTGTAAATTATTTGGAATACGAACTTTTTTAATATATTTTCAATAGCTTCAGTGGCACTCGATCTGGTTTTATTTTGTATGGGTGATGTCCAAGCAAATTTAGAAATTGTATTAATTACCGTAAGAAGATATCTATTATTTTCATTAGCAGCTGAATATGACCGCGTTTCGATTCTTTTAAAAGAATCCTAACATTGAATTAGATTTTGCCACAATAACCTCTATTAAGAGAGAAATTTATTTTTTCATCAAAGACTCGCAAAGATTTTTCTAACTCAGTAAACCAATCTGCGGAAAGTTTTTTACTTTTTGTTGTTTATAGCCTAGTTTATCTTATTTTTTTTACGGCGCATATTTTGTTTTTCATTTCGTCAAAATAACTTACATATGCATATGTATTACACTTCCAAAAAAATGTATGCTTTATTTCACAATTTTAAGAATATTTTCTGGAACAGTGTACTATAATTGTCGGTAAACATTTACGAACATATTCTACCCCAAATGACAAGGCCCTCAACGACGAGTGACGACTTCATCGCTGTTTGCACATTAAACCATTTTACTAAAACTAAATACGTCTATAAATGTAAACTTTGCAGAGAAATATAAAACAGGTTCGTCTTAAACGAAAGAAAAAATTATTACTAACGTAACTGTGGTAACATACAATGCGAAATTCTAAAGTTTATTACGATAATAAAAGTCGATTGAAAATTATTTGTTCTGTACTAGTGCTTTTAATTTGATAAACCAAAATCAAACGATTTGATATGGGGGAAGGGCCCCTAATGCCAAGTGCATAGGGGCGCTGTCCCTTTAAGTTCAACCTTGCCCTTACTACGAGTGCAGGTGTTTACCACCTAAGACAAGTGCAGGTGTTTTGCACCTAAAATTAATTAATAAAAGGTCTGGTGGTAACAAACATGTAAAGAAAAGTTAGCTCAAGTTTTAAGCTCAACTAATAAAATTGTTAAAAATTGTGTTTTATTTTGAACTAATTTCCACACTCGTAACACGCACGTCGTTCTTATTAATTTATATTACAGTTTTTGAGTTTCAGTGCGTGGTGTTGTCTACATCGTAGAGGTAAGAATAAATTGTAGGTAAGTATAAGTAAGTAATCGTATAATAATATTAATACCAAAATTGGATAAACGATTACAGTTTTGAGTAAATAAGAGTTTGTGTTTGTATGTTTTTGGTTGATTTAAAATTCATTGCGTTTTTCACCAACTCCAGCAAAAAAGAATTCGCTTCCTAGACAAAATATCCAAATGGAAGATGACTGAAAAACATAGTAACTGAACTTTAAGATGAACAAAAACAGAAAAATTTATATGAAAATCAATACGAAGAAATCAAGTAGAATTCCTTTTAATAAAAAAAAAATAAGATAAGTAGGTAAACGGTTACTTCAGACTGGGAACTTTGTTTACGACTTTTTAATTGTTTTTTGTGGTTGGGTTCTAATTGCTATTTTACGACCTTATTAATTGCCTTTATGAAATATGATAGTTAAATTGCTTTTTAATTGCTTTTCTGAAATATGATACTTTGTTTACATACGTCGAGACACGATTATGTTTGGTGTGATTTGAGATGGATGGAGGGCTGTTGGTCATGAATGTGAAAGGGATCTTTTCAGCAGAGCAATTATGTGTGTGTTTGTATACGCAATGTCATTGAGGATCGGAATTTGTGGTTTGTTTTTAATTGCTTTTTTACGACCTTTTTAGTTGTTTTTCAATAGCTTTGATTTTCTTTGTCGGCACGTGCGGTGCACAAGTCGGTCGAGTTTTCTTTTCTTAACGACCTTTTTTTCATTATGTTTGGTGTGATTTGAGATAGACGGGGTGCTGGTCATGAATGTGAAAGGGATCTTTTCAAAAGCAATTATGTGTATGTTTGTACGCAATGTCATTGAGGATCGGTATTAGAGAATATCACTCAAGTGCATTTCTTGGGTGTTGCCCGTTGCTTCATTTAAAGTGTCGTCGTAGTCAGATTTACTTACATACATATGTATATTATATCTGTGTGTCATCAGATATATTGACTTCGTAGAAGAGGGCATCGACCTATAGTCCGATTATTTTGAGTGGAATGGTTTTCTTAACAAACATACCAGTGAATACTTTTAAATTAAAAAAGCTAAAGTAAATCATTATAATAAAATAAAGTTTTTTTTTATTTTCAAAATACATAGGTAAATACAGAAAAATATTGTTTTATTTATTTTCTTTTGAAAGAGGTATCCATGAATTGTGATCGGATGCAAAACCAAGCCATTTAACAAGTAATCGATCTTTTTTCCTTTGAAGCACTTTTTCAATTAGATAAGTATCGGAAACTTAGTTTTCTGTAGTTCCATCTCATAAAACCCGCCTTTGATTTGTTTTTCCTGAAAGTCTTCTAGCAGATATGTAAATGGATTTGTTTGTTGAACTTTAGTTATTTTGAAGAGTTCTGTTGTCCAATTCGGTGTGTATCCTTTATCAAATACATGCTTGTATTTAGTTATTCTCACAAATTCCCCCACTTTGAACTTTGGAGCAATATGAATTTTATTGTGATCATATATTAATGATAGTATTGCTTTTCTTTTGCAGCATTGACTTTCTACCGATTCATTTTAATAGTGCGAAGTTTTGAATTGTTGTACGTTTTTGTTAGTGTATCTATTGTATTTATCCAACAATATGACCCATTAGCACTGAACTCTGTTCACACAATAGAAGCTTTAAGTGATGTATATTTCGAATAATGATTGATGTGATGTTTTTTCATAAGGCTTTGAAAAGTAGTGTTGAAAAATTCTTTCCCGTCATCTGTTTGTAAATTATTTGGAATACGAACTTTTTTAATATATTTTCAATAGCTTCAGTGGCACTCGATCTGGTTTTATTTTGTATGGGTGATGTCCAAGCAAATTTAGAAATTGTATTAATTACCGTAAGAAGATATCTATTATTTTCATTAGCAGCTGAATATGACCGCATTTCGATTCTTTTAAAAGAATCCTAACATTGAATTAGATTTTGCCACAATAACCTCTATTAAGAGAGAAATTTATTTTTTCATCAAAGACTCGCAAAGATTTTTCTAACTCAGTAAACCAATCTGCGGAAAGTTTTTTACTTTTTGTTGTTTATAGCCTAGTTTATCTTATTTTTTTTACGGCGCATATTTTGTTTTTCATTTCGTCAAAATAACTTACATATGCATATGTATTACACTTCCAAAAAAATGTATGCTTTATTTCACAATTTTAAAAATATTTTCTGGAACAGTGTACTATAATTGTCGTTAAACATTTACGAACATATTCTACCCCAAATGACAAGGCCCTCAACGACGAGTGACGACTTCATCGCTGTTTGCACATTAAACCATTTTACTAAAATTAAATACGTCTATAAATGTAAACTTTGCAGAGAAATATAAAACAGGTTCGTTTTAAACGAAAGGAAAAATTATTATTAACGTAACTGTGGTAACATACAATGCGAAATTCTAAAGTTTATTACGATAATAAAAGTCGATTGAAAATTATTTGTTCTGTACTAGTGCTTTTAATTTGATAAACCAAAATCAAACGATTTGATATGGGGGAAGGGCCCCTAATGCCAAGTGCATAGGGGCGCTGTCCCTTTAAGTTCAACCTTGCCCTTACTACGAGTGCAGGTGTTTACCACCTAAGACAAGTGCAGGTGTTTTGCACCTAAAATTAATTAATAAAAGGTCTGGTGGTAACAAACATGTAAAGAAAAGTTAGCTCAAGTTTTAAGCTCAACTAATAAAATTGTTAAAAATTGTGTTTTATTTTGAACTAATTTCCACACTCGTAACACGCACGTCGTTCTTATTAATTTATATTACAGTTTTTGAGTTTCAGTGCGTGGTATTGTCTACATCGTAGAGGTAAGAATAAATTGAAGGTAAGTATAAGTAAATAATCGTATAATAATATTAATACCAAAATTGGATAAACGATTACAGTTTTGAGTAAATAAGAGTTTGTGTTTGTATGTTTTTGGTTGATTTAAAATTCATTGCGTTTTTCACCAACTCCAGCAAAAAATAATTCGCTTCCTAGACAAAATATCCAAATGGAAGATGACTGAAAAACATAGTAACTGAACTTTAAGATGAACAAAAACAGAAAAATTTATATGAAAATCAATACGAAGAAATCAAGTAGAATTCCTTTTAATAAAAAAAAAATAAGACAAGTAGGTAAACGGTTACTTCAGACTGGGAACTTTTTTTACGACTTTTTAATTGTTTTTTGTGGTTGGGTTTTAATTGCTATTTTACGACCTTATTGCTTTTATGAAATATGATAGTTAAATTGCTTTTTAATTTCTTTTATGAAATATGATACTTTGTTTACATACGTCGAGACACGATTATGTTTGGTGTGATTTGAGATGGATGGAGGGCTGTTGGTCATGAATGTGAAAGGGATCTTTTCAGCAGAGCAATTATGTGTGTGTTTGTATACGCAATGTCATTGAGGATCGGAATTCGTGGTTTGTTTTTAATTGCTTTTTTACGACCTTTTTAGTTGTTTTTCAATAGCTTTGATTTTCTTTGTCGGCACGTGCGGTGCACAAGTCGGTCGAGTTTTCTTTTCTTAACGACCTTTTCTTCATTATGTTTGGTGTGATTTGAGATAGACGGGGTGCTGGTCATGAATGTGAAAGGGATCTTTTCAAAAGCAATTATGTGTATGTTTGTACGCAATGTCATTGAGGATCGGTATTAGAGAATATCACTCAAGTGCATTTCTTGGGTGTTGCCCGTTGCTTCATTTAAAGTGTCGTCGTAGTAAGATTTACTTACATACATATGTATATTATATCTGTGTGTCATCAGATATATTGACTTCGTAGAAGAGGGCATCGACCTATAGTCCGATTATTTTGAGTGGAATGGTTTTCTTAACAAACATACCAGTGAATACTTTTAAATTAAAAAAGGCAAAGTTAATCATTATAATAAAATAAAGTTTTTTTTTATTTTCAAAATACATAGGTAAATACAGAAAAATATTGTTTTATTTATTTTCTTTTGAAAGAGGTATCCATGAATTGTGATCGGATGCAAAACCAAGCCATTTAACAAGTAATCGATCTTTTTTCCTTTGAAGCACTTTTTCAATTAGATAAGTATCGGAAACTTAGTTTTCTGTAGTTCCATCTCATAAAACCCGCCTTTGATTTGTTTTTCCTGAAAGTCTTCTAGCAGATATGTAACTGGATTTGTTTGTTGAACTTTAGTTATTTTGAAGAGTTCTGTTGTCCAATTCGGTGTGTATCCTTTATCAAATACATGCTTGTATTTAGTTATTCTCACAAATTCCCCCACTTTGAACTTTGGAGCAATATGAATTTTATTGTGATCATATATTAATGATAGTATTGCTTTTCTTTTGCAGCATTGACTTTCTACCGATTCATTTTAATAGTGCGAAGTTTTGAATTGTTGTACGTTTTACTTAGTGTATCTATTGTATTTATCCAACAATATGACCCATTAGCACTGAACTCTGTTCACACAATAGAAGCTTTAAGTGATGTTTATTTCGAATAATGATTGATGTGATGTTTTTTTATAAGACTTTGAAAAGTAGTGTTGAAAAATTCTTTCCCGTCATCTGTTTGTAAATTATTTGGAATACGACCTTTTTTAATATATTTTCAATAGCTTCAGTGGCACTCGACCTGGTTTTATTTTTTATGGGTGATGTCCAAGCAAATTTAGAAATTGTATCAATTACCGTAAGAAGATATCTATTATTTTCATTAGCAGCTGAATATGACCGCATTTTGACTAGATCAGCTGGCCATAAACCATCAAGCCCTTTGATAATGACAATTCTTTTTTTTTTATTTCTTCTTGATGGCTTATGTAGTTCTTTGAAAATGTCTCTTTTACTCATCAACATTTTACCTTTTTATTAGTTTATTTGTTAAAAATATTTCATTTAATATAGGTACAAGTTTTATTTATACTATTTTAGTCTTTTATACAGAGACATCAATTTTTTTATTCTTAAGATTCTACTTTCAACCATGTGGCATGCGCATGTTTCTGGGCCAGTTTAACATAGGTTTGAAGATCATGGACATTTAATAAAATGACACCCGTGTTTTGAAGTTGTAGATTCATAAATCCTTTCAAGAAGATTACACTGTTCAAAAGCTCCCCATGATGTTCTTCCCCTTCAGATCTGTTTCTGCTGCTTATTCATCCTTCTATTGAAGTTTTGCATATTTTACCAATTAATGAAGACAATATTGTGGTTAATTTTGAGTTGAAAGAAGAAGCCGCTGACTCTCTCCCTACGGCTAATGTTTGTATTGCCGCTTATTCAACAACATAAGCTCGTCTAAAATTGTACACATATTTAGAGAAACTGAAAGAAAGAGTTCTCTACTATGATACTGATTCAGTTATATATGTAAGCAGTCAAGGAAAATTCTATCCACCTTAATAAATTTTTTTTAAATAAATTTACTGGCGCGACAACTCCTTAAGGAGACAAGGCCTAGTGACTTATACTCTCAATCATTCCTCTGTGTGTGTTGTTAATCTGCAAGAATGGAAGGGACCTACAGTTTACCGCCGAGTCCGAACGGCTCCTATTCTTCTGGAATCTTTCCTAGAAAATGGAAAACAGCATTTGTCCAGCCCGTCCCCAAAAAAGATGACCCATTCTCCCCCTCCTCCTACCGACCCGTAGCATTGACGATCCTTCTTTCTTAGGCCATGGAAAAACTGATAAACCGTCAGCTTAAGGAATATCTCGAAGACCGAAAGCTTCTCCATGACCGTCAGTATGGCTTTATGTTCATTCGAAGTAGGTAGTTTCTTTACTCCCTTTAAAAGTTTCTCCCGCAATACCCGTCTCGCACGGAATGCTCATCAGTTCACCCTTAAGCCCAATTTCGAATGTACAATGAAATATAGTGATTCTTTTATAAGCCCAACAGATTTTCCCTTGCCATTTTGATCCGCAAGCATTCAAAACCAATCGACTAATCGACACCTTCTGTCCTTCCCTCCCATCCCTATCTTTCTAATGCCCTCGCAGTGTGCTCTACATTAATAGGGAAACCAATAATCCTTTGTGCGCGCGCTAGTTATATAAAAAAAAACTATTTGTAATTTTTTTTAAATGCACCTCCACTGAAAAGTTCTATTTAATTAAAGTCGACATTATACCAAAATCTTCTTTTTTATGATTTTTGTTTGCTTTTTTTGAAATTCAAATGCGCTAGAAATACTTTATTTTAAAATGAGGTGTATAATAATAATAATAAACTTTAAAAAAACTGCATACCAAAATCTCAATAGCAAATTTTTTTTTATCAAAACCAGTCCTAAAATTTTCGAAATACTTTTTTCATAAATTATTTTTTATTTAAGACGTGTGAAGGCGTACTTCATTTTTCTAAAAACCGTTAAGTATTGTGGTTTTGATACTTTTTTATAAGTTCGAAACGAGTTATTGTCAACGTAAATGTTACTTGTTTCTGATGATAATATAATCCCAATTGTAGCTCACTCCTGTGCTCAGCGTAGCTTCCATGTTAATGACATTAAAATCTCCAAACTGGATAATTTCTGCTTCAGATCGGTTCACATTAAGGTTGTACAAAATTATTTATAAAACATGCTAAGAGGTACTTCCACATGACTATCAAATTAACTTTATTAGGTTGATGAACGAGCAACAAATCGGGGAGTGTTAAGTTAAATTCAGTAAAATGCATAAGTCTAGTTACATTAGAAGCAGATAAATTGAGCGAGGCTTAGCTACTGCATAAATTACTAACTATTTAATCCATCTAGTAGTACCTCGTGGCTTAGTTGTGAGTGTGTCGGACTGCTAAGCGAAAGAGCCTGAGTTTGAATCCCGCTAACAGCCCCGGAAAAGAAGGTTTCCGTGGTACTGCCTCTTGCGAGGAACTGACAAGACCTCCAAGAATGAAATTTGTCTCGAAAAAGTGCATCTCATGTAGCCGTTCGATCTCGGCGTTAAACTTGCAGGTAGATCAAAAAAGCTAGGTGGAATAGATAAACGTCAAATTTTGGGCTGAAGTGAGAAAAAATCCTAGTTCCAGTGCCGCTAAAATTAAATATATTAATATTCCGGAAAATCAATCGATTCCGGCTTACATGGTAGAAGTGCTAAGAAAAAACAATTGATATCTAAAGTGAATAAAAAAGGGTTTAACTTTTCTAAAAAAATACATGTATAAATAAAGATATTTCATTTTGTAAAAACAATTTATTTACAGACGAATTACAGAAAAAAGTTTGATTTTTTTTTAAATACCTAATTTAAATAAACAAAATTTAGAGAGAAAAAACAAAGAATTTAAAAAAAATATAAGGAGCACAGTAAAACATGAAAGAGGGCCATTGATGGTGTAGGGTATATATATGGCAGCAACTGGGTTCGAGAATCTTGTTTTTATTGAAAGTACAATGAATAAACAAGATTATCTTAACATTTTAAGGAAATAAGTCTTGCCTAGCAATTTTATCTTTCAGCAAGACAATAATGCTAAGCATACCTCGTGGCTCGTTAAATAATGGCTTATTTATATGACTCCAAAACAGGTCGACCATCCAGCAATAATCGAGAGTGAGATAAAGTGTCGGTTGAACGTATGAATTAATTTGAAAATTTAAACAATGTAACATTTTTTGAAAAATGAAAGTGAAAGTGGTGCTGTTTTTTGGTCGTTGTTTTTTTCATTTATTTGTTCTTTATAGGGTTTTGCCTAGTGAGTATCGTTATGTGTATTATGTCCGTTTCACTGGGAAGTGCAAAAAAATGACAAATGCGTTTTTTTGTGGTAGTTAATTTCCTTTTTGTGATTTTTATATATATTATTCACAATGTATTATATTTGAATTTTTATGAATGCACCAGAGGGCACCACATCCAAATGATGTTAATGAAATATCAACTGAAAATTCCAAAGCAAATATAGGCGAATATTCCTTAAATTAAATTTTATGATGAAAATTGGGCTTAATGATCAGGAGAAAGTTTCAGCAGAAATGTAGCAATTTATTAAAAAAAAATGTCAGAAATTTCTTTTTAATTTCTTTTTAAAGAAAAACATTGAATTAGATTTTGCCACAATAACCTCTATCAAAGACTAGCAAAGATTTTTCTAACTCAGTAAACCAATCTGCGGAAAGTTTTTTACTTTTTGTTGTTTATAGCCTAGTTTATCTTATTTTTTTTACGGCGCATATTTTGTTTTTCATTTCGTCAAAATAACTTGCATATGCATATGTATTACACTTCCAAAAAAATTTATGCTTTATTTCACAATTTTAAAAATATTTTCTGGAACAGTGTACTATAATTGTCGTTAAACATTTACGAACATATTCTATCCCAAATGACAAGGCCCTCAACGACGAGTGACGACTTCATCGCTGTTTGCACATTAAACCATTTTACTAAAACTAAATACGTCTATAAATGTAAACTTTGCAGAGAAATATAAAACAGGTTCGTCTTAAACGAAAGAAAAAATTATTATTAACGTAACTGTGGTAACATACAATGCGAAATTCTAAAGTTTATTACGATAATAAAATTCGATTGAAAATTATTTGTTCTGTTTGATAAACCAAAATCAAACGATTTGATATGGGGGAAGGGCACTTAATGCCAAGTGCATAGGGGCGCTGTCCCTTTAAGTTCAACCTTGCCCTTACTACGAGTGCAGGTGCTTACCACCTAAGACAAGTGCAGGTGTTTTGCACCTTAAATTAATTAATAAAAGGTCTGGTGGTAACAAACATGTAAAGAAAAGTTAGCTCAAGTTTTAAGCTCAACTAATAAAATTGTTAAAAATTGTGTTTTATTTTGAACTAATTTCCACACTCGTAACACGCACGTCGTTCTTATTAATTTATATTACAGTTTTTGAGTTTCAGTGCGTGGTGTTGTCTACATCGTAGAGGTAAGAATAAATTGTAGGTAAGTATAAGTAAGTAATCGTATAATAATATTAATACCAAAATTGGATAAACGATTACAGTTTTGAGTAAATAAGAGTTTGTGTTTGTATGTTTTTGGTTGATTTAAAATTCATTGCGTTTTTCACCAACTCCAGCGAAAAAGAATTCGCTTCCTAGACAAAATATCCAAATGGAAGATGACTGAAAAACATAGTAACTGAACTTTAAGATGAACAAAAACAGAAAAATTTATATGAAAATCAATACGAAGAAATCAAGTAGAATTCCTTTTAATAAAAAAAAAATAAGATAAGTAGGTAAACGGTTACTTCAGACTGGGAACTTTTTTTACGACTTTTTAATTGTTTTTTGTTGTTGGGTTCTAATTGCTATTTTACGACCATATTAATTGCTTTTATGAAATATGATAGTTAAATTGCTTTTATGAAATATGATACTTTGTTTATATATGGATGGATGGAGGGCTGTTGGTCATGAATGTGAAAGGGATCTTTTCAGCAGAGCAATTATGTGTGTGTTTGTATACGCAATGTCATTGAGGATCGGAATTTGTGGTTTATTTTTAATTGCTTTTTTACGACCTTTTTAGTTGTTTTCAAATAGCTTTGATTTTCTTTGTCGGCACGTGCGGTGCACAAGTCGGTCGAGTTTTCTTTTCTTAACGACCTTTTTTTCATTATTTTTGGTGTGATTTGAGATAGACGGGGTGCTGGTCATGAATGTGAAAGAGATCTTTTCAATAGCAATTATGTGTGTGTTTGTGTACGCAATGTCATTGAGGATCGATATTTGTGGTTTGTTTTTAATTGCTTTTTGACGACCTTTTTAAATGTTTTTCAATTGCTTTGATTTTCTTTGTCGGCACGTGCGGTGCACAAGTCGGTAAATTTTTTTTTCTTAACGACCTTTTTTTCATTTTATTTGGTGTGATTGAGATGGACGGGAGTGTTGGTCATGAATGTGAAAGGGATCTTTTCAATAGCAATTGCATTGTTAAAGAATGCAATCCTTTTAGACTGCATTCCTTGAAGTCACAGCCAACACTTCACATTTTGTAGTTCATTCAATTGACTTCACTTTTGGACTTCAACTTCAGAAAGAAAAATCACCATCATCATTTTTGCTCTAGGTCGAAAAAAACGGTACCTGCCATACAATCTTTAACAAAAAGTTAGATTTTCTCGAAAACGGCTCTAAGGATTTTGAAAAAACTTTAAGGTTGCTATTTTTTTACAACAATATATCTTTCGGTTTGAATGATTTTTTTCGAAATGTGTTCGATAACGGCACCTCTCATAGAACCGGTTTTTTCAAATGCGGTTTAATTGTAAACCATTATCCCGATTTCAATAAAATTTTGCAGACAGGAAGTCATTTATAATTCAATTAACATTGCATTTCAAATTTTTTAAAAACTTTTTTTTTCGATTTTTTTAAATTTTCTAAAAAAAAATTGGTTTTCGAAATATCTTGAAAACGGGTAGATTGAATTTTTTAAAAATAATTTTCCCAGATGAAAACTACAGATTTTCTTATAATAACATACATAAAAAAAACTTGATCTAAAAAAAAACTAAAATCGAATAAAAACTTTGAAGTTCTTTTAATATTATAAAAAAATTAATCGAAGCTGAGACATCACATAAGAGCAAGTACGTGCGATCCAGCCGTGCAATTTATTTATTTAAATTAAATATAACAAAAAATGTTTTACAGTTATTCCATCATTTCCGTTATTTGCTATGAACAGTTTCTCTTGGAACATTTTGTAGTATAGGTACACTTTCTCTATACATCATATGGGAAGTGATAAAGTAAACAAAACATAACCAATGTATTTTATTTGCATTTTTAAATTCATTGATCAAATGAAAGTTTTCTAATACAAAAATAATTTCAATCCTGAAAGTTATGAATTGTTTTGTTTTTTAGGTATATAAAATTTCTTGTTGTGGGTACATATATATATATATAAATAAAGAAGATGCGGTTCAAATTGCGTGATTAAAAACTTGTATACACACACAACAAAATAAAAAATAAATAATAAGCGGTTTACTGAAACACCATTATCTCCTATTAAAGGCACTGGAGAAAACAAATAACATTAATAAATCAAAAATTAAATTGTAATGGAAATTTGCATGGTCATTCATACATTTCCAAAGCCCCTGGATTTTATGTAATTGAAAACAGGTACAAAAAAACACTCAAAGTTTTTTTTTCAAAATTAAGGCGTAAATCAAAGATTCGTATAACACGTCTATTTTTGTATCACCCTTTGCTACAACAAAAGACAAAAAATATATCCCTGTTTTTTATCGTAAGAAATATTTTATCCCAAAACAAAGAGGTGTATGAAAAAAATATTTAGCCAAAAACATTCATGAACTTAAAATTTTTAAGAAAACCAAATAAATATTAAATTAAGCATTTTCACCCTCAAACCTTTGAAACATGTTTATCCTGTACATACCTACAAATAATTTAATTTTAGAAACTCACTTCACAATGAACAAGAAAACATAATCGTATTTCATAAAAATGTGTTTTTTTTTAATGCTTATGTAAATTGATACATTGAATTTGCATATATATAACGAAAGATTACACTTGCTAATGAAAAAGGAATACAAATCGTCATTTTTAATTTAAGTACCATTCCTTGTACTTGTATTCATTCTTTTGCTAACAAAGCAGTTTTTTATAAAAGTAATGCCCTACAAGAATACTTATATTATGTACTGGTATTGCATTCAAAGCTGCCAGTAGCAGTATTTGAAATTTGGAATGCGGTTGTTGAATACAATGATAAAGTATTGGTACTGCTCATATTTTGATAAGTAGCAATATGTACCATTCCTAGTAATCGTATTTCAAAATATATGCGAGGAAAAAGTACAGGAATTGTATCGTGCGTAAGATTGCAATACAAAAGTATTGCATTATATACAGCTCTGCATTAGTGTCATGTAATATGGCCTTGTAGTTTTTTAAATCTTCATTAGTTTACATTTTTTTATCGGGGTTTTTCTTAAATATAAGTTCATGTAACCCATTTGTTCCTTCAAAGGTTATATTTTTAATTTCTATATCCTTGCCGAGAATATTGAACTCAGCATTACCTATGTACCAATTTCCATCTTTTAAACGAATACCATGCGTTTTATCAAGAGTGTTGGAATTATTTATAAATAAATCTATATATGTTTTAGGCGTGTCGTGAAATTCTTCTTGTGACAATCGTTTAATGAAGTTGCGATGACTTGCATAATAGATTGAGGTTTTCTTTGTTCTTTTTGGTGTATCATTATTATCGACAAAAATAGGTGAATCATCAATAAAAGACTTTGGGGTAGTGAATTCATCTGGTGGTTTATGTTGTTCAAGATTGACTTTTATTTTCTTTAAAGGGCACTCAATAAGGTTATGTTGTAACTGCTCGGTATTTGATATTTTTAGCAATTTGGTTAGTGGTTTTGTGAGTGGTTTAAAAGTTTCTTCAATTTAAGTCTCGTAAGCTTCTCTATCGGTCTTGAATGATTTGTATTTCTTTCGTAGAGCATCAGTGGTTTTAATAAGCTCTTTTGTTAGTTTTACATCTATGTATTGCAAGATTTATTTCTTCTTACACGTGCAGTTGAAAAATAAGCCTCGAAGTTGTTGATAAAATCTTTTGATGGTTCTTAAACCGAATTTTATATTGCGGTTACTGGTTTTAACTGTAGAATACAGGGTCTTAAACTGGATTGAACCGCTTTTTACCGCTATAATCTGTTGCGGTTACTGTCTTGAATTAAGTGTTTTGGTATTCTTGTATATGTTTGACACAAATAAAAACTATCGATGTGATGATGTCGTCCCTTACTAAAGTACACTCGAATTGTATCTTGTTTTTCACAGGCAATATCGTCAAAGATGAATTTACAATTTTGTTTAGCCTCTTCGGGTCGAATAACATCACTGTTATTGGAAAATGTAAAAAAAAACATATTTTTTATTTGTTTAATGGCTTTTCGTAAAAATTCATACTTGGGGTGATGTAGAGATTTAGAATATATATAGACATTTTCAAATTTCAAGCCGTTTGGGTGTTGTAGTAATTTTATCATGACATTTGTTTTTCCACAGTTTGAAGGACCAGTAATTAACCCCCTTATACAAGGGAATAGCTTGCCATGCTTTTTTCTTTCAATCTTGTTATCCAGTTTCATCTTTCTTACCTGTAACTGTTATTGTTGCTTAATGAATCGCATAGTGATGAAAACTAAATAAATTCCTATAAATGTCAAGTTTATATATAAAAACCTCATATCCCATCTAACCATTCTAGGGCAAATATAATTATATATGTATATAAAATGTTTGATTATTCCAAAAAACTCTATCAGTTAATGAAATGTTGTGAAAGGAAAAGGTTTATTAAATATCTTAATTAATAAAATACCTCTTGAACTACACCTACCTGGTTATCAATACTGTGGACCTGGAACAAAACTTCAAAAACTCTTAGCTCGAGCAGATCCGGGAATTAATTTGCTTGATCAAGCGTGCAGAGAACACGATATATCGTATTCTAAATTTAAAAATACATCGACACATTGCCGATAGGATTTAAACTGAAAAATCTTGGAAATAATTTAAATCTAAGAACGCTAGTATAGCTGAACGGTCAAGCCTACTATTGGTTACCAACCTTTTAAAAGCAAAAAACGAAATTCGGTATGGGTTGTTCTGAGAATAAAGAGCGAAAACTAAAATTGAAGAAAAGACGTCCAAAGCTAAATAGCCCTCCGTTAGAAAAGTGATTCACACAATTGGAAATAATATCAAACGTAAAAAACCTGTCAATTTAGAAAAAAGCTATTGAAATAGCAATGTCATCTGCCAAGAAAACAGTTCGAAAAAACATTAATAGAACTGAGGCGCCACGACTTGTTCTGTTTGCTAGACTTTCAGTACTTGCAGCTTTAACGGGAGGAGCTGCAGGAGTAGCTAAAGCTGTCAAGGATATCAGTACTGTTAAAAAAGATCTAGATGAGAAAAAACGTCATAACGAGAAAATGGAATCCATTGCAGTTGGACAAGGCTTACACCTTTAACCGTATAGAAAAGGCCTTGGGCTTAATTTGAATCCACAGCCAAAAAACTTCTAAGTTCGCTACCCAATCGTGCATTAAATAAAATAGATTTCAGAAATTTTGCAAAGAATATAACACCGAATTTTTGAGAAGTTTTCATGCGCGACAATTTACCAAAAAATAAACCGATGAGAAATGAGTCTGGAATTGTAAATCTTGATTCCTCATTTGGTCCTAGAACACACTGGGTAGCGTTTAATAAAAAAGGCACTAAAATTGAATATTTTGATAGCTTTAGAAATCTATAGCCTCCTATTGAAATCATTAACTATTTGGGTGAAAAAATTAATTATAATTGTACTAAATATCAAGATTATGACTCTTTTAATTGTGGTCATTTATGTTTAAGGTTTTTATATGATTGTTTATTTTCAAATAAATAAAGAGTTTTGTTTAAAAAGGTTTCATTGTATTTTTTATCAGTATGGCGTTGACACTTCAGCTAAGCGGAAGAACTTCCCATCTATCAGCTGAATAATTTCCACCTTTGAATCTGGATCAGGTTTACGTTTGCGGATTGATTGATTTTCAAACTATACCGAATGTAGATGAACGTAACAATTTGTCCCATATTGGTCATTTATGTTTAAGGTTTTTATATGATTGTTTATGTTCAAATAAATAAAGAGTTTTGTTTAAAAAGGTTTCATTGTATTTTTTATCAGTATGGCGTTGACACTTACGCTAAGCGGAAGAACTTCCCATCTATCAGCTGAATATTTTCCACCTTTGAATCTGGATCAGGTTTACGTTTGCGGATTGATTGATTTTCAAACGTACAACTCTATACCGAATGTAGATGAACGTAACAATTTGTTCCATATTGGGGAATATGAAATTGAAGTACCAACTGGATCTTAAGAAATTGATGACATTGCTACATTTATTTCGGAAGGATTATTATTGCGAAATTCTACAGCTGTTGTTCGAATAGAAGCAAATAATAATATAATAATACAATGGTATCTGAAATCCAAAGCAACGAAAAAATATATTTTAATAAGGATAGAACTATTGGAAAATTTCAGTAAATGTTTTCTTGACCCCGGTGTTGTACATTTGTCAGATTTACCTGTTGATATAAATAAGGTGAATGTAATACGAGTTGAGTGTAATATCATTATTGGTTCTTATTTTAATAATAGCTCTGTGCATACCTTACATGAATTTTCTCCAGAAACAGGGGCAGGGTACAAAATCATAGAAGTCCCGAAAAATGTAATCTTTTTACCTTTGAACGTCAAACGAATAAGCAGACTAACATTAAAACTCGTGGATCAGGACAGTGACTTGATAAATTTGAGAGAAGAAAGAATAACTGTGCGACTGCATTTAACTCCAAGATCGCAATAATGTTAATCTATGATTAATTATGACTAATTATAAAATAGATTCCAAAGGTAACCATCCATTTAGTACTACTAGAACAGCACCAATGTCAAGACCAAAAATATCATCTGAAAATAAGACCTACCTTCTTACATTAGGATTTAAGCAAAATAAAAAAAATATGAACGAAATATTAAACATTACCCATGGACCTAACTATGATAAGAGCATATCTAAGTTTGAGTACCATAGTTACTCGCCATTTCTTCAGTCATTCAATCCAAGTGATGAAATACGTATCCTTATACAACAACAGGATTTATGCATTTTACCCTGTGAAAGCTACATTTATATAAAAGGAGGTCTAACAAAATCAGATGGAAAGTCTTCTTCTACGGGAAAATTATCTAATAACGCCATGGCATTTCTTTTTGAAGAAATACAGTATGAACTCAACGGAGTGGACATTGAGAACAATAAAAATGTTGGCATCACAACATCAATGAAAAATAATATATCATTGAATGAAAATGAAAGTAAAAGCTTAGAAAATGCTTCATGGACTGGAAACTCCAGCAAAACACCTGTATCGAGTACTTTTAATTTTTGCATACCACTAAAGAATCTGTTGGGATTTGCTGAAGCCTAAAAAAAATTTAGAGTAAACGCAAGACATGAATTGATTCTTATTCGTACTCGAAGTAATGAGTATGCCTACTTTTCTGAAGAAGAATTAAAACTTTCAACTTTTAAATTGCAATGGAGAGTTCCCACATATTACCTTATCTGATTCAAATAAGCTTACCTTATTGAAACAAATACAATTAAATCCAATTCAAATTCATTTTCGAACTTGGGAAATTTACGAATATCCAACACTGCCAACCCAAAGTGGATCATTTATGGACAGTTAAAACTTCAAGTCAACTTGAGAAGCCAAGATATGTTATTATTGCTCTACAAAACCGATAGAAAAACCAACGAAACAAGGACGCCAGTAAATTCGACCACTGTGAAGTGAGCAATGTAAAGGTGCATTTAAACTCTGAATCTTACCCTCGTGAAGATTTAAATCTTAAATTTAAACTAGACCGGTGTTCCATTCTCTATGAAATGTACAGTAAATTTCAATATTCATATTACCAGAAACAATCACAACCACATTTATTACGACAAAACTTTAAGGATATCGCCCCAATACTGGTGGTTGATTGTTCCCGTCAAAATGAATCAATTAAAATAGGACCAGCGGATGTAAAAATTGAACTTAAAACAACACTTCCAGTTCCAGCTTCAACAACTTTATATTGCCTTATACTTCATGATCGTATAATTGAGTATAATCCCTTAACTGGCGAAGTTAACAAACTAAATTGAATTTATTGTCATAATATATAAAGTTGTTTGTAATAAAAGTGAGTTTATCGATAACATATCTTAAACATGAATATCTATACTGTAGAGATTCAAGGATTTGGAGGATTTAAAAATGCCCATTTATGCCAAAACCATGGAAAATGTTGCGCCCTTCAAATTTTTTATCTTTTAAGCAAGTTCATAAGAGAAGTACATTAGTTGTAATATAAATACATTTTATAAATAAAACAAAACTTGTGTTTTCTATATCTGTATATATTTTTTTTTATTTTCTTATTTCATATAAGTTAGAACACTAAGATTGTCTTTTAAAACCTAAGGGTACGGAACTATGATCATTAAGAAAATGATGTTTTCTGTTTTACGTTTGCATGGTTTAACCTCCTCCATAGTTACCACTTGATGTTCCCTTGTTCGCCTTATGTTATTAGACTTAATAACTATACTTTCATCATCTTCTACAGAAAAAATTAACACTGCTTATTTAATTGAATCAAAATTAATTTTTTCAGAAGATTGATAGTTTAAAAAGATGCCCTTTACCTTACACACAATGTGTTTACTATTATCTTTTGGGCTGTGGACTTTATAGGCATAATTTTTTGGACCATCACTAACAAATTCAGTGATGTAACTTCCTTGACCTTAGCTCTGTAATTCATCAGTCATATCACCAATAAATTCTCCAGTAGGTGGATAGAATAGTGTGTAGTGCCCCATGGCCTAGTGGTTAGTGTGTCGGACTGCTAAGCGAACTTCCCTGGGTTCGAATCCAGCTCATAGCCATCTTCTTTTCCGGGGTACTGCCTCTTGCAAGGAAGTGATAAAACCTCCAAGAGTAAAATTTGTCTCGAAAAAGTACATCTCATGTAGCCGTTCGGACTCGGCGGCAAACTGTAGGTCCCTTCCATTCTTGCAGATTAACAACACACACACAGGAATGGTTGAGAGTATAAGTCACTAGACCTTGGCTTCTTAAGGAGCTGTCGCGCCAATAAATTTATTAAAAAAAAAATTATTTTGGTGGATAGAATTCTTCTTGACTGCTTACATATATAACTAAATCAGTATCATAGTAAATAACTCTTTCTTTTAGTTTTTCTAAATATGTGTACAATTTAAAACGATCTTGTGTTGTTGTATAAGCGGCAAAACAAACATTAGCCGTAGGGAGAGAGTCAGCGGCTTCTTCTTTCAACTCAAAATTAACCACAATATTGTATTCATTAATTGGTAAAAAATGCAAAACTTCAATAGAAGGATGAATAAGAAGTAGAAACAGATCTGAAGAGGAATAACATCATAGGGAGCTTTTAAACAGTGTAATCTTCTTCCAAGGATATATGAATCTATCGACTATAACTTCAAAACAAGGGTATCATTTTATTAATTGTCCTTGGTCTTCAAACCTAAGTAAATGCGCATGCCACATGGTTGAAAATAGAATGTTAAGAATAAAAAAAATTTATGTCTCTGTATAAAGGACTAAAATAGTATAAGTAAGCCATGTAACTATATTAAGTGAAATATTTTAAACAAATAAACTAATAAAAAGGTAAAATGTTTTGTTTTTTAATCATTCTTCGAAAAGATAAGTAAAAGAAATAAGTCAAAGCCACCAAGAAGAAATTTAAAAAAAAAGAAGATTCATTATCAAAGGGCTTGATGATTTATGGCAAGCTGATCTAGTCGAAATGGGGGCATATTCAGCTCATAATGAAAAAAAATAGTCAACGGCCTTGGCTCCGATAAAGCATCGCTTCCCGTGAGATCAGCGAAATCAAGCATCGTTGCGCGTGGTTAGTAGAAAGATGGGGGACCGTCTGAAAACCAACTGCGTGCTGTTGACATGTGTTATGTGTTTTCTGTTTTCAGTTCTCCTTCTGTCCCGTATCAATGTCGTATTGTGTGTTGTCTTTGTAATTGTCTGAGCCGATGGCCTCAGTAGCCAGTGCTCGTAAATGTGTCTACTTCGTAGATTTATCTAAATGTAATGTAATATAAATAATAGTTATCTTCTTACGGTAATTGATACATTTTCTAAATTTGCTTGGACATCACCCAATAAAAATAAAACCAGATCGAGTATCACTGAAGCTATGGAAAATATATTAAAAAAGGTCGTATTCCAAACAATTTACAAACAGATGACGGGAAAGAATTTTTCAACACTACTTTTCAAAGTCTTATGAAAAACCATCACATCAATCATTATTGGACCTATGCATCACTTAGAGCTTCGATTGTCGAACGATTTAATCGGACTTTGCAAACCCTCATGTGGAAAGAGTTCAGTGCTAATGGGTCATATTGTTGGATAAATATAATAGATACACAACTTAAAACGTACAACAATTCAAAACTTCGCACTATTAAAATGTATCCGTGAAATGAAAAGCAAATACTATCAACAATATATGACCACATTAAAATTCATTTTGCTCCAAAGTTCAAAGTGGGGGAATTTGTGAGAACAACTAAATACAAGCATGTATTTCATAAAGGATACACACCGAATTGGACAACAGAAATCTTCAAAATAACTAAAGTTCAACAAACAAGTCCAGTTACATATCTGCTAGAAGACTTTCAGGGAAACCAAATCAAAGGCGGGTTTTATGAGATGGAACTACAGAAAACTAGGTTTCCGATACTTATCTAATTGAAAAAGTGCTTCAAAGGAAAAAAAATCGATTACTTGTTAAATAGCTTGGTTTTGCATCCGATCACAATTCGTGGATACCTATTTCAAAAGAAAATAAATAAAACAATATTTTTCGGTATTTTGAAAATAAAAAAAACTTTATTTTATTATAATGATTTACTTTACCTTTTTTTATTTAAAAGTATTCACTGGTATGTTTGTTAAGAAAACCATTCCACGCAAAATAATCGGACTATAGGTTGATGCCCTCTTCTACGCAGTCAATATATCTGATGACACACAGATATAGATATACATATGTATGTAAGTAAATCTAACTACGACGACACTTTATATAAAGCAACGGGCAACACCCAAGTAATGCACTTGAGTGATATTCTCTAATACCGACCCTCAATGACATTGCTTACAAACACACACATAATTACTCTGCTGAAAAGATCCCTTTCATATTCACGACCAACAGCCCTCCATCCGTCTCAAATCACACCAAACATAACGTGCCTCGACGGATGTAAACAAAGTATCATATGTCATAGAAGCAATTAAAAAGCAAATAAAGTATCATATTTCATAAAAGCAATTAAAAAGGTCGTACAAAAATAAATTAAAAACCAACCACAAAAACAATTAAAAAGTCGTAAAAAAAGTTCAACAGAAATCTTCAAAATAACAAAAGTTCAACAAACAAGTCCAGTTACATATCTGCTAGAAGACTTTCAGGAAAAACAAATCAAAGGCGGGTTTTATGAGATGGAACTACAGAAAACTAAGTTTCCGATACTTATCTAATTGAAAAAGTGCTTCAAAGGAAAAAAGATCGATTACTTGTTAAATGGCTTGGTTTTGCATCCGATCACAATTCATGGATACCTATTTCAAAAGAAAATAAATAAAACAATATTTTTCTGTATTTACCTATGTATTTTGAAAATGAAAAAAAACTTTATTTTATTATAATGATTTACTTTACCTTTTTTAATTTAAAAGTATTCACTGGTATGTTTGTCAAGAAAACATTTCCACGCAAAATAATCGGACTATAGGTCGATGCCCTCTTCTACGAAGTCAATATATCTGATGCCACACAGATATAATATACACATGTATGTAAGTAAATCTAACTACGACGACACTTTAAATAAAGCAACGGGCAACACCCAAGATATGCACTTGAGTGATATTCTCTAATACCGATCCTCAATGACATTGCGTACAAACACACACATAATTGCTTTTGAAAAGATCCCTTTCACATTCATGACCAACACCCCCGTCTATCTCAAATCACACCAAACATAATGAAACAAAAGGTCGTTAAGAAAAGAAAACTCGACCGACTTGTGCACCGCACGTGCCGACAAAGAAAATCAAAGCTATTGAAAAACAACTAAAAAGGTCGTAAAAAAGCAATTAAAAACAAACCACAAATACCGATCCTTAATGACATTGCGTATACAAACACACACATTATTACTCTGCTGAAAAGATCCCTTTCATATTCACGACCAACAGCCCTCCATCCGTCTCAAATCACACCAAACATAACGTGCCTCGACGGATGTAAACAAAGTATCATATTTCATAGAAGCAATTAAAAAGCAATTAAAGTATCATATTTCATAAAAGCAATTAAAAAGCAATTAAAAAGGTCGTAAAAAATAAATTAAAAACCAACCACAAAAAAACAACTAAAAAGTCGTAAAAAAAGTTCCCAGTCTGAAGTAACCGTTAACCTACTACTAAGATAAAATGAATCAAACAGAAACATTTAAAACCAGCCTATAAGCTTGTTGTTCTATTCAAACAACAAACAATAATCATGATATGTGATTTAACGCTTTTCATACCGCCGACGAAATCTGATAGTGGATTCTTGAATATATCAACAAAATAAGACGAAAAGATTGGTTAAATTTTTCGATATCTCGTTTTCGAGCATTAGAGCATTTAAATAAAGTATATTAATTTCCCAAACAAAAACGAAAGGTTGAAAGCATTCTTAAAAAATCACTACAATTTATGTATTAATATGTATATATTTCAAGTAAACAGGATTAAAAGCTTTGCAATTTTTTTCCTTTTGGGGCTTCTAATGATTTTCCTTAGATTTGAAGTGTAAACGACCGGCACTGATTGAGATGGATACTTAAAACGGCACGAGTACTATAACCTGGCCGCCAAGATTTGATGACGGGTTTTTTATAGGGGTCAAAAACAAGCACTCTTTACTATGGGTTGGGGGGGGGGGGGGTCTATCTCCCCCCATTTAGGAGGTAGAGGCACTTTTAGAAAAATGGTTTAAATTGAAAAAAAATTTAAAAACAACGGAAACATTTACAATAAAGTGCTATACTGCATTTCAAAGCCAAGAGTTTGTTCTATAATCCTGCATTTAAAATCAATTACTCATGGCAATGGTTTTTGAGATATGGTTCTATGTCCATGCGGTTTTTTGTGTTCGATTGAGAATTGATACTTACATGGAACACATATAAGCTAATTTACAATTTCATTTCCCAATTTTGAAAACAATCGGTCTAAACTTTTTTTTCACGTTTATAATCAAAATTTGGAATTTAAATGCGAATATCTCAAAAACCATTGCCATGAGTAATTGATTTTAAATGCAGGATTATAGAACAAACTCTTGGATTTCAAATGCAGTATAGCACTTTATTGTAAGTGTTGCCGTTGTTTTTTAATATTTTTTTTTTTTCAATTTAAACCATTTTTTCTAAAAGTGCCCATACTGTAGTAAAAAAAAGCTTGTTTTTGACCCCTCTACAAAAACCCGTTATCAAATCTTGGTGGCCAAGTTATCGTACTCTCCCGCCTAAAACGTTTAAAAATAACGCAGGACGTAAAACATAATTGGTTCTATGTCTTCTAGTTGGTAAATTTTCTTTTAGTAACGAAACATTTCTTTAATTAATAATAATAACTCAACACTATTAAATTTATCATTAAGTTACACCAGCTTATGAAAATAAATCGTTGCTTACTAAAATCTAACATTAAATCATCGAATTATTTTATACCCGTGTAACTGTTATCGGTTTAATGTGATTTTTTCATAAGCTGACTAAAATCTTTCATTACTCGTTGAAAATTTTCGTTTCGCAACGGAAAGCTTCAATAAATAAATAAATTTATTGGCGCGACAGCTCCTTAAGGAGCCAAGGCCTAGTGACTTATACTCTCAACCATTCCTGTGTGTGTGTTGTTACTCTGCAAGAATGGAAGGGACCTACAGTTTACCGCCGATTCCGAACGGCTACATGAGATGCACTTTTTCGAGACAAATTTTACTCTTGGAGGTCCAGAAAAAAGGTGGCTATGAGCTGGATTTGAACCCAGGTTCTTTCGCTTAGCAGTCCGACACACTAACCACTAAACCACGGAGCACTACTGGAAAGCTTCAATACTTTATGAAAATAACTCGTGGCTTTATGAAATTCAACATTGAATAACGAAACATTGCATCAGCTTACGAAAATAAATCTCCGCTTTATGAAGAACGACATAGACAAACGCCAAACTGAATAAAATAATAAAAACATCGAAATATTTCATAAACCTGTAACGGATATTTTCGAAAGCTAAAAACAATTGAACAAATTTTAGTAAGGTAACGCAAAACTTCATCACTTTATGAAAATAATTGGTTGTTTAATGAAATGTATCATCAACTAACGAAAATCTACATTAGCTTATGAAATTAAATCGTTGCTTTATGAAATGCTTACGAAAACCTGCATACATTCACGGTTTTTTGGAGGGAATAAAGCACAAAGAATTTTCCTCTCCTTCAATTCTTCATAATTTAGTAATTAGTTTCAGATTTGTTTGGTGTGTGTTAAAAGACGTATGCGGAAGAAAAGTTGTTTAAGTGGCGTATTATTAAGTATTCTAAAAGTAAAATTGTGTTTTTTTACATATATCCCTACATATTTTAAAAACATTTAAAAGAAAATCTATCAAATTTTGTGAAAATAAAATTTTAACTAAGTGCAGTTCCTATAAAGGTTCATTCAATTTAAATAACTATTTGTAAATTTTTGTATATTTGTATGTGTATTTAATTAAAGTCGACGTTATACCAAGATCTTTTTTTAATGATTGTTTTTGCTATATTTGCTGCATACCTAAATCTCAGTAGCAAAATTCTGATTTTATCAAGACCGGTCCCACAATTTTCGAAATAATTTTTTCATAAATTATTTGGTATTTAAGACGCGTGAAGGCATACTTCATTTTTCTAAAAACCGTTAAGTTTTGTGGTTTTGATACTTTTTATAAGTTCGAACCGAGTTATTTTCAATGTAAATGTTACTTGTTTCCTGTGGAAGATCCTGCCTTCCAATGTAATAAGCACGCAAGAGGAAGTACGTGCGACCCAGTCAAGCCCATTTTTACTATGTTTATGTAAAAAAACGTAAGAAAGGTAAAAAAGTAAAAAAAAGTTTTGCAATGCTTTTTTTTTTAAATTGCAATAAGCTGCATATTTTTCCCTTCTGGAACTAGAGACAAATTATATCCCTCGAAATTCAAGGATTTTGGTCTTCCAGTGAAAATCATTTCACATTTGATTTTTGCTTTGTATAAAAAAGTATTGTTCGAAAGCTCAGATTTCTCGGCTAATAAATGTGGACTGTATTTTTCTTACTTTTATTAAATACGTTACAAAATATATAATAGATCCTGATCAATTTGTATTCTAATTTGAATTGAAATTAAATATTCCGTTGTTTCATTTCTTACAATCAAAACAATAATAATTTTAATTTTTCTGTTTTGCTCAATAAAGCATGTTTACTACAAAACAAAACATCAAGTTTCTAAAAAATATGTGTTTTAAAAACACATGCCTATATCTTACTTCTCTGAGAAGTTTGTGCATTATCTTTCCTGTAGGACTCGTTGGCTTTCATATTTGTGTCGGTTTCAACATACTGCACCCTTGAAGTCTCCGCTTTAATATCTACGGAAAGCCGACACAATTTTTTGAACTGGGCGCTTTAGTGTCGCACGAACTGCACAGTGTGGAGCTAAAGGAAGCCCAAAATATACTTTTGTTAGCCAATATTCTTGATTTTTTTTTATAATTAACGTGCGCACAAGGGATTACATGTTTCCCTTTTAATATAACACACTGCGCGGGCATTAGGAAGATAGGGAGGGGAGAGATAGAAGGTGTCGATTAACATTGGTTTTGAATGTTTGCAGATCAAAATGGCAAGGGAAAATCTCGCCGGGTAAACCATCCGTTGTTGTTCGGCTAAAAAAAAATCTCTTTATTTGACGGTACGTCCGAAATTGGGATCATGGGTGAACTGATGGGCATTCCTTGCCAGACGAGTATTACGGGAGAAACTTTTAAGGGAAGGAAGGAAGAAACGATAAAATAAGGAAAGACATGAAACATTGCGTCGGTGTTCGAGAGGGGCAATTGCTTTAGCGGCAGTTCTATTTCCTATCAATCTTAACGCTCGATTTTGTATTCTATCAAGCAGGTGAAGCGATGTTTGCGAAGCACCTGCCCAGAGGTGAGAGTTTTACTCGAGTTTAGGGCGTATAAACGCTTTATAAATTGTAGCCAGATCAGATGGGGAAAAGTACTTCTTAGCCCGATACAGAAAACCTAAGCACTTAGCAGCATTCTTAGCGATCTCAAATATATGGTCGTTCTAACAGAGGTCGTCGTTGACACACATACCGAGTACTGACAGCTTTTCGTTTTTTCGATGTAAGTGTCATTCATGGACAATGGCATTGGGGGTATGTTTAGCTTTAACGACAGAAGACTGCATTGAGTTTTCGAAGCATTAAACTCCACACGATTCCTATTACCTCATTTGACAATGCTGTATACATCGGAGTTTAATAAGCTTGACATACGCTACCGTTGCAATTGTACATCCGAAGGCGAAGGACGTGAATTATCGAACGAATATGAAAAGCTGAGGGTAGAGTCGTCAGCAAAACAGTTAAGTGGATTAGAAGTAACAGACAGAAGATCATTTATAAAAATGAGGAAAAGAGTCGGAGGCAGAACAGAGCCCTGGGTCACACCAGCATTTATTTTGTGGGAATCAGACTTGAATCCGTCCAACACAACTTGTATTCAACGGTCCAGAAGATAGCTTCTAATCCAACAAACAAAAGTATTATCGATCCCAAAAGCACGCATTTTCGATAAGAGAGCTTCATGCCAAACTCTATCAAATGCCTTGGAGATATCAAGAGCAATAATCTTACTTTCACCAAAAAGATGTAAAGATGTGCTCCACTGTTCGGTGAGATATGCCATCAGATCACCAGTGGAACGGTTGCTGCGGAAGCCATACTGCCGGTCATGGAGAAGCTTTCGATCTTCGAAATATTCCTTAAGCTGACGTATATTTAGTGTTTCCATGACCTTAGAAAGAAGGGATGTCAGTGATATGGGTCGGTAGGAGGAGGGGGAGGATGGGTCACCTTTCTTAGGGACAGGCTGGACAAAAGCTGTTTTCCATCTTCTAGGAAAGATTCCAGAAGAGTAGGAGCGATGGAAAAGCTTACGCAGTGAATTTGCCAGTGTGGAAGAACACCTCTTCAGAAGAATCGGGGGTATACCATCCGGGCCAACGGATTTGTGTATATTGAGATTTTTGAGAACTCTTGCTGCTGTACGAGTGCGGAAAAAAATCTGTCCCATGGAAAAAATTACATTCTCAAGTATAGAAGGGGCAACGTTGCTGTGAGGCAGCGTGGAGCGGGCAGCGAAATGGTCGGCGAGCAAGTTTGCCTTCTCTAGAGAAAACAATATGTTTGTTATGGTGATGAGCGTTGGAACCGAAGATGTCGAGGAGTTTTTAATATTTTTTTACGAATGACCAATAATATTTTCTGTTTTTGGGACACTGCAGAATTGTTTGCCGTAATTTTTGGTGATGCAAAAATTTAGTTCTTTCAATATTGGAGTTGCATGAGTTCCTTGCTTGTTTGTGCTTTTTCCAATTTTCCTCTGTAGGGTTGGCTTTGTAGGATCGGAAAATTACTTCTTTGAGCCTGATAGCTTCTTTACACTCAGAATTAAACCAGAACTTTTCTTTAGGCTTGATGCTTTTAACTCTGTTAGGAATAAAAGCACGCATCCCTAGAAGAATCATATTTGGGATCATTTCAGCACTGGCATAAATGTCATTATCGAGGAAGCATAGTAACCAGATAAAGTTTTGGAAAAAAATATTCAGGCCATCACAGTTGGCTTTTTTGTATTGCCAAACGAACCTGGTGGGAAGTTTTTCTTTAACTAATTGGGTGGAGGATAAGAAATTAGCTGAAATGACACAATTGTTTGAATTCCTAAATGGAAAAGTTACACTAATGGTATATTTATCAGGGTGAGAAAAAAAAACAAGTCAAGAGTATTGGCGGCTTGCCCAGCAACATCCGGTATACGCGTTGGCACATCGATCAGTTGCGTAAGGTGATGTAACCCGACAAAGAGCTCGACATACCTTCCTTCGGTTGTTGTGTGACCAGAATAGCGGAGCCAATTGGAATTGCGTACATTGAAATTGCCCGCAATAACGATTTCAGTGCGAGGGCAAAAGGAAACAATTTTCGAGATGGAATCAGACAGCGTATCAAACTCGTTACAAGTCAAATTACTGTCGAGATTTGGACTCCTGTAAATAAAACAATAATGAATGACATGCTTGCGGACAGTGAATTTGAGCCACAATAAGTTAAAGTCCATGTTGGAACATTGCCCATATTAGGGATGGCTCTGGCAAGCAATATTATTCCTAACATAGACCACGAGACCATGATGGGAAAAGAGTAATGGCACCAAGCCATACCCATGTAGATAACATTCTGATAAATCAGTATTTACTCCTGAGTTTCACTTAATGCCAAAACAGCTGGCCTGTATTGAACAGTGTAGACGTACACGTGAAAGAAATTCTTTCTTAGGCCGCGAACATTAGAATATACGACACGAAAATCACTTACCATTTAAAAATACTTACACACAAAACACAATTCTGACTTAGTCGAACTATGCAGTGAAAATCCAAAATAATTTCTGTAATAAACAAACTGTCTTAGGTGTTATGCCCTTAAGACAGTTTGCATACAAAAATCAATTTAAACATTCAGCATAATAGGATAAACTCAGATGCCCTTATCCATTTACCGCAAGCATCATTAGCTGGTCATACGATGCCTACAGCAGATAAGAAATAGGCAGTTAAGCACAAAGGTCTTGGGACAGATAAGAGGATATTTGCTAAGCGAGTGTATTGTTTTATTAATTTTGTTTTTCTTCCACAGTGCGAGTGGGCATTTTATCTTTCTTATAACGACGCGAATGGATATTATTATATTCTTTACAGCACACCCGAGGGTTTTTTTTTTAATTTCTCAAACGAGTGTGTATTATTTGTTTAAACACTTGCGATAACAATGCGCAATCATTTTTTTTTGACTTTTGTTTAATTATTTGTGCGCGCACCTCGACGTCCGGGCTCTACGAGCGTAAGATCGACACTTGAATGTCACTATTATCCATTGGTCACCAAAAAACCTACTGTAAATCCCGCTGCTCTGCACTTATTCGCACTTGCAGGAACATTTTCTAAATGTCTGCGGTCACGGCGATTGGATGGCATCGAAAGCGCATTATAAGTGATACCAAATCTTCTTACAACCATGATCAGTCGGACATGAAGCATCGTAGACTATCCGAAATTTTCTTGAATACAGCATGATGCGGAATATGATAACACAGTGGCCCTGGCGGACGATCAGCTAAACGCATATTATCTACAATAAGTAACTCTTGGATTGGATCAAAATAGTTTTGTTTATATTGCTCATCTTTTAGATATCTTCTAATTGACGAAAACAATGAAGTTCGATTGCTCGTGATGAGCCACGCTGCTGAATATCACTGCGCAATGGAATTTGGACTTGAAAGCGGCCTTTCTGCAAGCGTTGATGCGTGCGCATATATATTTCCTCGTATTGTTCTTGTATCATGGTGCGAGACCGCACCACTGACACTTATTCACTTTCCCAAAACTGTTGCAGTAATTTATCTAATTGCTGATTTGTCTCGTTACTTGTCATTATGTTCCCCGCGGTTTCCTTTTGAGTGTGAATACCGCTGCCAAATATTAACCAATCTAGTTTCGATGGTCGAAAGGCGATAGTTAAATCATTGCAAAACTGCCGTCTTGAATAATTGTGGTCCGAACACTAGCCCCAAAAGGACATTTTTTGGTGCTGGGAAGAGCGCTTCTGGATCAGCCAATTGTTCACGCAATACCAGTGAAATCGTTCCGGATGATATTTTTGCCTTTGGAAACCACATATCGGTTATCTGAGGCACAATTTATAATTCCATTGTCGCTAGTGGTTTGTCACTTAATCGATCTAAAAGCTAACATACTATTTTGCGAGTATTTGAGGTTCATGTGGCTGTGTTATTGATACAATTTAAACGAACATTACAGCGATGTGTTGGTCATTGCATTTGATTTATTAATTGTGCATTAATAATATTCATTTCTTCGTACACAAAGAACAATCTTTACTCTATCGCAAAAAAAGAAGCGCACTAAACGATATCAAAAGTAAACTTTTGTCAATCAACCCGAACGCGAAAGTTTATTTAAAAGGTGCCAAATTGCAAATTGAAAAGTTCGTTTTTCACTACGATTCGCTGCAAGTATTACAAACAAAAAAAAGAGGAAGTTCAGTACGTCAAAACGACATTTGGAGAAGACGCAATGTGCTTTTTTGACATCTACAAGCAAACCAACTTAGCAACAGCAGAGCCATCTGGTAGTCGAAGAATATCTAATCAAATGGTTCATGTACCAACTATAATCATCATACAGTACAGGATAGGGTTGCCGTCTGCCAAAAAAATATATTTTTTTAAATTTTCTGGGGCTTAAAAACAAATTACTTACGCCTGATTTTTTTAAACTTATTAAAAAATACGATATAATTATTTTATTAGAAACTTTTTTAGAAAAAGGAAAAGAATTGCAATATTATAAATATTTTGAAAATTTTAACATTAAATGTATTCCGGCTATTCGAAATAACAGACTGGGAAGAGCTAGTGGTGGAATATTATGTGGCTACAAAAATAAACGCTCAGAAAATAGTATTAATAATGTAGCTTTAAGGAACTATAGTAACACAATTTTAATCGATGTAGAATGTGATTCAAAATATTTTCATATTATTTCTGTATATTTTTACTTTAATTCCTGGTCATCAGAATACTAAGAATTGCAGAGTATATTATTAAATTACAAGTACGAGAACCTTATGATCATTATGGACTTTAACGGTCGTATAGGTAATTTCCAAAACTCTCCTGTTCTAAATAATGGTCAGTTTACTGATATTAGAAACTCACTGGATAATTGATTGAACACAAACGGCAAGTTACTGATAGAGTTGTTCGAAGACTTTGTTTTTTTTTATCTTAAATGGAGTATCAAATGGTGATTCCAGGGGCGATTATACTTTTATATCTTCCCAAGGCTGTTCTGTAATTGATTTTTGTATTGTGAAGGGCGATTGGATTGATATGATTAAAAATTTTCAGGTATATCCCTATCCTATTGTAGTGTCGTGCGAATGTACGCTTCAAGATATCCATAACAGAGCTGAAGTATCTAATGCTGTTAAGAAACTAAAATGGGTTGAAAGTAAGGCTAGTTTGTATAGGCGAAACTTAAATCAACAAATGGGTTCTTTTAATGATCAGCTTGAACTTTGCATAGAATCTTCAACACAATCCGTTTTTGAATTAGTTAAGCATTCAGCAGTTGTTAGTTCTTGTCCGAATAAATCATCTTTTAATTCAAAGTGGTATGACGAAGACTGTAAAAAAAGTAGGAAAAAATCCTTTGCTTACTTAAAGCTTTTCAGACAGTCTTCAAATGAAGCTTTCAAAAGACTCTACTTGCAACAAAATAAAGTATATAAGGATTTATGCAGTTTCAAAAAGCAATTGTACTTAAAGAAAGCTGCTAGGAATCTTTTAAACTGTTGGGATTCCAAGCCTTTTTGGTGCAAAGTGTGGATCTTAGGTGGAAGGAGCAAGTCATCGTCTTTGAGCGTAATTGTAGATCAACTAGCAAACTATTTTGAAAACCTCTTGCTCTCAGACTCAAACCAAAACTCTTTAAGCTACGCCCTTCAATACATTTCGATACCTGAGCTGGACTCGCCTTTTACAATGCTTGAATTATTATCATCACTTAATAAAATGAAAAATAGTAAGGCTGCGGGATAAGATGGAATCCCGATCGAGTTCTACAAGTTTTCGACCCCTGATTTTCTGGAACGCATTTTGGCATTGCTAAATCAAATGTTCATTGACGAGATGTTTCCAAGTAGCTTTCGCTTGGCGAAAATATGTGCTATATTTAAAAAAGGTAATCCAAATCTTCCTGAGAATTACAGAGGTATATCCGTTTTGTGTTCATTAAGAAAACTTTTTGCTCAGATCTTATACTGTAGACTTATAAGATGGGTTGACAGCAATAATATTATAAGCTGTTTCCAAGCTGGTTTTTGGGCTAATCTCTCAACAATGGAAAAAATATTTGCTCTTACAAGCATCGCAAGACGTTTTATCGATAAAAATAAACCATTGTACACTTTTTTTGTAGATTTCAAAGCTGCTTTTGATACTATCAATAGGCATTCACTATTATATAAGCTTTCAACTATTGGTGTATCAACAAATTTCATTAAAGTCTATGAACAACTTCTTTTGAACACGTCTGCGACTGTATGCAATGGTGAACACCAGTCTAAAGCTTTCCGATAAGAAACAGGTGTCCCACAGGGTTGCGTTTTGAGTCCGTTGATGTTCGCTTTATATATAAATGATATTGAAAATTACTTTCCAGGAGGTGTAACCTTTGGCGATTTGTCAATAAAGCTCCTGCTCCACGCGGATGACCTGGTGATCTTTTCAGACAATCCTATGACGCTTCAACTCCAAATTAATAAGCTGAAACTATTTTGTGATGCATGGGATCTTAAAATTAATATTAATAAATCTAAAATAATGATCTTGAGAACTCAAAACCGATCTGATAACCTTACAAGGAACTGGAATTTAGATGGTCAAAATATTGAGGTAGTTAGTGAGTTTAAGTATCTAGGCCTAATTATAACTCACAATCTTAGTATGAAAGCCCATATTAAAGAAAAACTTTCCGTAACAAAATCAGCAATTAATACCTTGTGGTCAAATTTTTTTACTAATAAATTTGTTGACTCTACGTCAAAGTTTAAACTTTTTGATGCAACGGTTAATAGAAGTCTTTGTTATGGAACTTAAGTTTATGGGTACCAATTTTTTGAGGAAATTGAAAGCATTCAAAGATACACACAGACAAACATCTTTTATGATTTAATATCGGTGGTAGATGATAAAATCTATCAACAACAATTAGAAAGGGTAACAAATTCCACCTCTAGGGTTACGTATAGACGTTTGAATCTGAGCTTGCGTGATAATAAATATTTTAGGGAGGAACTTTCAACCTCAGATATGAGTTTAATCTTTAAGGTTCGAACTGAAACCCTTGAACTTAATTATAGGCCACACAGAACAGATTTACACGTTATATGTTCTCTATGCAACCTTAACCAAATTGAAGACGTATGCCACTTCATTGCAATATGTCCTATTCTTCAAGAAATACGCAGGCTTTATTTTAGCAAAAGCTTCTTGTCTTTCGATGAGCTTATCAGTAGTTTAAATGGTGAGAGAGGTTGGAAACTACTTGTGCATTTTGTTTCACACGCAAACAATTACAGCAATTCATATTTGAATTTGTTTTGACTTGATTATTCTTAGTTATTTTATATAAAAAGACCATTTTTTTTAGCTAAACTAGAAGCCCAAGTATGACATCTCTAACTTTTCATTTACGTTTTCTTTTTTTTTCTCGTCTTATTGCAGTTCTTTGACTTTTTAATGTAATCCGTAATATCATGTATAAATATTAAATAATTCGAATCTCCTACATAAAATAATCATTGTTTTTGCTTAAATATAAATATAAAAATTGTGTTTTATAAAGGTACTTATTTCTGTCAATCTATTTCCATTAATTTATTTCTGTTAATTTATTTTTGTTAGTATATATTTGTACCATCAGATTTTAATTTTATAAACTGTTTAACTTTATTCAATCTCTTAAAAAATAAAACTTAATCGATATCATATACGGCAGACGGCTTATATGCCATGCTTAAATTTTTATTTGAATTAAATATTATATGTTATAAATGTTACTCTATTTTTATTAATAAATTGAATTGAATTGAAAATTAAAAAAAAAAAAAAAAAAAAAATATTCATTTGTACATCGGTGTCACATAAGCCCGTAGTGGAGGAGAAATTCGGTCTGCGATTCGTAACGTATAACGGCTGTTGCTAAAAGGGTTGTATCATCGTTTAGGTCCGAGTTAGTTAAATTTGTCATGATCTGCGCTTTAAGGTCACTGCGCCCATGATATGCTGCTGATTGTTACTTAGCAACTCGCTGTGTTGCTGTATTTTCTGCAATACAGCGTTCTTTTGCACTACGTTCTAAGCGTTGAAGTATTTCCAATGAACAGGAAACTTTCGAATTTATTAGACATAAACAGCTATTGTGTGGCGTATGACAGCGCGGACACGGCTGAGGTTATGCTTCCGAAAGAAATAAAAAGAAAAAACCACTTTTAAAAATTAATTATTTGATTATTTTATTTGATTTGTCACATTGTAGTATCCCACAACATACACCCCATTATATCGATTACTTCTCAGTCTCAATCGCATGCAAGATCACTCCCAGCACTTTCTTGCATACCATTCCCAAGACCATAAATTATGAAATATACCATAAAGAATTCAACTTCATTAACGTACGCTTACGCTCGCCGTCGCGTCGGCTAAACAAAGTATTCTTTTTATTAAACCAGCGTCAAATTTCACGCCGGCTTAACAAAAGTATTTTCATGCACTCACAGTCGCAGTCCAGTGGAGATTCCCTCCAAGAATGCAATGTCAACAAAAGGAAAATCCATAGGCAGTGTGACGAATGAGGCGATGACAAAATCCCAATGCATTAGCAGTGGATGACAATCCCAATGCATTGGCAGTGGATGACACAACTTATGAATATTATTTATAAGTGGGTTATTGCTGACCTATAGGGAAGTGATAGTACTGGTGCCAGTGCACTATTAATATGTCATCAATGACTGGCTATGGGAATTGTGCAACATAAAATAAGCAACTGCATGGGAATATTGAGATCACCGAATAAAATGCATGCGATCGATAATAAGTATTGGGGACTAATCGATATACAAGAATAGTATAAAAGGAGTGGTTGGAAAGGGTATGGGCAGAGAGAATACTTTAAAGAGTCATAGAGTACAGTCGCAGCTATAAGCATTGAGACAGCGGACTGTTCTATGATTTTCTTTTAGTAACATATTAAATAAATCAATAAAATTCTTAACATCCATTCGGTGATACCGGTGGAAACATTGAAGAAAATTGTTTTATTATTTCATATCTCCGGTTCCAACGCTCTTCCCTCGTAAGAGAAAGCACGGCGTTGTAATCGTCATAACAAATTGGTGGCAGCGGTGCGATCTTATAAGAGATCTACTACCAAAATAAATATATTTGCCAGTACAGAAGACCTTTCTTCTGATGCGTACTGGGGCTATACACCAGTAAATAAATAAAAAAAAAATATTATAAAAAGTGAAATAGTGAAAAAAAAATAAATAATACTATATAGTAAAAAAAAAGTGAAATAACAAAAAAAAACCCCACACAAAAAAAAAGAGCCATAAGAATAAGACCTGGCGAACTCCTATTAGTGGACGCCGGAAGCAAAACTTGGGCAGTGTTAAAAGACCAGGCCGTAACTTCCAACTATAGAGCGTGAAGCTTGCCTGGCAACGACAACGACAACAACGACAACAACAGCAACAACGCAGCCGCAGGAGCAACAAAACACACATATATACCAACAAATAGAGGCAGCAGAAATAATTATAATCGTAAGTTCGAATTTTTCTTAAAAAAAAAAAAAAAAAACAATAACAAACACAAACACACAGTGTTCACAATTTCGTTCGCTTGCACTAGAAGTCGGTCTAGGGAATTTTTAAAATTAGCGAAAGAGCTACCCTTTTTCCAAGAAGAAATATTAAAAGAAATGTAATATAAAATAAATTTGGTTGATGTTTATAACATTGTCCCTGCCTTTAGCGGCAATCCGTCTGAATTGAGCAAGTTTGTCGCGTGCGGAAAAATTCTGTTCGATTCAATAAAGACTGAACCAGAAAAGAAAATCTTCCTGGATATTGTCAAAACGAGACTTCAGGGTCCAGCTTATGACATTATCCAATTTAAAACCATTAACAAATGGGATGAATTATTGACTGAATTAGAAAGTCACTATAAGGAAGAAAAGTCGCGTTCCATCGCACAAACCGAACTTATAAACGCTAAACAGAAAACTGGTGAAAGCGTAAAAGAGTTCGGTGAGCGCATAGCAAGCTTGTTGACTTCACTTAATTCCGCCACATTCGCAAGTACGAGTGAAGCTGCGGTTAGAACATACTTAGTAAGTGAAAACGACAAAACTGCGATACAAGCTTTCGAGGATGGTTTAAGAAACCAAAAACTCAAACTAATGGTCCAAGCACACGGAGAAAAGGAACTCAAAAAGCTATAAATTACGCGAGCGAACATTCTGCACGAATTGAACGCACGCCTAATTTCTTACCACATAGTTTAAGGAATAACAATAATTATTCCTACAAACCAAGACCGGTCTGTCAAACATGCGGCAAAATTGGTCACATGAAGGAAACGTGTTATCGAAATAAAACGTTTCCAAATTTCAATATGCCAATTAAAAAAGAAACGCACCATTTAACCTGTGGGTATTGCCGGAAACCCAATCATTCCTTTAATAAGTGCAGAGTACGTCAAGCTCATGCGAACCAGACTTTCAGCCAAACCCAACAAAATAATACACGTCCCCAGTATAAAAATAATCCTGGTAGAAATCAGTTTAAAGAAAACCCCACTTTTCCAAATAATAGGCATGATATCAGACATGCCTCTTTAAATCAAACCAACGACGAAGGTACGTCGGAAAACTTCAAGTTCGGGAAGACATGCTCGGAGTTCCTTCCCGAACGTCGACAACAGCCGAGATTCACGCACGCCGGAATTAAAAATCTTTGTCGAATTCTGTCCCGAATTTCCCGAACCAGTGATACGAGTACCACTGAAACCTGCAGCAAGGAGATATTCCACTCTATTACTCGATACAGGTGCAGACGTGAGCTTGCTCAAAAGGCCTCACAACGACTCGACAGGCAAAACTAAAAACGAACAATGCACCATTACCACAATAGCAGGAGACTCGATAATTTCACTCGGAGAAATAAGGTGTACATTCGAACTCGAACCAGAGAATCAAACCGACCCCATACCCATAAATCACCCATTTCACGTATTAACAGAAAACATCAATTTGAAATATGATGGCATTATAGGAAACGACTTCCTTTCAAAATATAAATGTAAATTAAATTATAACGGAAGATATTTGGAAATTGTTCTAAACGAATCAGAGAAAAAAGACTCAGCAGTTAATAAGACTGAGCATATAAACAAAACAAAAGATACAGCAAAAAGTAAGACTGTATCAGGTGAAAAAGACTCAGCAGTTAATAAGACCGCGTATAAAGAAGACTCGGCAAACAATAAGACTGGGGTAAAAAATTATAAAACTTTAACAAATTACATAACTCTGAAACCCCGTTGCGAACAAATAATTAAACTTCCATTTGAACATAATAAAGATGCAATAATATATAAAAAAGAAATAATTTCAGATGTTTATCTTGCCGAAACTGTCGTAAGACCAGAACAAAATATGGTCAAAATTTTGGTTTTGAATACATCGGAAAATGAAAAAAAAATTGATATTAACAAAATTAACTACGAATGGGATGACATTTTAAATTTCAATGCTGTAGGTATTAATTCCGAAAAAGACCCTGTAAAAAATAGATTAAAGAAAACTACTTCCTCCATAAGACTTGATCACTGTAATGACGAAGAAAAGAACTCAATATTAAAATTATGTAGAAAATACAATGATCTCTTTCATTTCGAAGGGGACCACCTTTCATATACAGATATAATGAATCATGAAATAAAAACGGATGCAAGCAAACCTCCTCTATTCGTTAGACCGTATAGACTGCCAGACAGCCAGAAACAAGAGATTCAAAAACAAGTAAGTGAAATGTTGAAAGATGATATTATCAGACCAAGTTCCAGCCCTTGGAACTCGCCACTTTTAATTGTACCTAAGAAACCTGATAGCCAAGGTGTCAAACGTTGGAGAGTCGTGGTGGATTTTCGAAAATTAAATGAACTTACAGTCGGAGATGCATATCCTATACCAAATATCTCGGATATTTTGGATCAACTAGGCAGAGCAAAATATTTTAGCACCCTTGATCTCGCTAAAGGCTTTCATCAAATTCTGGTTAGTGAAGAGGACAAGCCAAAAACTGCATTCAGTACACCCTATAGACACTACGAATACAATCGTATGCCATTTGGTCTGAAAAATGCACCCGCTACTTTCCAGAGAACGATGAATAACGTACTTATGGGATTACAAGGAATACATTGTTTTGTTTACGTCGATGATATTGTTGTATATGGATACGATCTTAACGATCACAATACAAGACTAGAAACAATTTTCGACCGGCTACGCCATCACAACCTCAAATTACAACCTGACAAATGTAATTTCGTTAAAAAGGAATTAATATACTTAGGTTACATTATTTCTAAAGATGGTCTTAAACCCGATCCAGAAAAAATTCAAGTAGTCAAAACTTTTCCTACACCAAAGAACCAAAAGGGAATCAAATCATTCCTCGGTTTTGTAGGCTATTATAGGCGATTTATTGACAACTTTTCTAGCATAGCGAAACCCTTGACAAAATTACTTAAGAAGAACATCACGTTCAAATGGGACGTTTTTTGTGAAGAAGCATTCCAAATCTTGAAAGAAAAAATAATTAATCCCCAAATTCTAGTATACCCTAATTTTAAAGAAACCTTTATAGGCACAACAGATGCCAGTGATGTAGGATTAGGCGCTGTACTTTCACAGGGTGAGATTGGGAAAGACAACCCTATTTGTTTCGCAAGTCGAACACTAAATGATGCCGAAACCAGGTATACTACCACTGAGAAAGAACTGTTAGCCATTGTCTTCGCAGTGAAACAATTTCGACCATACCTTTACGGTCAAAAGTTCGTTATATGTACAGACTATAAACCCTTAGAATGGCTTATGAAACTTAAAGACCCAATGTCTAGGTTAGCAAGATGGAGAATTCTTCTCTCTGAATATGAATATACAATCAAATACAAACCTGGGAAAATTAATTCAAACACCGACGCACTAAGTCGAATACCTAGCGAGCAACAAGATAAGGTCATGGTAATAACTCGGAACAAAAAAAGAGCTTTAGATGAAGAAAAAATTATTGAATCAATGCAGTCAATTCAACCTCCTCAAGACGAGATACAAAAAATTACTAGTTTTTCTTTGATAGAAAAAGAAGGCGAAATCTACCAAGAGAAAAAAAATTCCGTTCAAAGTCATAATATTGCCTTTAGTAGAGTCACCAGACGAAAACATGCTAAAGCAAATAATACCAAACTTTGTAAAGCCAGACATAGGTAAATATCTTGAAACCAAGTTTTGTCATGTTATCACATTACCAATACCCTTTAGAAGTTCCCAAGATGAATCATTGGCAGAAAAATGCCTAATAAATATTCAAAATATAATAGAAATTAAAAGGTTTAAGTTAATGGGTTTTTCGTTACCAAATTTGGATAGTAGTACCAGAATTAACCTCAAAAAATTAATAGAAAAGGTCTTCGAGAAATCTTCTTATTTACCAACAAAAGAATTATTTTAAGTGATCCAGAAACCATACAGAAAGTAATTTTCGAATATCATGATTCACCCTTCGGAGGTCATCAAGGTATATCACGAACTCTTAAGAGAATCAGATATAAATACCACTGGCCTACCATGAAACAGGATATTATTACCTATATTCGCAAATGTGCATCATGTCAAGTGAATAAAAGTAAGAAAAATCCTCCCTTACCTATGAAGATAACAACGACTAGCTCAAGGCCATTCGAAAGGATTGCTTTAGACATAGTCGGCCCCCTGCCCGTAAGCCATAATGATCAAAAATACCTATTAACCTTCCAAGACGATCTTACAAAATTCTCAGAGGCATATGCTCTTCCCAATGCAGAAGCTTCAACGGTAGCAAGAGTTTTCGCTGAGAAAATCGTCTGCCAACACGGAATTCCGTCTTCACTATTAACTGATCAAGGTGCAAACTTCCTTAGTACAATGTTCAAAGAAATGTGTAAGTTACTAAAAATAAAAAAATTAAACACGGCACCATATCACCCTCAAACTAACGGAGCTCTAGAAAGAAACCATAAAACCCTAATTGAATACTTAAGACATTATGTTAATCATGATCCATTTACATGGGACACATGGACCCCTTATGCGATTTTCGTATATAATGCTACCCCCCACTCAAGTACAGGGTTCACACCTTATGAACTTCTTTACGGTTTCCCACCTAATATACCTAGCGCACTGACCCAAGCACCTAAAATTTCTAACTACGACAATTATGCAAATGATACCAAGCTGCAAAGGTAACCCTTAATCAAAAAAAAGAAACATCAAAAAAGTATTTTGACAAAAAAACCCATTCTAAAAGCTTTAACGTTGGCGACAAAGTCCTTTTAAAAAATAATGCCAGACAAAATAAATTAACCTCTTTATGGGTAGGTCCTTATGAAGTTGTTAAAATACTATCCACAGAAAACACTATAATAAAAATAGGAAGAAAAACAAAAGTAATACATAATAACAATTTAAAACTGTTTGACGACTAAATAGTTACTCCTTTACGGAATTCTCTTTACTTCTTTTCTATAATTTTTTTTTGGAGCCGAACTGATCGAACTTCTACTTCCTTCCTCTTCGCAGATGGAAACACTAGGAGAACTTAATCAGCTAACGATCATCAGTGAAATTCTCTCTCCACGAACAGAAGCCATTGACTACGAACCAGATTCGTACTGGCTTCTATACAATATAGCCGCGGACTACGAAATCCCATTAAAGAAAGGTTTCACCAAAATAGGCTTCGACTATCCCAATAATATTATGATACGCTCCGCTTTGGTATCTATAATCCATGCGACCATTGAAATAGACCAAAACGACGAACACGTTACTATAAGGGACAGTGAATACTCAAAAGGCACCTATGTCAATGGTCAAAATATAGATCACAGGCAACCTAAACAAGTGAAATTCGGAGACATAATCAGTTTTGGGATCAGGAAAGAAAATTTTGGACTCAGACTATGTCCGGTATATGTCCTCAGAAAACGACGGGCGTACCCACACATCACTAATCCCTGGCGACATAACACCCGAGAAAACTCCCGAGTTATTCGAGCATCAAATTTCCCAGAGACAGATGATTAAAGTCAGATTTGTTTTTTTTTCTTCAATAAAGCAATTAAAAAAAAAAAAGAGAGTAACTTTCCTTCATTCACACAAACACTAGAAAAACATACTCCCATTTTTTGTTCCTTTTCTAAAAAAAAAAAAAAAAATTTTACTTCGCCTTATTAAAACAGAGCATGAAAACCACAACCTTACTCTTTGGACTTTTGTGCACAGCTTACGGCTACATTTCAATAACACCAATAAATGAAAAGGCTGGGATATACTTTGAGGAAATAGCAACAACCGAACTTTACACCCAAGAATGGAAGTTAATAGTATACTACGATCTAGCTCAACTTGTAATAGCCTTAAAACACGCTTCTAATTACGTAGTAGAAATCAATAATCTATGCAAACTACTACAAAGAAATCCTAACTTTGGCATAATTTGTGACGGAGCAATCTCTGAAATGAACCACTTAATGGCCGATCTCCAGAATAAATATAGCATCCTAGGAGTAAGCAAGCGAAACAAAAGAGCATTAGTCAATGTAATAGGAACGATAAGTAAAACCTTATTTGGGACTTTAGACGAAGAAGATGCCAAATACTACAATAGGCAGATAGAAAAATTAAAAAACTAATGAAAACCACTTACTCACCCTTAAAAGAAACCAAACGTTTGTTTTAGAAACTACAAAAAATATTTTCACAAAAACTCAAGAATCAATTGAAAACCAAATGGTCGCAATAAATTCAAAAATCGAAAATGCCAAAGAATTTATGATAAATATCACAAATCTAACTAAGAACCAAAATACATTTTCAGAAATAGAGTCTTTAACTTCATTAGTTACACTTATAATCGTCAGATACCAAAACACTATCGACGACATCTTCGACTTGGTTACAGATGTAAAACATGGAAAACCTCACCCAGCCATTGTTTCCCCTGAACAACTAAAAACTGCTTTCACTTCTATAAAACAAAAACTTCCCAATGGTTTGAGGCTACCACTTTTAGAAAACGAAGAAAACATTCTCTCAATTTATCAAATTTGTAATACTAAAGTTGCAATTAATGAACAAAAAATTATTTATGAACTAAAAATTCCACTTCCATTGATAGACAATTTCCAATTATACAAAACTATCCCTTTTCCCATAAGATACAAAAATAATTTCGTATTTATTCAACCCAAAGACAACTATATAGTAATAGATTACAAAAGGGAACTTTATTCTCCTTTAAATACGCAGGACCTTGTATATTGTAAAACGCAAAACACAAAATATCTCTGTCCACTAACACACCCCTTGTATGACACAGATATGACTAGCTCACAATGCGAAGTGCAACTTCTAATCGGTAATCCCATACAAGACAAATCATGCGAAATAAAACAGGCAAACCTAACCACGGTATGGATACATATGCACAAACTAAACAGATGGTTGTTTTCAACACTCGAACCTTATGTTGTAAACGAAATCTGCGAAAATAATATAACTACGTACACTTTTCAAGAATCCGCGATTATAGAACTATCAGGAAATTGTTATCTAAAAACGAAAGATCTAATTTTACATGCATACAATGAAAAATCGTCAACTATTAATAATTTTTATATTCCAACTCTAAATATTTCAAGTCTCATAAATAATTCCTCAAATAATTTCCTTTATGACACCAAAAAGACAGCTGTCGAAAGACTGTCAAGCCAAACTGAATTAAAAACTCTTTCTCAAAGTATAAGCGAACTAAAATATGAAGAATCAATGCCACTAGAATCACTAGATGAACACGACATTAATCATTACACTCTTATTTACATTATAATCATAACAATGTTAATTTTAATATCATGTAAGAAATACAGAATTTACAGATTAAATAGAAACTCATGTAAGAATCCTGTAGAAACCAAACTTGAAATTGAAACTCCAACCATAGTTCTAAGAAAATGAAAAAGAAATGTAAAAAAAAAAAATAATTTAAATAATAATATACATATATAACTAAAAAAAAAAAATTTTTAATACAAAATGACTATATTTATTATTCAATAAAAATATATAAAAAAAAAACACACCTTATATGTATTTGTAAACAATTTTTATATTTAAAATTATTATATTAATTATTAACTAAAAAAAAAATATATATATATATATATATATCTAATATGTAGCTGTAAACAAATCTTTTATTTTAAAATACTATCCACTAAACTAAAAATGTAAAAAAAAAAGAACATATATGCATTTGTAACAATTGATTATATTTAAAATTACTATATTAATTATTCACTAAACTAAAAAAAAAAAATATATATCTCTAATATGTAGTAGTAAACAAATTTTTTATATTTAAAATTACTATTCACTAAACAAAGAAATCTGTAAAAAATATATATTTAAAGAAATTTTTTATGTAAACATACTCCTTTACACCCACTCCATAACAACAGAAAATTAATCTCTTCAAGATAATAATTTTCTTCTTTCAAGGGGGGAGGGATGTAGTATCCCACTACATACACCCCATTATATCGATTACTTCTCAGTCTCAATCGCATGCAAGATCACTCCCAGCACTTTCTTGCATACCATTCCCAAGACCATAAATTATGAAATATACCATAAAGAATTCAACTTCATTAACGTACGCTTACGCTCGCCGTCGCGTCGGCTAAACAAAGTATTCTTTTTATTAAACCAGCGTCAAATTTCACGTCGGCTTAACAAAAGTATTTTCATGCACTCACAGTCACAGTCCAGTGGAGATTCCCTCCAAGAATGCAATGTCAACAAAAGGAAAATCCATAGGCAGTGTGACGAATGAGGCGATGACAAAATCCCAATGCATTAGCAGTGGATGACAATCCCAATGCATTGGCAGTGGATGACACAACTTATGAATATTATTTATAAGTGGGTTATTGCTGACCTATAGGGAAGGGATAGTACTGGTGCCAGTGCACTATTAATATGTCATCAATGACTGGCTATGGGAATTGTGCAACATAAAATAAGCAACTGCATGGGAATATTCAGATCACCGAATAAAATGCATGCGATCGATAATAAGTATTGGGGACTAATCGATATACAAGAATAGTATAAAAGGAGTGGTTGGAAAGGGTATGGGCAGAGAGAATACTTTAAAGAGTCATAGAGTACAGTCGCAGCTATAAGCATTGAGACAGCGGACTGTTCTATGATTTTCTTTTAGTAACATATTAAATAAATCAATAAAATTCCTAACATCCATTCGGTGATACCGGTGGAAACATTGAAGAAAATTGTTTTATTATTTCATCTCTCCGGTTCCAACGCTCTTCCCTCGTAAGAGAAAGCACGGCGTTGTAATCGTCATAACAACATTAAAAAAGGTATTTTAAATGGTTGATTCTCCAATCCGCTCTGTTCTCCTTCCTCCTATGTCGTTCGTCAAAAGAATGAAGTTCCTCGCTTCGCTCCAATATCATTCGAGACAAAAATTTAATCACCCGATTCATGTACATTGTGTAATACATGCATTAACATTCGATGCCATTTAGTTGGAAAGAAATAATTTTGTTCCGTTGCCTTGGTATATAGCAGATGTTTGCTGTCATCAGTTTGAGAAGCTGTTTTTGTTTTGAGAAATTCTTTTTCTTTGGTTTTGTGGAAGCGTTGCCGTTGAGCTGGGAAATTACCACTTTACTCCCCCTCTAGTCTCACAAAAACATACTTACAGCTCAACAGGGCTGGTTGAATAAAAAATGTTTTTTCCAGAATTGTGGTCCTTTGGTCGAATTCTGTCAATAGTTTTGGATAGGTTGCGCAAGAAGTTGGGATCTGTTACGTTTTCTTTCCTTGGAACGAAAAACTCACCAGGAACTTCTAAAGTCTTACCATAAAGAAGTTCCGACCAATTTGCAGGCATTTTGGCTTTGAGTGCAGCCTTTAAAGAGCGATGCCATCGTTCCATCATGCCATTCGCCTGAGGTTGGTAGGATGTAGTCCTCAAGTGTCTCACTCCTAGTAACTTGTTTAGTTGCCTAAATAGGTCAGACTCAAATTGTCTGCCACAATCCGTAGTGATGCGTGCAGGAACGCCGTATCGAAAAATCCATCCATGAAGGAGCGCTATTGCTATTGTCTCTGCCATGATATCCTTTATCGGTATTGATCCTGGCCATTTTGTTTTGTCGGTCGATTATCGTTAGCAAATACCAATATCCGTGCGATGGTGGCAACGGTCCGACTATATCAACATGGATATGTTCGAACCTCTCAACAGGTTCATCGAACACTTGCAGTGGTGCTCTAGAATGTCGCTGAACTTTAGAGCGCTGAGACGCAATGCAGTGTTTGCTGTAGCAGTGTTTGTAGTTGCTCAAACTCCACCATGCGACAAGCCATGAATTTGTCCTAGAAGAGTTTTACGAAATCATTTAGTAATATAAGGACGAACATACGAACCTGATACATCGCATATAAGCTCACTATTTGTGTTCAAGTTTGCTACTTTTTTAAGAACCAAAGACGTCTTGTTGTCGTTCAACAGGCTTTGCAGTTCGTTGGCTTCTGATCGTCTGCTAATTGATCAAAGTCAATACCGGTGTTGGTGGTTACTTCAGCAATCCTAGAAAGAATATCTAGAATGATGTTTTCCTTACCCAAGACATAGCGGATATCAGTTGAAAATTGGCTGATAAATTCTAGCCTGTCTTCCTTGTCTAGGTGATGCCTTGTCAGTTTTTTGGTGAAAAGCATACACAAGAGGCCTATGATTAGTATATATCGAGAACTCACGCCCTTCCAAGTAATGGCGAAAATGTTTAATAACTTCATAAATCGCCAGCAGCTCTCAGTCATATGTCGAGTGTTTTTTTTTTATTCAGATAGCTTTTTCGAGACAAATGCTAGTGGTTTAGTCTCCTCACCTAGCGTTTGGTTTAAAACCGCTCCGATAGAAAAATCTGAAGCATCAACTGCTAATGAAAACACACCATCTTTTGCCGGATGAACAAGCATTGTGGCCTCGCAGAGCGCTGTCTTGTATTGTTGGAAAGCTTTTTCAGCATCGGGAGTCCACTTTAAAAGTCTTTTATCATTTTTGACGTTACCCTCAATCAAACACTGCAGACGATTCTGAATGTTGACGGCGTTTGGTATAAATCGCCGATAAATATGTATCATTGCCAGAAATCAAAGAAGATCCTTCCCTGCTGTTGGCTTTTCGTAATTCGCAATAGCCTCGACTTTGGTTGGTTAAGGTTTAATGCCATCAGGAACAACTAGGTGTCCCAAGAACTTTACCTCGCTTTTCCCAAAAACACATTTCGCAAGGTTAACCATGAGCTTATAGTGATCTAGTCTATTGAAGACAGTACGGAGATGCTGCTGCTCATGTTGTTGCATGTTCTCGGAGGCTACGAGTATGTTATCGATGAAAGCGACTGCAAAATCCAGCTCTCGAAGAATTTCATCAATGAAACGCTGGAACGTCTGCGATGCATTCCTAAGCCCTGGTGTCATGAATAAAAATGCATATAAACCAAACGGTATGACTATCGTCGTCTTGTGAAGGTCGTTCGGCTCCACTGGCCATTGGTTGTAATCTCTTTTAAGATCGATCGTGCTGAAAATCTTGCGTCCATGAACGATGTATCCAAAATCCTGTACGTGGAGCATTGGATGTTTGTCTGCCATTGTTATGGCGTTTAATCACCTGTAATTACCGCATGCTCACCAGGCTCCGAATGGTTTAGGCATCATGTGAAGCGGTGTTGCCCAATTGCTCTTCGATGGCCTGCAGATTCCTAATTCCATTAGTTCTTGAAACTCAGCTTTTGCTGCAGTTTTGATCTCTGTACCGTTCGCTGCATAGATCTTGGTTTCGCTTGGTTGAGAAATAGAATTGCGTTTTGTTAGATATATCGGTGCCAGTGTCGATTAAAAAGTTACGACCAGTAAGGTTATCATAAACGAAAAGACGATGTGAAGGGACGCCAAACTCATTCGTCTCAACATGAGTTGGGCTCTCTAGTTTCCCGTCGTGTTGTTATCACATGGTTGTCGACATTTTGTTGCTTTCACCCCAAATCTATGGTGAAACCAACACACACCCTTGCCGCTGTTTTGTCTGGAACTATCCCGTCTTCGTCGCGAAGATGTAGATGGTAGGTGTTTGATCTGGGCGCGACCTTCTCTCAAATTGATCAAAACGCTGGCACAATGTAGCCATCTGTCCTGCAAGCTTCTCTAGCTGCGATTCACCAAGGGGAGCTCAAGCTGTTGCTGCAGACAAAGCGATGAACCGTGTGTCGTCTCCAAAATTCCATATGCCATTTTAGCGAGTTTTTCAAGTGACTCCTCGCTCCATGGTTGAAAGAATTTGCTGCAAGGTTACTGGCAAGCATCCCAACCAGAGAATGGCTAGAAGTTTCTCTTTGACGGACTCGTTCGCGAGACGACGCATTTCTTCCAGCAACTGGGAAGGATTTTTGTCACCCAGTTCCATTTGAGAAAGAAGTTTCTTTATTTTACCCCGTTCGCTTGGCGTAAACTCTTTAATAACCCGCTGCTTAATGGCTTCGTATTTGTTAAAAGTTGGAGGATTACGTAAAAATGTGCGAATCTTCTCCGCCACCGCCTGATTGAGTTGCGAGATCACTGTGTAATACATAGTGTTTTCTGATGTTATTCTATTGACTACAAACTGCGACTCGAGTAGTAAAAACCATAGCTCTGGGTCCGAGGTGAAGAATTCTTGAGTCTTAAACTGAAATGTGTTGAACACGTCAGCGTCACCTGTAGCCGTTTCTTGAGCGATTGCACCCCCCGCAGCTGGAATTCCATCAGTTGAGTTCTTATCATCAGTCATCGTCGGGGTCACCAATTGTGGTTATGCTTCCGAAAGAAATAAAAAGAAAAAACACTTTTAAAAATTAATTATTTAATCAAATTTGTCACATTAAAAAAAAGTTGTTTAAATGGTTGATTCTCCAATCCGCTTTGTTGGCTATTGGTTCCTTCTGTTCGCCTTCGTCCTATATCGTTCGTCAAGAGAATGAAGTTCTTTGCTTCGCTCCAATATCATTCGAGACAAAAATTAAATCACCCGATTCATGTACATTGTGTAATGCATGCATCAACATTCGATGCCATTTAATTGGAAAGAAATAATTTTGTTCCGTTGCCTTAGTATATAGACTATATTTGCTGTCATCAGTTTGAGAAGCTATTTTTGTTTTGAGAAATTATTTTTCTTCGGTTTTGTGGAAGCGTTGCCGTTGAGGTGGGAAATCACCACACGGCTTATCTGGGCACATGGTTGTAAGGTGTCTGAAACTGAAGCAGTTGTGACACAATCTCTATTCATTGATGTAATTCTGTTTTTTTCATAATTGGCATCGCCTTGAATTTGAATCATTTGATGGGCCTGTGACGGGCTCTTGGGCATAATCTACATATTGGACGTTGTATATTGGACGTTGTTCGTCACTACGACCATTTCTTACACCTCGTTCAACCATTGTTGAACGTTTACTAGATAGTGCAGTTCGGTGTTCATTATTCTGTTCTAACAAACGTGTTGCCACTAGCTGTTCGAGAAAGCTGGCACGCTTCTCCAAAAAACCATACATTTGTTCCAAGGTAGTGAGTGTATCGGCTGAACGTCGCAATACACATTGTGCTTGGCTGTCTGCATCCAGAAAGCTTTCATGCTGATAAAAAAGCACATAGTCAGCAAACCTTTTCTGGTTAAAGCGGCATTTGTAGCTGTCGAAAAGCACTTCGAACAGTATCTAGAACTCTACGAATCCTTTCGCATGTAGGCAACTGCAACAGTCTTAAGCTCTATAGGGCTTGTAAATGCGCTCGAATCGTATTTTATATATTGCTATATTGAATACATAGTATTGGCCCACCGTTCAGGGTAGTTGCTTTTATTTACAACCGGCCAGTTTTTGTATATTTGTGCTGCTCGTCCTTGCAATGAATCCAACAAATATTGCATTTGTTGGCCATTCGATAAATTGAGCACTTTTGCTTCAAACACTGCTCGGAAATTGGCCCAATCAACTTCAAGTCCGTGAATTTTATGATTTCTTGTAGCTCTGACAGTTGAATCTGAATCAGTTGGCAACTATATGACGTGATCGTTTGGAGACTGTTTTTTGGGTTTAATTGTAGATATGCTTTAGTTCCTCGACTATAATAGAACTCAATACATTCTATGGACAATGCTTTCAATATTGGACTAGTGCTTAGTTCCTGCCAAATAGTTTGGAATATGCTCCAACCACTTTCCAAATACTCCATGCGAACGTCCAGTTTATCGATTGACTAATTTGATAGCTGACAACCTTCCTCCACAGCCTGCATGAGAGCTCAAAGATTCATATTTAATGGCCATGATATTGATTCTTTAACCGCATCTGATGTCGAAGAATAAAGCACGTCTCCATGTTGTCGCTTCAGATAATATCTACCTTGTTTTGTAGTGTTAACAGTGGCTGGCTGGTGCAAATACTGATTCACATTAATGAAATCATCATTTGCATGCTCTCTCACAACTTCTGCATCAACTTCTGGCTGTGGCTCACGAGTTATCCGTACAAATGTGCCTGGTGCAAAGTCAAATTTGTTCAGTGCTGCTTCAATGTTTTCAACTGCTGAAATTTAAAATTAAACTTATTTTTTATACTGAATATAAAAAAAAATGCAAATAGAAATTCATAAGGCGCATGCCCAAATGAAATTATTATAAAATTGCGCTTTCCATGCAGTGCTCATATATCGCACGGAAATTTAAAAATGCAAATAGTAATTCATACGGCGCATGCCCAAATGAAATTACTATAAAATTGCGCTTTCCGTGCAGTGCTCATATATCGCCCGGAAATTAAAAAAATGCCAATAGTTATTCATAAGACGCATGCCCAAATGAAATTTCTATAAAATTGCGCTTTCTGTGTAGTGCTCATATATCCCACGGAAATAAAAAAATGCCAATTGCCCTAATTTCGTTCATATGCCAAACAGGCTTGTACGAAACAGAAATAAGACTTCCCGTTCCGGCAGTGCACTTATATCGCGCTTAGCGCGGAACATAGGAAGACATCCATTGAATTTTGTAAAACAGAAGTGTTCGTTAGACTACAATAAAATTGCATGTTCTGTGCAGTGCGCTTATATCGCACGGAACTTCAAATTCCAATTGTAATCCAATATGACACACACATGTTAACATTTGAATTCTGTTAATTTATTATTTGAATGCTGTTAATGCTCACATGCTCTTGCCTGATTCTTTTGACCATAGCTTTTTGAGTGCTGCTGTCATCCGACAAATTTAATCGCTTCATATTTCCTTTCCTTAATTATTTGAATGTACATATGTCCTTTTTAACGACTTATTATCGCCAATTTAACTGCTGGTCTTTATCCGGCTCGAAGAACCATGTTTGAAAGCTCATATTTCTCGGCTAATAAATGTTGACTGTATTTTTCTTACTTTTATTAAATACGTTACCAAATATCTTAATATCGCTGGAAAGATCCTGATCAATTGGTATTCTAATTTGAATTGAAATTAAATATTCCGTTGTTTCATTTCTTACAATCAAAACAATTATCATTTTTATTTTTCTGTATTGCTCAATAAAGCATGTTTGCTACAAAACAAAATATCAAGTTTCTTAAAAATATCATCTGAGTGTTTTATAAACACATGCCTATATCTTTCTTCTCTTAGAAGTTTGTGCATTATCTTTCCTGAGAAATTATTTTTCTTTGGTTTTGTGGAAGCGTTGCCGTTGAGCTGGGAAATCACCACAAGGCTTATCTGGGCACACGGTTGTAAGGTGTCTGAAACTGAAGCAATTGTGACACAATCTCTATTCATTGATGTAATTCTGTTTTTTTCATAATTGGCATCGCCTTGAATTTGTATCATTTGAAGGGCCTGTGACGGGCTCTTGGGCATAATCTACATATGGGACGTTGTTCGTCACTACGACCATTTCTTACACCTCGTTCAACCATTGTAGAACGTTTACTAGATAGTGCAGTTCGGTGTTCATTATTCTGTTCTAACGAACGTGTTGCCACTAGCTGTTCGAGAAAGCTGGCACGCGTCTCCAAAAAACCATACATTTGTTCCAAGGTAGTGAGTGTATCGGCTGAACGTCGCAATACACATTGTGCTTGGCTGTCTGCATCCAGAAAGCTTTCATGCTGATAAAAAAGCACATAGTCAGCAAACCTTTTCTGGTTAAAGCGGCATTTGTAGCTGTCGAAAAGCACTTCGAACTGTATCTAGAACCCTACGAATCCTTTCGCATGTAGGCAACTGCAACAGTCTTAAGCTCTATAGTGCTTGTAAATGCGCTCGAATCGTATTTTATTTATTGTTATATTGACTACATAGTATTGGCCCACCGTTCAGGGTAGTTGCTTTTATTTACAACCGGCCAATTTTTATATATTTGTGCTGCTCGTCCTTGCAATTAATCCAACAAATATCGCATTTGTTGGCCATTCGATAAATTGAGCACTTTTGCTTCAAACACTGCTCGGAAATTGGCCCAATCAACTTCAAGTCCGTGAATTTTATGATTTCTTGTAGCTCTGACAGTTGAATCTGAATCAGTTGGCAACTATATGACGTGATCGTTTGGAGACTGTTTTTTGGGTTTAATTGTAGATATGCTTTAGTTCCTCGACTATAATAGAACTCAATACATTCTATGGACAATGCTTTCAATATTGGACTAGTGCTTAGTTCCTGCTAAATTGTTTGGAATATGCTCCAACCACTTTCCAAATACTCCATGCGAACGTCCAGTTTATCGATTGACTAATTTGATAGCTGACGACCTTCCTCCACAGCCTGCATGAGAGCTCAAAGTTTCATATTTAATGGCCATGATATTGATTCTTTAACCGCATTTGATGTCGAAGAATAAAGCACGTCTCCATGTTGTCGCTTTAGATAATATCTACCTTGTTTTGTAGTGTTAACAGTGGCTGGCTGGTGCAAATACTGATTCACATTAATGAAATCATCATTTGCATGCTCTCTCACAACTTCTGCATCAACTTCTGGCTGTGGCTCACGAGTTATCCGTACAAATGTGTCTGGTGCAAAGTCAAATTTGTTCAGTGCTGCTTCAATGTTTTCAACTGCTGAAATTTAAAATTAAACTTATTTTTTATACTGAATATAAAAAAAATGCAAATAGTAATTCCTAAGGCGCATGCCAAAATGAATTATTATAAAATTGCGCTTTCCGTGCAGTGCTCATATCTCGCACGGAAATTTAAAAATGCCAATAGTAATTCATACGGCGCATGCCCAAATGAAATTACTATAAAATTGCGCTTTCCGTGCAGTGCTCATATATCGCCCGGAAATTAAAAAATGCCAATAGTAATTCATAAGACGCATGCCCAAATGAAATTACTATAAAATTGCGATCGAAAAGGAAATAATCGAAAGATTTGCTTCTGATAATCTTATAAGACAAATCTTTATCAAATTTATTCAAATTTACTCTTTTTCACGACCCGCTCTCTTAGATTTTTCTTTCCAAAAGATTTTTTATTCTTAATATTAAAGCTTCCATAAAACCACACACAGTGACAAAGCCAAACACTAATTATCTCTTTACTTTTGGTCTACATTATAAAATGTTTAGCTAAATTCCAATATCACTTGGTCAGTTGTCGGTGTGAAATAGTGGAACATGTGTATGTGTATACTGTATATCCTGGGGTGGAATCGGATAAGGTGATTTGTGACCGTCACATTTCTGATAGTCACATGTAATCACAATAAATTTTCAATTTGCGTAAAGTGATCACCACGAAAATTACAAAATCTGGCATCACTTGCAGCTTTCCACTGAAATCCTGGAATTTCGTGTTTTGACATTTAAGGGTAGATTTCCATTGCGGCCCAAAAAAGTAACGTATACCTGTAGAGATAGTTGAAACAAGTGTTTTTGACTATGGGAGGGGGTTCTATTAATCCCTATTTAGAAGAAAAGGTCAATTTTCTAAAAAAAAGACAATTAAATTGGAAAAAATATATTGGAAAATAACGGCAATATTTACAATAATGTGCATTACTTTTTTTCAAAACCAAATGTCTGTTCTATTAAATAGTTTATTTTTTATTAATTTTTTTAAAATAATTTATAGTAGTCATTTTGGAAAAAAAATGAAAAGGAATTTATTTGGTTTTTTTTTTTGGATATTTGGAAAATAATCAATTTTTTGTATTATGTGTTGCTCTTATTGCTTTCTAATCGAATACTGAAAATAAGATTATTCTATCCTACTACCTACTACCTACTAGTTTTTAAGAAAAATGGAAATTACTAAACTTACTTGCTTAGAATTTGTTTGGTATTTACGTTAGGTATACCAAATTTACGGCCACAAAATAGTGAGGAACGTATGCAACCTCCTGTTTGCATCACTATAGAATTCGCTGTAGCTGCGTTATAGAACCGTTAGATAGAAGCATTTTTAGGATGCGAGGGAGTCTATCTCCCTCCATTTGGTCGTGGGGCAATTTTCAATAAAAAAAATACATTAAAATTGTTGTTTTATATTTATTTGTTTTATTTAAATTTTATTAAATTGTTTTATGTTTTACTAATTTTGTTTTAGGTTTTTGTTAGTAATAATACCTTTTAAATTTCATCCTTATGCAAGATACACACGAGGCAACCCTTGCAGCAACATATTTCGTTTGTTTACTAAACACGAGGAAACCGCTGCCGCCACCACAGTTCTGGGTGTAGCTGTGATAGGGTAAAGACGAAATTAAAGTTGAAGTTGAATTGAAGAAAACGTCCCATAACTCTCTCAATTTATATAATTTTCATTGTTTGAAGTTGCCATTTTCTTTTTGTTATTTTTTTCACTCCACACGAACCTTCTTATGCGCTTGTTTCTGACGAACTGAACGAGTAAATTCTGTAAAAAATGATACACACGACGCAACAGTTGCAGCAACCGACCAAAAAAATATCAATTTTTTTGATATTTCAGGCATCGATTGCAGCAACACGAAAATCAGTGGGCAACACAGCTACACACGAAGCAACGGTTGCTTTAACTTGGCTGAGTTGCTGCAACGGTTGCCTCGTGCGTATCTAGCATAACATGTGACCATCTGACCATAATCGTAGGATCACAAAACACAAAAAAAAACACACACGTCACAATAGGTATATGTACTTTATTATGAAGGTCTGTACAATGTGGTGGTCCAAATACGAAAAAGCAAAGAAAGAAGATGAAAAGTGAATTTAAATTGGTTACAATGAATAACTAACGGCACAAAATATTATTTTTAAGAGAAAAAGAACAGCTAGAGAGTAATTTAAGAAGTTCACAATTGGACGCGAAAAACGGACTCTTTCAGCTGGAAGGTTTGCCATTAGTTGTCTTGACGAATAGCGACATTGCCGAAAGCATAAAACACAATTGTGAACTACCTTGCGCACTAAGTTTCTTTAACCCATGATACAAAATTCTTTTTTTAACAACGCGATCATGAGTGTCACATCGAGATGTAAATGATGTTCATATATGTAATGGACAATAAGTTCAGAGACACAATGTGATGGGGTGTTTATCGCGATATAGTAGTTCAGAGTTCCGAACACTCCCACCAACTCTAAGCACACCATCCGAATCGAAAAAAGGAGCAAGATTAAAAAGTTTATGTTTCTTAGAGAGTTTATTGCCGTTTGTTAACGCCTCGATTTCCGCCAAAAAGGAACACATTTGGGAAAATTTGATTAACACAAGTTTAGCTTTAAAAAAATTTTTAACGGAAAAAGGCTCATAGTTGTGATTGCCCTTAGATAAACCCTTTGCACAAAACCGAAACATTGTTTCTACCACTGTGAGATGTTTATGCCACTTTAGCAAATAGTTTATAATTGAATGCATAACATTATCTTCGGTAATATTTGACACAAGTACCTGCATTCTCGGGTTTCTCCTTTCTTCCAACTGTTTTTCTGTGAAGTCATTCTTGCATGGTTTCGAATAAGGCCACTGATCCTTCTCCTGCCACAGCCAAGAGGGTCCTTTCCACCACAGCTCATTTGAAGGCAAAAGAGATGGTGGATTTTCACGAGTTGCACAGTCAGCTGGGTAACTTTGATTCGGCTCCCTGAGACGCAAAGAGGATTTATTCTTTGTTGGATTTTGTATTACTTGAGTGGCGAACCTAGTCCGCAGCCGAGGAGACGAAGTCCGGGCCATAGTTCATTATGATCGACCTTTTTTTGCGCTTTCCTTCAGCCAGCACTTCCAGAGCATGGAATAATTGAAGGGATCACTACTTTTTTGGCCTTGTTTTTTTTTTGTCTCCGTTTTGACGCCCGAAGGTTCCACAACAGAACCATTGTAATTGATTATTACGGAGCAAGACGCGATAAACATTCGCCGAACAACTAAAAAAATTAGTTTTTATTTCGGAAAATCGGCCAAAGGAAGTTAAAACCAATAACAAACACGCGGATTGTTTATTGGATTGAATTTGAGAAATGTCAGTTCATTTTCGATATCTCACAGGTGCCCCTTCTTCTAAAAGCCCCGCAAGCTATGCAAAATACGGTTTACACCTTCGGTGAAAGTACTTTGGGGAGTTTTTAGTAGAAAAGGATTGGAAAAATTGTGGCTAGAGTTGCTGTGCTGCAATTCGAATTGTAGCGGTTGTGGTTAGCACTCAGGACTTCAAACTTTGAGAAATTCCGCAAACAAAGGTATTTTCTATCCAACGAAGCGGTTTTAACAGGTAGCCGACAGTAAGCATTACCGCTCGTTGGATACTTCAAAGCCAGAAAGCATAAGTGTCGGATGTGTCTGTCGGACGTTAATAATTTCAATTTTAAATTTGAGCATTAAAATTCATTAGTCGTGAGGCAAATAAAGCAAGTTTTTTTTGTAAAAAAGAAAAAAAATTACAGCGAACAAAAATAAGATATGTAAGTGTGTCACATAACGAATGATAGCGTAAAGTGAATTTTCCTTATGGCAACTAGTGAAACGGGAAGACGGGGCTGAGCAACACCGCTAAGGAGCAAATTAATAAGGTAAACATTTGTTGAGATTCAAAAAAGGGGTGAGTGCAATAAAATATCATAATAGGATTTTAAAGCTAAGCAAACAGCTAATGTAGGTGCAAACATTTTTTTTGATAGTGTTAAGGGCGAATTCAGGCAGCAAAGGGCCGTCATAAAGGTCTCATTCAGAAGTCACGAGGAAGAGAAATAAACAGCGTCCGTGGGATTCCCGGACGCCCCAAGTAAAAATACAAAGATTAAGTTATGTATATATACGTAATCCAGAATCGCCCTAAATTTCAACTTGAAGCAGTAATTTAAAAGTAAAGTTTAATAAAATCAAACAAAATTATAAAAAAAGAAGCCAGAAGCTAAGTAACTTTTGAAGAGAAAGCCTGGTTAACCCACAATCCCGTGACAGGATCCCGCAAGCCGGCCTTACGGGATACCCCTGCCCACTAGGTCGCGGAAGGAATAAAACCCACTAGGCGTGATATTTCCTTTTTTTTTGTTTCTTATTTTAACCTATCATGCATAGTTTTTTTTAATATAAATTTATAAATTTATTGGCGCGACAGCTCCTGAAGGAGCCAAGGCCTAGTGACTTATACTCTCAACCATTCCTGTGTGTGTGTTGATAATCTGCAAGAATGGAAGGGACCTACAGTTTACCGCCGAGTCCGAACGGCTACATGAGATGCACTTTTTCGAGACAAATTTTACTCTTGGAGGTTTTGTCAGTTCCTCGCAAGAGGCAGTACCCCGGAAAAGAAGATGACTATGAGCTTGATTCGAACCCAGGCTCATTCGCGTAGCAGTCCGACACACTAACCACTAAGCCACGGGGCACTACAGTTTTTTTTAATATTTATGTAAATATATACAATTTTAATTTAATTTCGTTTTTTTATCACTATTTCGAGTGTCTGGTATTGTCTTTTGATTTTTAAAACGATTTTTGGGTTTAAGAGAATTAAATATTGATTTGCCATAAGCAAGGGTCCTTTAAAAAGGCAAGGAAGGCATTGGCTTGCGAAATCCCTGACCCGGCGAGCAATCTTTTGCAACCTATCCCCCTAAGGCACTTACAAAAAGCTCTTGGTAGGTAGGATAAAGTGGGGATCAGATATCGCTACCCAAAGAGGCGGTTCTAATTGTGGGTGGTGCTTTCCGGGTCCGTCCTCCGAGAGCCGGATAATAATTAAATAATTTTTTAAGCCGGGTGACCCCACACTTTTAACCCAAAATTTTGAACTAGTTAATTGGATTTTATTTAGTTTTGTTAAGATCTACCATAATTTTAGTTTTAAGTCTAATCATACCATTTGTTTTCACTTTTTTGGGTTTTGTTGATTTTTTTCTCTTTGTGAAATTCTACAATTTTAATAAAATATTTTACTTATGTGAATCACGCGAAAGTGAGAAATTAAATTAAGGTGTTGTTTGTGATTCTACATACGGAGCACGATGGTGTGATAAACTTATAAGTTTTTTCAGGAGGTGCGGTAAGGCGCGCGGAGGCCTTCGGCCTAAAATAGTAAGTATGGCTTGAAGGCGGATAGGCTCTTCTGTTCCTGTTCGAATTTAGAGGAATTCCGATCGCAACTAATCGGATTCCAGGCAGGGCGGGTACATAGCCCTGCATCGTCACCAGCAAGGCTTCCTTCAATTTTCAGGTGCGGTGTCGCCACCGGAAGTACTGCCATTAGGGGTTCTTTTTTCAGATTTTGTTTGTATGGTTTATTGGCATGTTTATGTTTTTTGAAAGAGGTGAGGTCCGTTTGTGGGGGCAAGATCCCCCCCTATTCCGGCGAGCAAAGCCGTGCCAGCCAGCATGCCACTGCTCCTACAGCGGACATTCTATCCCTTCTCCTCCTCTCCTATCCCCTATCCAATCCTATCCTATATTCTATCCTTTATCCTATCCTTATATTATCCTTATACCAGCTCCCACCATGTGTATCCTAACCATTCCTATTCTGAGTCCAGTCCTACCACCTACCCACTATCCTAACTTATTCTCATCCAGCCCTAACTTCCTAAAAATCCTCTCCTATTGCCTCTCATTTCAAATGGCGCCCAACGTTTTGTGTCCTAGTTTATCCCAATGTAATGATTGTCTTCGTGGTTGAGATTGAGGCAAATCGTAAGTCTTAGCTGGGATGGCTCCTTAGCATGCCCAGCTAATTGCGACGAGTTGCATCAATATCATCAACGAGGACAATCAATGCATTCGTTGTGTTGTCCTAGGTTGTTGCCACTGACAGGCCTGAGGGTCTTGGATGTCTTCAGATGTAAGGTGTTGCAGCGTAACGTTTGAACCGCGCCAAGATTCAGCAGGTCTGCCAGCGATAATAGTCATGTGTTTCCTGTTCCAGTTGCCGTTGCAGCCAGGTCAAAAACAAATCGTAAGTCTTAACCAGGATAGCTCGTAAGAACGCCTGGTTAATTGCGACGATGCGCTTCCGGCTTGACAGCAACGAAAGGTGGAAATTATATTGTTTAGTAATTGTTATATTTTGTCGATGGTTGTCAGTACCAGCACCGCACCTTTGAAAAAAAGAAAAGCAATTGTACGACGGAAGGAAGAGATCCGTCAAGCCAGACAATCGCCAATAAAGTTGACTTACGAATAAGCCGCCAGAAACACCCCCGCACATTTATGAATTACAACCGATATATACAATAAACCTAACCATATTTTTTTGTTAATCTCCATAAGGTTCTTGTTTTAAAAGTTATGAAGTCAACAGTTTAATATATACAAATAAAAAAAAAAAATAAACATAAATAATTTGATAATTTGGTGTTGTTTTGCTTGTGCAAGTTTTAAAAGTTAAGATTTTAGTCGTTGAATCTTCTTCGCTTAAGGGTCATCTATTGGTTTTGTATTTGTAAGTGAATTGGATTACGAGTTGAAATATTTTGTTTTAATTTTGGCTTAAATTAAGCATAGGTTAGGTTAATAGTTTCCTTAGGTACTAAGTAAGTTATGTTTTTTTTTATTAGGCGTAGGAGATAGTCGTTAGTTAGTAGTTGAATTAAGTGTACTTGTTCGTTTTAAGACTCAGCGAAACATAGTAAGTTTAGATTATTTTAGGTGTATAAGAATAATAAATATAATATATAATAATAATAAAATAAATAAAAAATTAAGTTTTGTTGTTTTTCGCGTTTCGTTTGATTTAAGTTTCTTTTGTTTGTACGTTATGTTTAATATAGAAGTTTAGATAGTAAATAAAAAAAAAAAAAGTTTACTGAAGAAAATCCATACAAAAAAAATATACTAGAGAGTAAGTTAGTTTAAGTAAAATTATAATTAGTTAAGTTACGAGGCTAAGTACATAGATATATAGATTTTTTTTCTAATGTTGTTTTTTGTAAAGTAGTTTAAGAGTACGCTAAATTGATAGAATAAATATATAATAAGTAGATACAGTTCGAAAAACCTTAGTAATAGTTGGGATACGATAGGGTTACTTCTGTTTTCAGCTTTTTTTGTGCTTAGAGTTGAGAAAATTATTTTGATTTTTAATTGCTTGCGTGCTTGATTGTGATTGTGGTCGGCATCCCGGATGTCTCATCACCTAACCTGGTAAGAAGAACGAAAGACTTATTTACTGAAGCATTATCTTAATAACAGATCCGTTACCCGTTCGTTGCTTAGAGACTTCGCTGTACCCTGCCGGTAGGCCGTTCACCAACGGGGTGGTCGAATGCTCAAGGGGATAAAGGGTAGGAACCCCTCCTTTAGGGATGCAGGCGACTGCTAGTGACCAGGTAAGAAACCATTCCCGTCCGGAGTCCAATTCACCTCCTTCGGTCGACCATATCCGACAGCTCGTCCAACTCTAATACGGCTCCTCCGTTTAACAATCTGAGCTTCTTAGGGGTCACGGTCAGTAATGACGCCGTTGAAAATCGTCAAACGACAGGAGTGCTAGTAGGAGGTAAAGATAGGGCAACAGGTACCGCAGGCGACAATAGCCATGGACCTAGGGAACAAGGACCGGACTCTGATTCCATCTCCGCTGAAGTACGTACCGCAATAAATTAAGCTGTCGTCAACGCCTACGATTCCTACAGGGATTCAATGAAAGTAAAAATAGCCGAGTCAGTAAGGGCGGAGGTACAGAAAGTTTTGGTGGAATTTCTATGGGAGATTAACCATTCCAATCGGGCGATTCCCCCTATAGAAGAAAGGATGCGACCATCGGCGGTCGATCCACCACCAGCTGCACCACATGTTCAGCCACCTTCCGTGGGTCCTTGCAGGCCATCCCATTTGGATCTACAGTCGAGACCATTCGCTCCAGTGGTAGGTAACCGCGAAGAATACCAACTGAACGCGCGTCCAAGCGGTAGGCAGTTTATCGACTCCGGGGTACACCAGTCAGGTCCCCAAATGGATCCGAGGTACAATGGTCGAGACGCCCCACCAAGGTTTCAACGAACCCCATCCCGATTGTCCCCTACGAGATTCTCAGGCAGAGGAAGACCACCGATACGGATTGATAGATGGGGGGTGATTTTCGAAGGCAAACCGGATCGAGCAGGATTCAGCAGGTCTGCCAGCGATAATAGTCGTCTGTTTCCTGCTCCAGTTGCCGTTGCAGCCAGGTCAAAAACAAATCGTAAGTCTTAACCAGGATAGCTCGTAAGAACGCCTGGTTAATTGCGACGATGCGCTTCCGGCTTGACAGCAACGAAAGTTGGAAATTATATTGTTTAGTAATTGTTATATTTTGTCGATGGTTGTCAGTACCAGCACCGCACCTTTGAAAAAAGAAAAGCAATTGTAAGACGGAAGGAAGAGAGCCGTCAAGCCAGACAATCGCCAATAAAGTTGACTTACGAATAAGCCGCCAGAAACACCCCCGCACATTTATGAATTACAACCGATATATAAAATATACCTAACCATATTTTTTTGTTATTCTCCATAAGGTTCTTGTTTTAAAAGTTATGAAGTCAACAGTTTAATATATACAAATAAAAAAAATAAAAAAAATAAACATAAATAATTTGATAATTTGGTTTTGTTTTGCTTGTGCAAGTTTTTAAAGTTCAGATTTTAGTCGTTGAATCTTCTTCGGTTAAGGGTCATCTATTGGTTTTGTATTTGTAAGTGAATTGGATTACGAGTTGAAATATTTTGTTTTAATTTTGGCTTAAATTAAGCATAGGTTAGGTTAATAGTTTCCTTAGGTACTAAGTAAGTTATGTTTTATTTTTATTAGGCGTAGGAGATAGTCGTTAGTTAGTAGTTGAATTAAGTGTACTTGTTCGTTTTAAAACTCAGCGAAACATAGTAAGGTTAGATTATTTTAGGTGTATAAGAATAATAAATATAATATATAATAATAATAAAATAAATAAAGAATTAAGTTTTGTTGTTTTTCGCGTTTCGAATAGTTCCGTTTGATTTAAGTTTCTTTTGTTTTTAGGTTATGTTTAATACAGAAGTTTAGATAGTAAATAAAAAAAAAAAAATTTACTTAAGAAAATCCATACAAAAAAAATATACTAGAGAGTAAGTTAGTTTAAGTAAAATTATAATTAGTTAAGTTACGAGGCTAAGCACATAGATATATAGATTTTTTTTCTAATGTTGTTTTTTGTAAAGTAGTTTAAGAGTACGCTAAATTGATAGAATAAATATATAAAATGTAGATACAGTTCGAAAAACCTTAGTAATAGTTGGGATACGATATGGTTACTTCTGTTTTCAGCTTTTTTTGTGCTTAGAGTTGAGAAAATTATTTTGATTTTTAATTGCTTGCGTGTGCTTGATTGTGGTCGGCATCCCGGATGTCTCATCACCTAACCTGGGAAGAAGAACGAAAGACTTATTTACTGAAGCATTATCTTAATAACAGATCCGTTACCCGTTCGTTGCTTAGAGACTTCGCTTTGCCCTCTGAAGAGATGCCGGTAGGCCGTTCACCAACGGGGAGGTCGAATGCTCAAGGCGATAAAGGGTAGGGACCCCTCCTTTAGGGATGCAGCCGACTGCTAGTGGCCAGGTAAGAAACCATTCCCGTCCGGAGTCCAATTCACCTCCTTCGGTCGACCATATCCGACAGCTCGTCCAACTCTAATACGGCTCCTCCGTTTAGCAATCTGAGCTTAATAGGGGTCACGGTCAGTAATGACGCCATTCAAAATCGTCAAACGACAGGAGTGCTAGTAGGAGGTAAAGACAGGGCAACAGGTACCGCAAGCGACAATAGCCATGGACCTAGGGAACAAGGACCGGACTCTGATTCCATCTCCGCTGAAGTACGTACCGCAATAAATTAAGCTGTCGTCAACGCCTACGATTCCTACAGGGATTCAATGAAAGTAAAAATAGCCGAGTCAGTAAGGGCGGAGGTACAGAAAGTTTTGGTGGAATTTCTATGGGAGATTAACCATTCCAATCGGGCGATTCCCCCTATAGAAGAAAGGATGCGACCATCGGCGGTCGATCCACCACCAGCTGCACCACATGTTCAGCCACCTTCCGTGGGTCCTTGCAGGCCATCCCATTTGGATCTACAGTCGAGACCATTCGCTCCAGTGGTAGGTAACCGCGAAGAATACCAACTGAACGCGCGTCCAAGCGGTAGGCAGTTTATCGACTCCGGGGTACACCAGTCAGGTCCCCAAATGGATCCGAGGTACAATGGTCGAGACGCCCCACCAAGGTTTCAACGAACCCCATCCCGATTGTCCCCTACGAGATTCTCAGGCAGAGGAAGACCACCGATACGGATTGATAGATGGGGGGTGATTTTCGAAGGCAAACCGGATCGAGCAGGATTCAGCAGGTCTGCCAGCGATAATAGTCGTCTGTTTCCTGCTCCAGTTGCCGTTGCAGCCAGGTCAAAAACAAATCGTAAGTCTTAACCAGGATAGCTCGTAAGAACGCCTGGTTAATTGCGACGATGCGCTTCCGGCTTGACAGCAACGAAAGTTGGAAATTATATTGTTTAGTAATTGTTATATTTTGTCGATGGTTGTCAGTACCAGCACCGCACCTTTGAAAAAAGAAAAGCAATTGTAAGACGGAAGGAAGAGAGCCGTCAAGCCAGACAATCGCCAATAAAGTTGACTTACGAATAAGCCGCCAGAAACACCCCCGCACATTTATGAATTACAACCGATATATAAAATATACCTAACCATATTTTTTTGTTATTCTCCATAAGGTTCTTGTTTTAAAAGTTATGAAGTCAACAGTTTAATATATACAAATAAAAAAAATAAAAAAAATAAACATAAATAATTTGATAATTTGGTTTTGTTTTGCTTGTGCAAGTTTTAAAAGTTAAGATTTTAGTCGTTGAATCTTCTTCGGTTAAGGGTCATCTATTGGTTTTGTATTTGTAAGTGAATTGGATTACGAGTTGAAATATTTTGCTTTAATTTTGGCTTAAATTAAGCATAGGTTAGGTTAATAGTTTCCTTAGGTACTAAGTAAGTTATGTTTTATTTTTATTAGGCGTAGGAGATAGTCGTTAGTTAGTAGTTGAATTAAGTGTACTTGTTCGTTTTAAGACTCAGCGAAACATAGTAAGGTTAGATTATTTTAGGTGTATAAGAATAATAAATATAATATATAATAATAATAAAATAAATAAAGAACTAAGTTTTGTTGTTTTTCGCGTTTCGAATAGTTCTGTTTGATTTAAGTTTCTTTTGTTTTTAGGTTATGTTTAATACAGAAGTTTAGATAGTAAATAAAAAAAAAAATTTACTTAAGAAAATCCATACAAAAAAAATATACTAGAGAGTAAGTTAGTTTGAGTAAAATTATAATTAGTTAAGTTACGAGGCTAAGCACATAGATATATAGATTTTTTTTCTAATGTTGTTTTTTGTAAAGTAGTTTAAGAGTACGCTAAATTGATAGAATAAATATATAAAAAGTAGAAACAGTTCGAAAAACCTTAGTAATAGTTGGGATACGATAGGGTTACTTCTGTTTTCAGCTTTTTTTGTGCTTAGAGTTGAGAAAATTATTTTGATTTTTAATTGCTTGCGTGTGCTTGATTGTGGTCGGCATCCCGGATGTCTCATCACCTAACCTGGGAAGAAGAACGAAAGACTTATTTACTGAAGCATTATCTTAATAACAGATCCGTTACCCGTTCGTTGCTTAGAGACTTCGCTGTACCCTCTGAAGAGATGACGGTAGGCCGTTCACCAACGGGGAGGTCGAATGCTCAAGGGGATAAAGGGTAGGGACCCCTCCTTTAGGGATGCAGCCGACTGCTAGTGGCCAGGTAAGAAACCATTCCCGTCCGGAGTCCAATTCACCTCCTTCGGTCGACCATATCCGACAGCTCGTCCAACTCTAATACGGCTCCTCCGTTTAGCAATCTGAGCTTAATAGGGGTCACGGTCAGTAATGACGCCATTCAAAATCGTCAAACGACAGGAGTGCTAGTAGGAGGTAAAGACAGGGCAACAGGTACCGCAAGCGACAATAGCCATGGACCTAGGGAACAAGGACCGGACTCTGATTCCATCTCCGCTGAAGTACGTACCGCAATAAATTAAGCTGTCGTCAACGCCTACGATTCCTAAAGGGATTCAATGAAAGTAAAAATAGCCGAGTCAGTAAGGGCGGAGGTACAGAAAGTTTTGGTGGAATTTCTATGGGAGATTAACCATTCCAATCGGGCGATTCCCCCTATAGAAGAAAGGATGTGACCATGGGCGGTCGATCCACCACCAGCTGCACCACATGTTCAGCCACCTTCCGTGTTGCTGGGATTCCAGCGACGAGTTTTTCTCTGCCATCAACCAATTTCGGTCTCATCTCAGGGCACCTATTCCCGATTTCGAGCTGATCAAGATATTGAATGAAAATTTGAACGACCGGATCCAGAAGCTGGTGTACCCCAAGCACTTTTTACTTTGGACCAGCTGAGGATGGCATGTATGGAATCCGAAAATGCCTTTTCTGGTCGGGACCGAGAGGTTCCGAAACATCCCCGGCCACCTGCTCGATACACGGAAAACGAGCTGGAATTCGATCCAGAAGATAGATATGGCCAGGAAGAATACATAGCGGCGTATCAACATACCGGTGCCCGGCCAAAGGACAACAGGATGCAGAGAGATACAATCAGCGTGCTGGAATTGCCGAGTGGTAGGCCACTCTTTTATGGATTGCCCGTCGGTGACAAGGAACATCTTTTGTAACAGATGTAGACATGAGGGGGTTATTACACCCAAATGCCCTCATTGTAACCCTGGAAAACCGAAGCAGGAACGCGAGGCCAGCGGGGGAATCGCGTTCTACGCAAACTCCCCCAGAGGTTCCAAGGAGCCTGTAGCTGTAAGTACCCAAAATTGCTCCAACAAAGAGATATCGATCCTAATAAGAGATGAGAACCAGAGACCGGCCACTGAAAAACATAAAATCACGTATATCAAACCCTTACACGTAAGAATTAAAGAATATAATGAGGCGCGAAATAGAATTTTTAATGTAAGCAGCATATCGTAAAGAATATTAAAAACCCGAAATAGATTTAAATCACGAAAACAGTTAAAAGGAAGTATAGCATCGACAGTTATAGACACTAGTAGTGACCCCAGGCCTTACGACAAAGTCATTGCAGGGGGTCGTGAAATACTCGGATTGTTAGACAGCGGGGCCAGCGTTAGCATGCTGGGGAGGGATTGCCTGAAATTTGTAGAAAACGAAAAAGTAACAGTCCATCCCTACAACTCAGGTGTCAAGACAGCTGATGGAAGAAGTCAGGCCATCGTTGGTAAAATCCAGATCCGAGTAGCATATAAAAACAGGGAAAATACCTTAACCTTATATTTGGTGCCTAGCTTGGATCAGGAACTGTACTTGGGGGTGGATTTTTGGAAAATGTTTAAGATCGCTCCTAATGTGGTAAGCTCCGTATCGGTTCTGGAGGAAGAGGCTGAAATGTTAAGCGCGCATAACCTGACGTTCGAACAACGGTCCGCTTTGGAGACGGTCAAGCAGAAATTTCTGGATTTTGATCGGAACGGGCTCGGGAAGACGGCGCTTATGGAGCACGTCATCGATATTGGAGATGCAGTTTCGGTGAAGCAGAGACACTACCCTGTTTCTCCGGCGGTACAAGAGAGAAAACTGCGTTTGCGGTACCGGGGAGACCTTTGTACCAATTGACGGTCATGCCATTTGGACTGTGCAATGCAGCTCAAAGGCTTTGTCGCTTAATGCACAAGGTGATCCCTGCCGGGCCGGATAATAATTAAATAATTTTTTAAGCCGGGTGACCCCACACTTTTAACCCAAAATTTTGAACTAGTTAATTGGATTCTATTTAGTTTTGTTAAGATCTACCATAATTTTAGTTTTAAGTCTAATCATACCATTTGTTTTCACTTTTTTGGGTTTTGTTGATTTTTTTTCGCTTTGTGAACTTCTATAATTTTAATAAAATAGTATACTTATGTGAATCACGCCAAAGTGAAAAATGAAATTAAGGTGTTGTTTGTGATTCTACAACGGAGCACGATGGTGTGCTAAACTTATAAGTTTTTTTCAGGAGGTGCGGTAAGGCGCGCCGAGGCCTTCGGCCTAAAATAGTAATTATGGCTTGAAGGCGGATAGGCTCTTCTCTTCCTGTTCGAATTTAGAGGAATTCCGATCGCAACTAATCGGATTCCAGGAGGGGCGGGTACATAGCCCTGCATCGTCACCAGCAAGGCCTCCTTCAATTTTCAGGTGCGGTGTCGCCACCGGAAGTACTGCAATTAGGGGTTCTTTTTTCAGATTTTGTTTGTATGGTTTATTGGCATGTTTATGTTTTTTGAAAGAGGTGAGGTCCGTTTGTGGGGGCAAGATCCCCCTCTATCCCGGCGAGCAAAGCCGTGCCAGCCAGCATGCCACTGCTCCTACAGCGGACATTCTATCCCTTCTCGTCCTCTCCTATGCCCTATCCAATCCTATCCTATATTCTATCCTTTATCCTATCCTTATACTATCCTTATACCAGCTCCCACCATGTGTATCCTAACCATTCCTATTCTGAGTCCAGTCCTACCACCTACCCACTATCCTAACTTATTCTCATCCAGCCCTAACTTCATAAATAATTTGATAATTTGGTGTTGTTTTGCTTGTGCAAGTTTTAAAAGTTAAGATTTTAGTCGTTGAATCTTCTTCGGTTAAGGGTCATCTATTGGTTTTGTATTTGTAAGTGAATTGGATTACGAGTTGAAATATTTTGTTTTAATTTTGGCTTAAATTAAGCATAGGTTAGGTTAATAGTTTCCTTAGGTACTAAGTAAGTTATGTTTTTTTTTATTAGGCGTAGGAGATAGTCGTTAGTTAGTAGTTGAATTAAGTGTACTTGTTCGTTTTAAGACTCAGCGAAACATAGTAAGTTTAGATTATTTTAGGTGTATAAGAATAATAAATATAATATATAATAATAATAAAATAAATAAAAAATTAAGTTTTGTTGTTTTTCGCGTTTCGTTTGATTTAAGTTTCTTTTGTTTGTACGTTATGTTTAATATAGAAGTTTAGATAGTAAATAAAAAAAAAAAAAGTTTACTGAAGAAAATCCATACAAAAAAAATATACTAGAGAGTAAGTTAGTTTAAGTAAAATTATAATTAGTTAAGTTACGAGGCTAAGTACATAGATATATAGATTTTTTTTCTAATGTTGTTTTTTGTAAAGTAGTTTAAGAGTACGCTAAATTGATAGAATAAATATATAATAAGTAGATACAGTTCGAAAAACCTTAGTAATAGTTGGGATACGATAGGGTTACTTCTGTTTTCAGCTTTTTTTGTGCTTAGAGTTGAGAAAATTATTTTGATTTTTAATTGCTTGCGTGCTTGATTGTGATTGTGGTCGGCATCCCGGATGTCTCATCACCTAACCTGGTAAGAAGAACGAAAGACTTATTTACTGAAGCATTATCTTAATAACAGATCCGTTACCCGTTCGTTGCTTAGAGACTTCGCTGTACCCTGCCGGTAGGCCGTTCACCAACGGGGTGGTCGAATGCTCAAGGGGATAAAGGGTAGGAACCCCTCCTTTAGGGATGCAGGCGACTGCTAGTGACCAGGTAAGAAACCATTCCCGTCCGGAGTCCAATTCACCTCCTTCGGTCGACCATATCCGACAGCTCGTCCAACTCTAATACGGCTCCTCCGTTTAACAATCTGAGCTTCTTAGGGGTCACGGTCAGTAATGACGCCGTTGAAAATCGTCAAACGACAGGAGTGCTAGTAGGAGGTAAAGATAGGGCAACAGGTACCGCAGGCGACAATAGCCATGGACCTAGGGAACAAGGACCGGACTCTGATTCCATCTCCGCTGAAGTACGTACCGCAATAAATTAAGCTGTCGTCAACGCGTACGATTCCTACAGGGATTCAATGAAAGTAAACATAGCCGAGTCAGTAAGGGCGGAGGTACAGAAAGTTTTGGTGGAATTTCTAAGGGAGATTAACCATTCCAATCGGGCGATTCCCCCTATAGAAGAAAGGATGCGACCATCGGCGGTCGATCCACCACCAGCTCCACCACATGTTCAGCCACCTTCCGTGGGTCCTTGCAGGCCATCCCATTTGGATCTACAGTCGAGACCATTCGCTCCAGTGGTAGGTAACCGCGAAGAATACCAACTGAACGCGCGTCCAAGCGGTGGGCAGTTTATCGACTCCGGGGTACACCAGTCAGGTCCCCAAATGGATCCGAGGAACAATGGTCGAGACGCCCCACCAAGGTTTCAACGAACCCCATCCCGGTTGTCCTCTGCGAGATTCTCAGGCAGAGGAAGACTACCGATACGGATTGATAGATGGGGGTGATTTTCGAAGGCAAACCGGGTCAGCTCTCGGTAGAAGACTTCATTTTTAGAATCGAGATGTTACAAGGACAGTATGAGTGTTCCTGGGCTGAGATCCTGCGGGATTTTCACCTCTTGCTCTCAGGAGCCGCCAGCGAATGGTATTGGTAGTACCAGAGGTCAAATTATCGCCCGGACTGGCCAGCCTTGAAAGACGCGCTGATGCGGCAATTTCGAAACGCCAAATCAGATTTCAAAATAATGTGCGACATTATGGACCGCCGGCAGAGCTCCTGGGATTCCAGCGACGAGTTTTTCTCTGCCATCAACAAATTTCGGTCTCATCTCAGGGCACCAATTCCCGATTTCGAGCTGATCAAGATATTGAAGAAAAATTTGAACGACCGGATCCAGAAGCTGGTGTACCCCAAGCACTTTTTACTTTGGACCAGCTGAGGATGGCATGTATGGAATCCGAAAATGCCTTTTCTGGTCGGGACCGAGAGGTTCCGAAACATCCCCGGCCACCTGCTCGATACACGGCAAACGAGCTGGAATTCGATCCAGAAGATAGATATGGCCAGGAAGAATACATAGCGGCATATCAACATACCGGTGCCCGGCCAAAGGACAACAGGATGCAGAGCGAGACAATCAGCGTGCTGGAATTGCCGAGTGGTAGGCCACTCTTTTATGGATTGCCCGTCGGTGACAAGGAACATCTTTTGTAACAGATGCAGAAATGAGGGGGTTATTACACCCAAATGCCCTCATTGTAACCCTGGAAAACCGAAGCAAGAACGCGAGGCCAGCGGGGGAATCGCGTTCTACGCAAACTCTCCCAGAGGTTCCAAGGAGCCTGTAGCTGTAAGTACCCAAACTTGCTCCAACAAAGAGATATCGATCCAAATAAGAGATGAGAACCAGAGACCGGCCACTGAAAAACCTAAAATCACGTATATTAAACCCTTACACGTAAGAATTAAAGAATATAATGAGGCGCAAAATAGAATTTTTAATGTAAGCAGTATATCGTAAAGAATATTAAAAACCCGAAATAGATTTAAATTACGAAAACAGTTAAAAGGAAGTATAGCATCGACAGTTCTAGACACTAGTAGTGACCCCAGGCCTTACGACAAAGTCATTGCAGGGGGTCGTGAAATACTCGGATTGTTAGACAGCGGGGCCAGCGTTAGCATGCTGGGGAGGGATTGCCTGAAATTTGTAGAAAACGAAAAAGTAACAGTCCATCCCTACAACTCAGGTGTCAAGACAGCTGATGGAAGAAGTCAGGCCATCGTTGGTAAAATCCAGATCGGAGTAGCGTATAAAAACAGGAAAAATACCTTAACCTTATATTTGGTCCCTAGCTTGGATCAGGAACTGTACTTGGGGGTGGATTTTTGGAAAATGTTTAAGATCGCTCCTAATGTGGTAAGCTCCGTATCGGTTCTGGAGGAAGAGGCTGAAATGTTAAGCCCGCATAACCTGACGTTCGAACAACGGTCCGCTTTGGAGACGGTCAAGCAGAAATTTCTGGATTTTGATCGGAACGGGCTCGGGAAGACGGCGCTTATGGAGCACGTCATCGATACTGGAGATGCAGTTTCGGTGAGGCAGAGACACTACCCTGTTTCTCCGGCGGTACAAGCTCTTCTGTACCAGGAGGTAGACCGGATGCTTAAGCTCGGCGTTATCGAGGAGAGCGAAAGTCCTTATTAGGATGCCAGGCCCAAAAAATACGATGAAGTATCGTTTTTGCCTGGATTCTCGTAGGGTCATCGCGCTGACTAAGAAGGACGCTAACCCTCTCCCCCATCTCGAAGGGATTTGTACCAATTGACGGTCATGCCCTTTGGACTGTGCAATGCAGCTCAAAGGCTATATCGCTTAATGGACAAGGTGATCCCTGCACGACTTCGGGATCGTGTTTTCGTGTACTTGGATGACCTGCTTATCATTGCACCCAATTTTGAGACCCACGTCGCCTTGCTAGATGAAGTGGCCGACTGCCTGAGGAAAGCAAACCTCACGATTAATGTAAAAAAATTCCAATTTTGTTTTAGGGAGTTGAAATATTTAGGATTCATTGTTGGTGACGGAAAGTTAAAAACAGATCCAGCAAAGGTTGAAGCTGTAGTTGACTTTTCTCTACCCAAAAAGGTGATGGCGGTTAAGAAGTTCCGGCCCTATGTCGAAGGAATGGATTTCACCGTCATAACCGACCACTCTAGTCTCAAATGGTTGATGACTCCACCGGTTGGCAAGGTGGAGTTTGGAACTGCAGTCCTGCCTTCGATATAGAGCATAGGAAAGGATCATTTAATGTTGTGCCAGATACTCTTTCTCGAGCACATCTGGACAGTTTAAATTTGAAAAACGTAGCCCCACTGATTGATTTGGAAAGCGATGAATTTAAATCGGACAAATACAAATCTCTCTTGAGTACAGTTCAAGACCACAAGGGAGAGCTACCGGATCTTAAGATTGAAGACGACTTTGTCTATAAACGTACCATCCCTAAAAGCATTGACCAATCCTTAGTAGAACACACCTGGTGCTTGTGGATACCATCCGGCTTAACAGAAATCATAATAGCAAGGCCCATAATCCTCCCCAGGTTGCCCATGGAGGAATCATAAAAACTCTCCACCGTTTGAGACAATACTTTTATTGGCCAAACATGACCGTTCAGGTTAGGCAACTCGTGTCTAAGTGTGAAGTTTGTAAGCACAGCAAGTCGTCCAATCAAGTTCTTCGTCCTACTATCGAAAACAATTTTTGTACAGACCGTCCCTTCCAAAAAACTTTATGTCGATTTTATAGGTCCTTACCCTAGGTCGAAAGCGGGAAACGTATATGTATTCGTCGTGTTAGATCATCTATCCAAGTTCGTGTTTCTGAAACCCTTAAGAGCTGCCAACTCAAGCATAAAAAAATAATACATTCTGACAACGGAAAACAATTTTTAGCCAAAGAATTCCAAAACCTTTTACAAAGTTATGGTGTTAAAAACTTACGAACGGCGAATTACTCGCCGCAATCCAACGCGTCAGAAAGGGTCAACAGAACGCTGCTTGCCGCAATACGCTCATACTTGAAGGAGGACCAATGCGACTGGGATATGCACTTAAGTGATATCGTAGCAGCGTTGAGAAGCTCAGTACATTCGGATATCGGAGTGTCACCATACTTTGCTCTCTTTGGGCACAATATGGTGATTCACGGTAGCAGTTATACGTTGGCGGAAAAGTTGTGTTGTTGACCCTACCAAGAAAAGATAGGTTGCAACTTATAAGGTCTAAAATTAAAGAAAATATATTAACGACGAATGAGAAAACTGCACGCAAATACAATACTCGTTCAAGAAACATAAGATATATTCCTGGCCAAGAAGTTTTTAAGCGAAATTTCGTCCTTAGCGACACCGCACAGTTGGCAAAAACTTATACGAGCTAGAGAACCTAGCACGTAAGCGAATAGGGATCTTTCATGCCAAAGTTCTAAAGCAATGAGATAGGAGAAAAAGAAGGGATAAGAAATTGGTATCAATTTCTGAAGTTTCGTCATTTCTTATATTTTACTTTTTTTGGCCGATTATCATGTCGAGAAATCCCGAGGTTTAATGCGGCAGGTGAAATATATGACTGGCTGAACAAAAATAATATCAGACGATCCCGAATCGTTATGAAAGATAAACTTGGTTCCCAGAAATGTGACAATGTGATGTTTTTTTTATGGAATTGACTTTAAACAGCCTACCTTCGGTAGTGCTTTGAGTCAGCTATCCGATACATCTGTGATATTTTATTAACCCTCTGGTGCAATTTATTAAGCCATGCAGTACCTGATATTAATATTTAAATCCCTTTCTGTGATACTAGGTTTAAACGACCTCCAGCCTGACAATACAATAAATATCCAAGTTTTCTCCGTAACACTGGGATATAGAATAAACGACCAACGAAGTGCAATATTTCGAACTTAATTTTGGAAATTCACCTGTGATAGTCTATAAATCGACCTACTTATACAATATTTTCTGTACGAATTCCTGTGGAGTCTTTAACGTAAACAATATACTAACTGTGGTATTTTAATAGAGCTAGGCTTAGACGATCATCTGAGAAACTCTAACACGACAACATTCACCCTCAAGAGTAAGGAACATAACATGCTTTAATTACGTTTATTAAATAGTAATATTTACTCAAAATTTAATTTAAAATCTGTGAAATGCAAAACAAAATTTAACCACATACCGGTACGAATCAAAAGTGATTCCCAGTGTAGCAGCGAAGTCTTCTGGGCAAAGGGAAATTGTAGGATAGAACAATGATCGGCATCGTAAAGGGTGTGTACATGGCAAGGCAGAGGTAATAGGCCCGGCGTTGTGAAAGAAGTTGGGTTCTTCCCCACTGTGAATGAAGAAATATGTAGGCAGCCTAGTCACCGTCACTGTTGTCAAAGAAGCCATCAGTCCCGGAGTTTTGTTTCGGCTCCCTGAGACGCAAAGAGGATTTATTCTTTGTTGGATTTTCCTCTGGAATCTGGTCTGAAATTTGTACTCCTTGAGTGGCGAACCTAGTCCGCAGCCGAGGAGACGAAGTTCGGGCCAGAGTTCATTATGATATACCTTTTTTAGCGCTTTCCTTCAGCCAGCACTTTCTCAGCTTTTCATATTCGTTCGATAATTCACGTCCTTCGCCTTTGGACGTACAATTGCAACGGTGCCGTATGTCAAGCTCATTAAACTCCGATTTATACAGCATTGTCAAATGGAGTAATAAGAATCGTGTGGAGTTTAATGCTTCGAAAACTCAATGCTGTCTTCTGTGGTTAAAGCTTAACATATCCCTAATGCCATTGTCCATGAATGGCAGTTACATCGAAGAAACCGAAAAGTTCTCAGTACTCGGTATGTTTGTCAATGACGACCTCCGGTGGAATGACCATATATTTGAAATCGCTAAGAATGCTGCTAAGTGCTTACGTTTTCTGTATCGGTGTAAGAAGTATTTTTCCCCATCTGATCTGGCTACAATTTATAAAGCGTTTATACGCCCTTAACTTGAGTATAACTCCCACCTGTGGGCAGGTGCTTCACAAACATCTCTTCACCTGCTTGATAGAATACAAAATCAAGCGTTAAGATTGATAGGAAATAGAACTGCCGCTGAAACAATTGCCCCTCTCGAACACCGACGCAATGTTTCATGTCTTTCCTTATTGTATCGTTTCTTTTATAAAAAATGTTCACTTGAGGTAGCCAGCTGCATTCCTCCCCTTAAAAGTTTCGCCCGTAATACTCGTCTTGCTAGGAATGCCCATCAGTTCACCCTTGAGCCCAATTTCGGACGTACCGTGAAATATAGAGAATCTTTTTTTAGCCGTACAACACGACTTTGGAATGGTTTACCCGGCGAGATTTTCCCTTGCCATTTCAATTTGCAAACATTCAAAACCAATGTTAATCGACACCTCCTATCTCTCCCCTCCCTATCTTCCTAATGCCCGCGTAGTGTGTTACATTAAAAGGGAAACAAATAGTCCCTTGTGCGCGCGTTAACTATAAAAAAAAAAAAGAGCATGGAATAATTGAGGGGATCACTACTTTTTTGTCCTTGTTTTTTTTTTGTCTCCGTTTTGACGCCCGAAGGTTCCACCGCAGAACCATTGTAATTGATTATTACGAAGCAAGACGCGATAAACATTCGCCGAACAACTAAAAAATTTCATTTTTATTTCGGAAAGTCGGCCAAAGGAAGTTAAAACCAATAACAAACACGCGGATTGTTTATTGGATTGAATTTGAGAAATGTCAATTCATTTTCGATATCTCAAAAAGAACGGGAAGGCCTGAGTTGCTCAGGTGCCTCTTCTTCTAAAGCCCCCCAAACTGTGCAAAATACGGTTTCCTTCGGTGAAGGTACTTTGGGGAGTTTTTAGTAGAAAAGGATTGGAAAAATTGTGCCTAGAATTGCTGTGCTGCAATTCGAATTGTAGCGGTTGTGGTTAGCACTCAGGACTTCAAACTCTGAGAGATTCCGCAAACAAAGGTATTTTCTATCCAACGAAGCGGTTTTAACAGGTAGCCGACAATAAGAATTACCGCTCGTTGAATACTTCGAAGCCAGAAAGCATAAGTGTCAGATGTGTCTGTCGGACGTTAATAATTTCAATTTTAAATTTGAACATTAAGATTCATTAGTCGTGAGGCAAATAAAGCAAGTTTTTTTTGTAAAAAAAAAAAATTTACAGCGAACAAAAATAAGATATGTAAGTGTTACACATAACGAATGATAGCTTAAAGTGAATTTTCCTTATGGCAACTAGTGAAACGGGAAGACGGGGCTGAACAACACCGCTAAGAAGCAAATTAATAAGGTAGACATTTGTTGAGATTCAAAAAAGGGGTGACTGCAATAAAATATCATAATAGGATTTTATAGCTAAGCAAACATTTTTTTTGATAGTGTTAAGGGCGAATTCAGGCAGCAAAGGGCCGTCATTAAGGTCTCATTCAGAATTCACGAGGAAGAGAAATAAACAGCGTCAGTGGGATTCCCAGACGCCCAAGTAAAAATACAAAGATTAAGTTATGTATATATAAGTAATCCAGAATTGCCCTTAATTTCAGCTTGAAGCAGTAATTTAAAAGTTAAGTTTAATAAAATCAAACATAATTATAAGAAAAGAAGCCAGAAGCAAAGTAACTTGTGAAGAGAAAGCCTGGTTAACCCACAATCCCGTGAAAGGATCCCGCAAGCCGGCCTTACGGGATACCCCTGCCCACTAGGTCGCGGAAGGAATAAAACCCACTAGGCGTGATATTTCCTTTTATTTTTTGTTTCTTATTTTAACCTATCATGCATAGTTTTTTTTAATATTTATGTACATACATACAATTTTAATTTAATTTCGTTTTTTTATCACTATTTCGAGTGTCTGGTATTGTCTTTTGATTTTTAAAACGATTTTTGGGTTTAAGAGAATTAAATATTGATTTGCCATAAGCAAGGATCCTTTAAAAAGGCAAGGAAGGCATTGGCTTGCGAAGGCCCTGACCCGGCGAGCAATCTTTTGCAACTTATACCCCTTAGGCACTTACAAAAAGCTCTTGGTAGGTAGGATAAAGTGGGGATCAGATATCGCTACCCAAAGAGGCGGTTCTAATTGTGGGTGGTGCTTTCCGGGTCCGTCCTCCGAGGGCTGGATAATAATTAAATAATTTTTCAAGCCGGGTGACCCCACACTTTTAACCCAAAATTTTGAACTAGTTAATTGGATTTTATTTAGTTTTGTTAAGATCTACCATAATTTTAGTTTTAAGTCTAATCATACCATTTGTTTTCACTTTTTTGGGTTTTGTTGATTTTGTTTCTCTTTGTGAACTTCTATAATTTTAATAAAATAGTATACTTATGTGAATCACGCCAAAGTGAGAAATGAAATTAAGGTGTTGTTTGTGATTCTACATACGAAGCACGATGGTGTGCTAAACTTATAAGTTTTTTCAGGGGGTGCGGTAAGGCGCGCGGAGGCCTTCGGCCTAAAATAGTAAGTATGGCTTGAAGGCGGATAGGCTCTTCTGTTCCTGTTCGAATTTAGAGGAATTCCGATCGCAACTAATCGGATTCCAGGAGGGGCGGGTACATAGCCCTGCATCGTCACCAGCATCGTCAATTTTCAGGTGCGGTGTCGCCACCGGAAGTATTGCCATTAGGGGTTCTTTTTTCAGATTTTCTTTGTATGGTTTATTGGCATGTTTATGTTTTTTGAAAGAGGTGAGGTCCGTTTGTGGGGGCAAGATCCCCCCTATTCCGGCAAGCAAAGCCGTGCCAGCCAGCATGTCACTGCTCCTACAGCGGACATTCTATCCCTTCTCGTCCTCTCCTATCCCCTATCCAATCCTATCCTATATTCTATCCTTTATCCTATCCTTATACTATCCTTATACCAGCTCCCACCATGTGTATCCTAACCATTCCTATTCTGAGTCCAGTCGTACCATCTACCCACTATCCTCACTTATTCTCATCCAGCCCTAACTTCCCAAAAATCCTCTCCTATTGCTTCTCATTTCAAATGGCGCCCAACGTTTAGTGTCCTAGTTTATCCCAATGTAATGATTGTCTTCGTGGTTGAGATTGAGGCAAATCGTAAGTCTTAGCCGGGATGGCTCCTTAGCATGCCCAGCTAATTGCGACAAGTTGCATCAATATCATCAACGAGAACAATCAATGCATTCGTTGTGTTGTCCTAGGTTGTTGCCACTGACAGGCCTGAGGGTCTTGGATGTCTTCAGATGTAAGGTGTTGCAGGGTAACGTTTGAACAGCGCCAAGATTCAGCAGGTCTGCCAGCGATAATAGTCATGTGTTTCCTGTTCCAGTTGCCGTTGCAGCCAGGTCAAAAACAAATCGTAAGTCTTAACCAGGATAGCTCGTAAGAACGCCTGGTTAATTGCGACGATACGCTTCCGGCTTGACAGCAACGAAAGTAGGAAATTATATTGTTTAGTAATTGTTATATTTTGTCGATGATTGTCAGTACCAACACGGCACCTTTGAAAAAAGAAAAGCAATTGTAAGACGGAAGGAAGAGAGCCGTCAAGCCAGTCAATCGCCAATAAAGTTGACTTACGAATAAGCCGCCAGAAACACCCCCGCGCATTTATGAATTACAACCGATATATAAAATATACCTAACCATATTTTTTTGTTATTCTCCATAAGGTTCTTGTTTTAAAAGTTATGAAGTCAACAGTTTAATATATATAAATAAAAAAAATAAAAAAAATAAACATAAATAATTTGATAATTTGGTGTTGTTTTGCCTGTGCAAGTTTAAAAAGTTAAGATTTTAGTCGTTGAATCTTCTTCGGTTAAGGGTCATCTATTGGTTTTGTATTTGTAAGTGAATTGGATTACGAGTTGAAATATTTTGTTTTAATTTTGGCTTAAATCAAGCATAGGTTATGTTAATAGTTTCCTTAGGTACTAAGTAAGTTATGTTTTTTTTTATTAGGCGTAGGAGATAGTCGTTAGTTAGTAGTTGAATTAAGTGTACTTGTTCGTTTTAAGACTCAGCGAAACATAGTAAGTTTAGATTATTTTAGGTGTATAAGAATAATAAATATAATATATAATAATAATAAAATAAATAAAGAATTAAGTTTTGTTGTTTTTCGCGTTTCGAATAGTTCCGTTTGATTTAAGTTTCTTTTGTTTTTAGGTTATGTTTAATACAGAAGTTTAGATAGTAAATAAAAAAAAATGTACTTAAGAAAATCCATACAAAAAAATATACTAGAGAGTAAGTTACTTTAAGTAAAATTATAATTAGTTAAGTTACGAGGCTAAGCACATAAATATATAGATTTTTTTTCTAATGTTGTTTTTTGTAAAGTAGTTTAAGAGTACGCTAAATTGATAGAATAAACATATAATAAGTAGATACAGTTCGAAAAACCTTAGTAATAGTTGGGATACGATAGGGTTACTTCTGTTTTCAGCTTTTTTTGTGCTTAGAGTTGAGAAAATTATTTTGATTTTTAATTGCTTGCGTGTGCTTGATTGTGGTCGGCATCCCGGATGTCTCATCACCTAACCTGGGAAGAAGAACGAAAGACTTATTTACTGAAGCATTATCTTAATAACAGATCCGTTACCCGTTCGTTGCTTAGAGACTTCGCTGTACCCTCTGAAGAGATGCCGGTAGGCCGTTCACCAACGGGGAGGTCGAATGCTCAAGGAGATAAAGGGTAGGGACCCCTCCTTTAGGGATGCAGCCGACTGCTAGTGGCCAGGTAAGAAACCATTCCCGTCCGGAGATAAATTCACCTCCTTCGGTCGACCATATCCGACAGCTTGTCCAACTCTAATACGGCTCCTCCGTTTAGCAATCTGAGCTTAATAGGGGTCACGGTCAGTAATGACGCCGTTGAAAATCGTCAAACGACAGGAGTGCTAGTAGAAGGTAAAGATAGGGCAACAGGTACCGCAGGCGACAATAGCCATGGACCTAGGGAACAAGGACCGGACTCTGATTCCATATCCGCTGAAGTACGTACCGCAATAAATTAAGCTGTCGTCAACGCGTACGATTCCTACAGGGATTCAATGAAAGTAAACATAGCCGAGTCAGTAAGGGCGGAGGTACAGAAAGTCTTGGTGGAATTTCTAAGGGAGATTAACCATTCCAATCGGGCGATTCCCCCTATAGAAGAAAGGATGCGACCATCGGCGGTCGATCCATCACCAGCTGCACCACATGTTCAGCCACCTTCCGTGGGTCCTTGCAGGCCATCCCATTTGGATCTACAGTCGAGACCATTCGCTCCAGTGGTAGGTAACCGCGAAGAATACCAACTGAACGCGCGTCCAAGCGGTGGGCAGTTTATCGACTCCGGGGTACACCAGTCAGGTCCCCAAATGGATCCGAGGCACAATGGTCGAGACGCCCCACCAAGGTTTCAACGAACCCCATCCCGATTGTCCCCTACGAAATTCTCAGGCAGAGGAAGACCACCGATACGGATTGATAGATGGGGGGTGATTTTCGAAGGCAAACCGGATCAGCTCTCGGTAGAAGACTTCATTTTTAGAATCGAAATTTTACAAGGACAGTATGAGTGTTCCTGGGCTGAGATCCTGCGGGATTTTCACCTCTTGCTCTCAGGAGCCGCCAGCGAATGGTATTGGTAGTACCAGAGGTCAAATTATCGCCCGGACTGGCTAGCCTTGAAAGACGCGCTGATGCGGCAATTTCGAAACGCCAAATCAGATTTCAAAATAATGTGCGACATTATGGACCGCCGGCAGGGCTCCTGGGATTCCAGCGACGAGTTTTTCTCTGCCATCAACAAATTTCGGTCTCAGCTCAGGGCACCAATTCCCGATTTCGAGCTGATCAAGATATTGAAGAAAAATTTGAACGACCGGATCCAGAAGCTGGTGTACCCCAAGCACTTTTTACTTTGGACCAGCTGAGGATGGCATGTAAGGAATCCGAAAATGCCTTTTCTGGTCGGGACCGAGAGGTTCCGAAACATCCCCGGCCACCTGCTCGATACATGGCAAACGAGCTGGAATTCGATCCAGAAGATAGATATGGCCAGGAAGAATACATAGCGGCGTATCCACATACCGGTGCCCGGCCAAAGAAGAACAGGATGCAGAGCGAGACAATCAGCGTGCTGGAATTGCCGAGTGGTAGGCCACTCTTTTATGGATTGCCCGTGGGTGACAAGGAACATCTTTTGTAACAGATGCAGAAATGAGGGGGTTATTACACCCAAATGCCCTGATTGTAACCCTGGAAAACCGAAGCAAGAACGCGAGGCCAGCGAGGGAATCGCGTTCTACGCAAACTCCCCCAGAGGTTCCAAGGAGCCTGTAGCTGTAAGTACCCAAAATTGCTCCAACAAAGAGATATCGATCCTAATAAGAGATGAGAACCAGAGACCGGCCACTGAAAAACATAAAATCACGTATATCAAACCCTTACACGTAAGAATTAAAGAATATAATGAGGCGCGAAATAGAATTTTTAATGTAAGCAGCATATCGTAAAGAATATTAAAAACCCGAAATAGATTTAAATCACGAAAACAGTTAAAAGGAAGTATAGCATCGACAGTTATAGACACTAGTAGTGACCCCAGGCCTTACGACAAAGTCATTGCAGGGGGTCGTGAAATACTCGGATTGTTAGACAGCGGGGCCAGCGTTAGCATGCTGGGGAGGGATTGCCTGAAATTTGTAGAAAACGAAAAAGTAACAGTCCATCCCTACAACTCAGGTGTCAAGACAGCTGATGGAAGAAGTCAGGCCATCGTTGGTAAAATCCAGATCCGAGTAGCGTATAAAAACAGGGAAAATACCTTAACCTTATATTTGGTCCCTAGCTTGGATCAGGAACTGTACTTTGGGGTGGATTTTTGGAAAATGTTTAAGATCGCTCCTAATGTGGTAAGCTCCGTATCGGTTCTGGAGGAAGAGGCTGAAATGTTAAGCGCGCATAACCTGACGTTCGAACAACGGTCCGCTTTGGAGACGGTCAAGCAGAAATTTCTGGATTTTGATCGGAACGGGCTCGGGAAGACGGCGCTTATGGAGCACGTCATCGATACTGGAGATGCAGTTTCGGTGAAGCAGAGACACTACCCTGTTTCTCCGGCGGTACAAGAGAGAAAACTGCGTTTGCGGTACCGGGGAGACCTTTGTACCAATTGACGGTCATGCCATTTGGACTGTGCAATGCAGCTCAAAGGCTATGTTGCTTAATGGACAAGGTGATCCCTGTCGGGCCGGATAATAATTAAATAATTTTTTAAGCCGGGTGACCCCACACTTTTAACCCAAAATTTTGAACTAGTTAATTGGATTTTATTTAGTTTTGTTAAGATCTACCATAATTTTAGTTTTAAGTCTAATCATACCATTTGTTTTCACTTTTTTGGGTTTTGTTGATTTTGTTTCTCTTTGTGAACTTCTATAATTTTAATAAAATAGTATACTTATGTGAATCACGCCAAAGTGAGAAATGAAATTAAGGTGTTGTTTGTGATTCTACATACGGAGCACGATGGTGTGCTAAACTTATAAGTTTTTTCAGGAGTTGCGGTAAGGCGCGCGGAGGCCTTCGGCCTAAAATAGTAAGTATGGCTTGAAGGCGGCTCTTCTGTTCCTGTTCGAATTTAGAGGAATTCCGATCGCAACTAATCGGATTCCAGGAGGGGTGGGTACATAGCCCTGCATCGTCACCAGCAAGGCCTCCTTCAATTTTCAGGTGCGGTGTCTCCACCGGAAGTACTGCCATTAGGGGTTCTTTTTTTCAGATTTTGTTTGTATGGTTCATTGGCATGTTTATGTTTTTTGAAAGAGGTGAGGTCCGTTTGTGGAGGCAAGATCCCCCACTATTCCGGCGAGCAAAGCCGTGCCAGCCAGCATGCCACTGCTCCTCAAGCGGACATTCTATCCCTTCTCGTCCTCTCCTATCCCCTATCCAATCCTTTCCTATATTCTATCCTTTATCCTATCCTTATACTATCCTTATACCAGCTCCCACCATGTGTATCCTAACCATTCCTATTCTGAGTCCAGTCCTACCACCTACCCACTATCCTAACTTATTCTCATCCAGCCCTAACTTCCCAAAAATCCTCTCCTATTGCCTCTCATTTCAAATGGCGCCCAACGTTTTGTGTCCTAGTTTATCCCAATGTAATGATTGTCTTCGTGGTTAAGATTGAGGCAAATCGTAAGTATTAGCTGGGATGGCTCCTTAGCATGCCCAGCTAATTGCGACGAGTTGCATCAATATCATCAACGAGGACAATCAATGCATTCGTTGTGTTGTCCTAGGTTATTGCCACTGACAGGCCTGAGGGTCTTGGATGTCTTCAGATGTAAGGTGTTGCAGGGTAACGTTTGAACAGCGCCAAGATTCAGCAGGTCTGCCAGCGATAATAGTCATCTGTTTCCTGTTCCAGTTGCCGTTACAGCCAGGTCAAAACAAATCGTAAGTCTTAACCAGGATAGCTCGTAAGAACGCCTGGTTAATTGCGACGATGCGCTTCCGGCTTGACAGCAACGAAAGGTGGAAATTATATTGTTTAGTAATTGTTATATTTTGTCGATGGTTGTCAGTACCAGCACCGCACCTTTGAAAAAAAGAAAAGCAATTGTACGACGGAAGGAAGAGACCCGTCAAGCCAGACAATCGCCAATAAAGTTGACTTACGAATAAGCCGCCAGAAACACCCCCGCACATTTATGAATTACAACCGATATATACAATAAACCTAACCATATTTTTTTGTTAATCTCCATAAGGTTCTTGTTTTAAAAGTTATGAAGTCAACAGTTTAATATATACAAATAAAAAAAAAAAATAAACATAAATAATTTGATAATTTGGTGTTGTTTTGCTTGTGCAAGTTTTAAAAGTTAAGATTTTAGTCGTTGAATCTTCTTCGCTTAAGGGTCATCTATTGGTTTTGTATTTGTAAGTGAATTGGATTACGAGTTGAAATATTTTGTTTTAATTTTGGCTTAAATTAAGCATAGGTTAGGTTAATAGTTTCCTTAGGTACTAAGTAAGTTATGTTTTTTTTTTATTAGGCGTAGGAGATAGTCGTTAGTTAGTAGTTGAATTAAGTGTACTTGTTCGTTTTAAGACTCAGCGAAACATAGTAAGGTTAGATTATTTTAGGTGTATAAGAATAATAAATATAATATATAATAATAATAAAATAAATAAAGAATTAAGTTTTGTTGTTTTTCGCGTTTCGAATAGTTCCGTTTGATTTAAGTTTCTTTTGTTTTTAGGTTATGTTTAATACAGAAGTTTAGATAGTAAATAAAAAAAAAAAAAAAAAATTTACTTAAGAAAATCCATACAAAAAAATATACTAGAGAGTAAGTTAGTTTAAGTAAAATTATAATTAGTTAAGTAACGAGGCTAAGCACATAGATATATAGATTTTTTTTCTAATGTTGTTTTTTGTAAAGTAGTAAGAGTACGCTAAATTGATAGAATAAATATATAATAAGTAGATACAGTTCGAAAAACCTTAGTAATAGTTGGGATACGATAGGGTTACTTCTGTTTTCAGCTTTTTTTGTGCTTAGAGTTGAGAAAATTATTTTGATTTTTAATTGCTTGCGTGTGCTTGATTGTGGTCGGCATCCCGGATGTCTCATCACCTAACCTGGGAAGAAGAACGAAAGACTTATTTACTGAAGCATTATCTTAATAACAGATCCGTTACCCGTTCGTTGCTTAGAGACTTCGCTGTACCCTATTAAGAGATGCCGGTAGGCCGTTCACCAACGGGGAGGTCGAATGCTCAAGGGGATAAAGGGTAGGAACCCCTCCTTTAGGGATGCAGGCGACTGCTAGTGGCCAGGTAAGAAACCATTCCCGTCCGGAGTCCAATTCACCTACTTCGGTCCGACAGCTCGTCCAACTCTAATACGGCTCCTCCGTTTAGCAATCTGAGCTTGGGGGTCACGGTCAGTAATGACGCCGTTGAAAATCGTCAAACAACAGGAGTGCTAGTAGGAGGTAAAGATAGGGCAACAGGTACCGCAGGCGACAATAGCCATGGACCTAGGGAACAAGGACCGGACTCTGATTCCATTTCCGCTGAAGTACGTACCGCAATAAATTAAGCTGTCGTCAACGCGTACGATTCCTACAGGGATTCAATGAAAGTAAACATAGCCGAGTCAGTAAGGGCGGAGGTACAGAAAGTCTTGGTGGAATTTCTAAGGGAGATTAGCCATTCCAATCGGGCGATTCCCCCTATAGAAGAAAGGATGCGACCATCGGCGGTCGATCCACCACCAGCTCCACCACATGTTCAGCCACCTTCCGTGGGTCCTTGCAGGCCATCCCATTTGGATCTACAGTCGAGACCATTCGCTCCAGTGGTAGGTAACCACGAAGAATACCAACTGAACGCGCGTCCAAGCGGTGGGCAGTTTATCGACTCCGAGGTACACCAGTCAGGTCCCCAAATGGATCCGAGGTACAATGGTCGAGACGCCTCACCAAGGTTTCAACGAACCCCATCCCGATTGTCCTCTACGAGATTCTCAGGCAGAGGAAGACCACCGATACGGATTGATAGATGGGGGGTGATTTTCGAAGGCAAACCGGATCAGCTCTCGGTAGAAGACTTCATTTTTAGAATCGAGATGTTACAAGGACAGTATGAGTGTTCCTGGGCTGAGATCCTACGGGATTTTCACCTCTTGCTCTCAGGAGCCGCCAGCGAATGGTATTGGTAGTACCAGAAGTCAATTTATCGCCCGGACTGGCCAGCCTTTAAAGACGCGCTGATGCGGCAATTTCGAAACGCCAAATCAGATTTCAAAATAATGTGCGACATTATGGACCGCCGGCAGGGCTCCTGGTATTCCAGCGACGAGTTTTTCTCTGCCATCAACAAATTTCGGTCTCAGCTCAGGGCACCAATTCCCGATTTCGAGCTGATCAAGATATTGAAGAAAAATTTGAACGACCGGATCCAGAAGCTGGTGTACCCCAAGCACTTTTTACTTTGGACCAGCTGAGGATGGCATGTAAGGAATCCGAAAATGCCTTTTCTGGTCGGGACCGAGAGGTTCCGAAACATCCCCGGCCACCTGCTCGATACATGGCAAACGAGCTGGAATTCGATCCAGAAGATAGATATGGCCAGGAAGAATACATAGCGGCGTATCAACATACCGGTGCCCGGCCAAAGAAGAACAGGATGCAGAGCGAGACAATCAGCGTGCTGGAATTGCCGAGTGGTAGGCCACTCTTTTATGGATTGCCCGTCGGTGACAAGGAACATCTTTTGTAACAGATGCAGAAATGAGGGGGTTATTACACCCAAATGCCCTGATTGTAACCCTGGAAAACCGAAGCATGAACGCGAGGCCAGCGGGGGAATCGCGTTCTACGCAAACTCCCCCAGAGGTTCCAAGGAGCCTGTAGCTGTAAGTACCCAAACTTGCTCCAACAAAGAGATATCGATCCAAATAAGAGATGAGAACCAGAGACCGGCCACTGAAAAACCTAAAATCACGTATATTAAACCCTTACACGAAAGAATTAAAGAATATAATGAGGCGCAAAATAGAATTTTTAATGTAAGCAGCATATCGTAAAGAATATTAAAAACCCGAAATAGATTTAAATTACGAAAACAGTTAAAAGGAAGTATAGCATCGACAGTTACAGAAACTAGTAGTGACCCCAGGCCTAAAGAAAAAGTCATTGCAGGGGGTCGTGAAATACTCGGATTGTTAGACAGCGGGGCCAGCGTTAGCATGCTGGGGAGGGATTGCCTGAAATTTGTAGAAAACGAAAAAGTAACAGTCCATCCCTACAACTCAGGTGTCAAGACAGCTGATGGAAGAAGTCAGGCCATCGTTGGTAAAATCCAGATCCGAGTAGCGTATAAAAACAGGGAAAATACCTTAACCTTATATTTGGTCCCTAGCTTGGATCAGGAACTGTACTTTGGGGTGGATTTTTGGAAAATGTTTAAGATCGCTCCTAATGTGGTAAGCTCCGTATCGGTTCTGGAGGAAGAGGCTGAAATGTTAAGCGCGCATAACCTGACGTTCGAACAACGGTCCGCTTTGGAGACGGTCAAGCAGAAATTTCTGGATTTTGATCGGAACGGGCTCGGGAAGACGGCGCTTATGGAGCACGTCATCGATACTGGAGATGCAGTTTCGGTGAAGCAGAGACACTACCCTGTTTCTCCGGCGGTACAAGAGAGAAAACTGCGTTTGCGGTACCGGGGAGACCTTTGTACCAATTGACGGTCATGCCATTTGGACTGTGCAATGCAGCTCAAAGGCTATGTTGCTTAATGGACAAGGTGATCCCTGTCGGGCCGGATAATAATTAAATAATTTTTTAAGCCGGGTGACCCCACACTTTTAACCCAAAATTTTGAACTAGTTAATTGGATTTTATTTAGTTTTGTTAAGATCTACCATAATTTTAGTTTTAAGTCTAATCATACCATTTGTTTTCACTTTTTTGGGTTTTGTTGATTTTGTTTCTCTTTGTGAACTTCTATAATTTTAATAAAATAGTATACTTATGTGAATCACGCCAAAGTGAGAAATGAAATTAAGGTGTTGTTTGTGATTCTACATACGGAGCACGATGGTGTGCTAAACTTATAAGTTTTTTCAGGAGTTGCGGTAAGGCGCGCGAAGGCCTTCGGCCTATAATAGTAAGTATGGCTTGAAGGCGGATAGGCTCTTCTGTTCCTGTTCGAATTTAGAGGAATTCCGATCGCAACTAATCGGATTCCAGGAGGGGTGGGTACATAGCCCTGCATCGTCACCAGCAAGGCCTCCTTCAATTTTCAGGTGCGGTGTCTCCACCGGAAGTACTGCCATTAGGGGTTCTTTTTTTCAGATTTTGTTTGTATGGTTCATTGGCATGTTTATGTTTTTTGAAAGAGGTGAGGTCCGTTTGTGGAGGCAAGATCCCCCACTATTCCGGCGAGCAAAGCCGTGCCAGCCAGCATGCCACTGCTCCTCAAGCGGACATTCTATCCCTTCTCGTCCTCTCCTATCCCCTATCCAATCCTTTCCTATATTCTATCCTTTATCCTATCCTTATACTATCCTTATACCAGCTCCCACCATGTGTATCCTAACCATTCCTATTCTGAGTCCAGTCCTACCACCTACCCACTATCCTAACTTATTCTCATCCAGCCCTAACTTCCCAAAAATCCTCTCCTATTGCCTCTCATTTCAAATGGCGCCCAACGTTTTGTGTCCTAGTTTATCCCAATGTAATGATTGTCTTCGTGGTTAAGATTGAGGCAAATCGTAAGTATTAGCTGGGATGGCTCCTTAGCATGCCCAGCTAATTGCGACGAGTTGCATCAATATCATCAACGAGGACAATCAATGCATTCGTTGTGTTGTCCTAGGTTGTTGCCACTGACAGGCCTGAGGGTCTTGGATGTCTTCAGATGTAAGGTGTTGCAGGGTAACGTTTGAACAGCGCCAAGATTCAGCAGGTCTGCCAGCGATAATAGTCATCTGTTTCCTGTTCCAGTTGCCGTTGCAGCCAGGTCAAAAACAAATCGTAAGTCTTAACCAGTATAGCTCGTAAGAACGCCTGGTTAATTGCGACGATGCGCTTCCGGCTTGACAGCAACGAAAGGTGGAAATTATATTGTTTAGTAATTGTTATATTTTGTCGATGGTTGTCAGTACCAGCACCGCACCTTTGAAAAAAGAAAAGCAATTGTACGACGGAAGGAAGAGTCCCGTCAAGCCAGACAATCGCCAATAAAGTTGACTTACGAATAAGCCGCCAGAAACACCCCCGCACATTTATGAATTACAACCGATATATACAATAAACCTAACCATATTTTTTTGTTAATCTCCATAAGGTTCTTGTTTTAAAAGTTATGAAGTCAACAGTTTAATATATACAAATAAAAAAAAAAATAAACATAAATAATTTGATAATTTGGTGTTGTTTTGCTTGTGCAAGTTTTAAAAGTTAAGATTTTAGTCGTTGAATCTTCTTCGCTTAAGGGTCATCTATTGGTTTTGTATTTGTAAGTGAATTGGATTACGAGCTGAAATATTTTGTTTTAATTTTGGCTTAAATTAAGCATAGGTTAGGTTAATAGTTTCCTTAGGTACTAAGTAAGTTATGTTTTTTTTTATTAGGCGTAGGAGATAGTCGTTAGTTAGTAGTTGAATTAAGTGTACTTGTTCGTTTTAAGACTCAGCGAAACATAGTAAGGTTAGATTATTTTAGGTGTATAAGAATAATAAATATAATATTTAATAATAATAAAATAAATAAAGAATTAAGTTTTGTTGTTTTTCGCGTTTCGAATAGTTCCGTTTGATTTAAGTTTCTTTTGTTTTTAGGTTATGTTTAATACAGAAGTTTAGATAGTAAATAAAAAAAAAAAAAAAATTACTTAAGAAAATCCATACAAAAAAATATACTAGAGAGTAAGTTAGTTTAAGTAAAATTATAATTAGTTAAGTAACGAGGCTAAGCACATAGATATATAGATTTTTTTTCTAATGTTGTTTTTTGTAAAGTAGTTTAAGAGTACGCTAAATTGATGGAATGAATATATAATAAGTAGATACAGTTCGAAAAACTATAGTAATAGTTTGGATACGATAGGGTTACTTCTGTTTTCAGCTTTTTTTTGTGCTTAGAATTGAGAAAATTATTTTGATTTTTAATTGCTTGCGAGTGCTTGATTGTGGTCGGCATCCCGGATGTCTCATCACCTAACCTGGGAAGAAGAACGAAAGACTTATTTACTGAAGCATTATCTTAATAACAGATCCGTTACCCGTTCGTTGCTTAGAGACTTCGCTGTACCCTATTAAGAGATGCCGGTAGGCCGTTCACCAACGGGGAGGTCGAATGCTCAAGGGGATAAAGGGTAGGAACCCCTCCTTTAGGGATGCAGGCGACTGCTAGTGGCCAGGTAAGAAACCATTCCCGTCCGGAGTCCAATTCACCGACTTCGGTCCGACAGCTCGTCCAACTCTAATACGGCTCCTCCGTTTAGCAATCTGAGCTTGGGGGTCACGGTCAGTAATGACGCCGTTGAAAATCGTCAAACAACAGGAGTGCTAGTAGGAGGTAAAGATAGGGCAACAGGTACCGCAGGCGACAATAGCCATGGACCTAGGGAACAAGGACCGGACTCTGATTCCATTTCCGCTGAAGTACGTACCGCAATAAATTAAGCTGTCGTCAACGCGTACGATTCCTACAGGGATTCAATGAAAGTAAACATAGCCGAGTCAGTAAGGGCGGAGGTACAGAAAGTCTTGGTGGAATTTCTAAGGGAGATTAGCCATTCCAATCGGGCGATTCCCCCTATAGAAGAAAGGATGCGACCATCGGCGGTCGATCCACCACCAGCTCGACCACATGTTCAGCCACCTTCCGTGGGTCCTTGCAGGCCATCCCATTTGGATCTACAGTCGAGACCATTCGCTCCAGTGGTAGGTAACCACGAAGAATACCAACTGAACGCGCGTCCAAGCGGTGGGCAGTTTATCGACTCCGGGGTACACCAGTCAGGTCCCCAAATGGATCCGAGGTACAATGGTCGAGACGCCCCACCAAGGTTTCAACGAACCCCATCCCGATTGTCCTCTACGAGATTCTCAGGCAGAGGAAGACCACCGATACGGATTGATAGATGGGGGGTGATTTTCGAAGGCAAACCGGATCAGCTCTCGGTAGAAGACTTCATTTTTAGAATCGAGATGTTACAAGGACAGTATGAGTGTTCCTGGGCTGAGATCCTACGGGATTTTCACCTCTTGCTCTCAGGAGCCGCCAGCGAATGGTATTGGTAGTACCAGAGGTCAATTTATCGCCCGGACTGGCCAGCCTTTAAAGACACGCTGATGCGGCAATTTCGAAACGCCAAATCAGATTTCAAAATAATGTGCGACATTATGGACCGCCGGCAGGGCTCCTGGTATTCCAGCGACGAGTTTTTCTCTGCCATCAACAAATTTCGGTCTCAGCTCAGGGCACCAATTCCCGATTTCGAGCTGATCAAGATATTGAAGAAAAATTTGAACGACCGGATCCAGAAGCTGGTGTACCCCAAGCACTTTTTACTTTCAACCAGCTGAGGATGTAAGGAATCCGAAAATGCCTTTTCTGGTCGGGAAAATAGAATTTTTAATGTAAGCAGCATATCGTAAAGAATATTAAAAACCCGAAATAGATTTAAATTACGAAAACAGTTAAAAGGAAGTAGAGCATCGACAGTTATAGACACTAGTAGTGACCCCAGGCCTTATGACAAAGTCATTGCAGGGGGTCGTGAAATACTCGGATTGTTAGACAGCGGGGCCAGCGTTAGCATTCTGGGGAGGGATTGCCTGAAATTTGTAGAAAACGAAAAAGTAACAGTCCATCCCTACAACTCAGGTGTCAAGACAGCTGATGGAAGAAGTCAGGCCATCGTTGGTAAAATCCAGATCCGAGTAGCGTATAAAAACAGGGAAAATACCTTAACCTTATATTTGGTCCCTAGCTTGGATCAGGAACTGTACTTTGGGGTGGATTTTTGGAAAATGTTTAAGATCGCTCCTAATGTGGTAAGCTCCGTATCGGTTCTGGAGGAAGAGGCTGAAATGTTAAGCGCGCATAACCTGACGTTCGAACAACGGTCCGCTTTGGAGACGGTCAAGCAGAAATTTCTGGATTTTGATCGGAACGGGCTCGGGAAGACGGCGCTTATGGAGCACGTCATCGATACTGGAGATGCAGTTTCGGTGAAGCAGAGACACTACCCTGTTTCTCCGGCGGTACAAGAGAGAAAACTGCGTTTGCGGTACCGGGGAGACCTTTGTACCAATTGACGGTCATGCCCTTTGGACTGTGCAATGCAGCTCAAAGGCTATGTCGCTTAATGGACAAGGTGTCCCTGCCGGGCCGGATAATAATTAAATAATTTTTTAAGCCGGGTGACCCCACACTTTTAACCCAAAATTTTGAACTAGTTAATTGGATTTTATTTAGTTTTGTTAAGATCTACCATAATTTTAGTTTTAAGTCTAATCATACCATTTGTTTTCACTTTTTTGGGTTTTGTTGATTTTTTTTCTCTTTGTGAACTTCTATAATTTTAATAAAATAGTATACTTATGTGAATCACGCCAAAGTGAGAAATGAAATTAAGGTGTTGTTTGTGATTCTACATACGGAGCACGATGGTGTGCTAAACTTATAAGTTTTTTCAGGAGGTGCGGTAAGGCGCGCGGAGGCCTTCGGCCTAAAATAGTAAGTATGGCTTGAAGGCGGATAGGCTCTTCTGCTCCTGTTCGAATTAAGAGGAATTCCGATCGCAACTAATCGGATTCCAGGAGGGGCGGGTACATAGCCCTGCATCGTCACCAGCAAGGCCTCCTTCAATTTTCAGGTGCGGTGTCGCCACCGGAAGTACTGCCATTAGGGGTTCTTTTTTCAGATTTTGTTTGTATGGTTTATTGGCATGTTTATGTTTTTTGAAAGAGGTGAGGTCCGTTTGTGGGGGCAAGATCCCCCCCTATTCCGGCGAGCAAAGCCGTGCCAGCCAGCATGCCACTGCTCCTACAGCGGACATTCTTTCCCTTCTCGTCCTCTCCTATCCCCTATCCAATCCTATCCTATATTCTATCCTTTATCCTATCCTTATACTATCCTTATACCAGCTCCCACCATGTGTATCCTAACCATTCCTATTCTGAGTCCAGTCCTACCACCTACCCACTATCCTAACTTATTCTCATCCAGCCCTAACTTCCCAAAAATCCTCTCCTATTGCCTCTCATTTCAATTGGCGCCCAACGTTTTGTATCCTAGTTTATCCCAATGTAATGATTGTCTTCGTGGTTGAGATTGAGGCAAATCGTAAGTCTTAGCTGGGATGGCTCCTTAGCATGCCCAGCTAATTGCGACGAGTTGCATGAATATCATCAACGAGGACAATCAATGCATTCGTTGTGTTGTCCTAGGTTGTTGCCAGTGACAGGCCTGAGGGTCTTGGATGTCTTCAGATGTAAGGTGTTGCAGCGTAACGTTTGAAGCGCGCCAAGATTCAGCAGGTCTGCCAGCGATAATAGTCATCTGTTTCCTGTTCCAGTTGCCGTTGCAGCCAGGTCAAAAACAAATCGTAAGTCTTAACCAGTATAGCTCGTAAGAACGCCTGGTTAATTGCGACGATGCGCTTCCGGCTTGACAGCAACGAAAGGTGGAAATTATATTGTTTAGTAATTGTTATATTTTGTCGATGGTTGTCAGTACCAGCACCGCACCTTTGAAAAAAGAAAAGCAATTGTACGACGGAAGGAAGAGTCCCGTCAAGCCAGACAATCGCCAATAAAGTTGACTTACGAATAAGCCGCCAGAAACACCCCCGCACATTTATGAATTACAACCGATATATACAATAAACCTAACCATATTTTTTTGTTAATCTCCATAAGGTTCTTGTTTTAAAAGTTATGAAGTCAACAGTTTAATATATACAAATAAAAAAAAAAAATAAACATAAATAATTTGATAATTTGGTGTTGTTTTGCTTGTGCAAGTTTTAAAAGTTAAGATTTTAGTCGTTGAATCTTCTTCGCTTAAGAATCATCTATTGGTTTTGTATTTGTAAGTGAATTGGATGACGAGTTGAAATATTTTGTTTTAATTTTGGCTTAAATTAAGCATAGGTTAGGTTAATAGTTTCCTTAGGTACTAAGTAAGTTACTTTTTTTTATTAGGCGTAGGAGAAAGTCGTTAGTTAGTAGTTGAATTAAGTGTACTTGTTCGTTTTAAGACTCAGCGAAACATAGTAAGTTTAGATTATTTTAGGTGTATAAGAATAATAAAAAAATAAAAAAGTTACGAGGCTAAGCACATAGATATATAGATTTTTTTCTTATGTTGTTTTTTAAAAAGTAGTTTAAGAGTACGCTAAATTGATAGAATAAATATATAATAAGTAGATACAGTTCGAAAAACCTTAGTAATAGTTGGGATACGATAGGGTTACTTCTGTTTTCAGCTTTTTTTTGTGCTTAGAGTTGAGAAAATTATTTTGATTTTTAATTGCTTGCGTGTGCTTGATTGTGGTCGGCATCCCGGATGTCTCATCAGCTAACCTGGGAAGAAGAACGAAAGACTTATTTACTGAAGCATTATCTTAATAACAGATCCGTTACCCGTTCGTTGCTTAGAGACTTCGCTGTACCCTCTGAAGAGATGCCGGTAGGCCGTTCACCAACGGGGAGGTCGAATGCTCAAGGGGATAAAGGGTAGGGACCTCTCCTTTAGGGATGCAGGCGACTGCTAGTGGCCAGGTAAGAAACCATTCCCGTCCGGAGATAAATTCACCTCCTTCGGTCGACCATATCCGACAGCTTGTCCAACTCTAATACGGCTCCTCCGTTTAGCAATCTGAGCTTAATAGGGGTCACGGTCAGTAATGACGCCGTTGAAAATCGTCAAACGACAGGAGTGCTAGTAGAAGGTAAAGATAGGGCAACAGGTACCGCAGGCGACAATAGCCATGGACCTAGGGAACAAGGACCGGACTCTGATTCCATATCCGCTGAAGTACGTACCGCAATAAATTAAGCTGTCGTCAACGCGTACGATTCCTACAGGGATTCAATGAAAGTAAACATAGCCGAGTCAGTAAGGGCGGAGGTACAGAAAGTCTTGGTGGAATTTCTAAGGGAGATTAACCATTCCAATCGGGCGATTCCCCCTATAGAAGAAAGGATGCGACCATCGGCGGTCGATCCATCACCAGCTCCACCACATGTTTAGCCACCTTCCGTGGGTCCTTGCAGGCCATCCCATTTGGATCTACTTGGATCTACAGTCGAGAACATTCGCTCCAGTGGTAGGTAACCGCGAAGAATACCAACTGAACGCGCGTCCAAGCGGTGGGCAGTTTATCGACTCCGGGGTACACCAGTCAGGTCCCCAAATGGATCCGAGATACAATGGTCGAGACGCCCCACCAAGATTTCAACGAACCCCATCCCAATTGTCCTCTACGAGATTCTCAGGCAGAGGAAGACCACCGATACGGATTGATAGATGGGGGGTGATTTTCGAAGGCAAACCGGATCAGCTCTCGGTAGAAGACTTCATTTTTAGAATCGAGATGTTACAAGGACAGTATGAGTGTTCCTGGGCTGAGATCCTGCGGGATTTTCACCTCTTGCTCTCAGGAGCCGCCAGGGAATGGTATTGGTAGTACCAGAGGTCAAATTATCGCCCGGACTGGCCAGCCTTGAAAGACGCGCTGATGCGGCTATTTCGAAACGCCAAATCAGATTTCAAAATAATGTGCGACATTATGGACCGCCGGCAGAGCTCCTGGTATTCCAGCGACGAGTTTTTCTCTGCCATCAAAAAATTTCGGTCTCATCTCAGGGCACCAATTCCCGATTTCGAGCTGATCAAGATATTGAAGAAAAATTTGAACGACCGGATCCAGAAGATGGTGTACCCCAAGCACTTTTTACTTTGGACCAGCTGAGGATGGCATGTAAGGAATCCGAAAATGCCTTTTCTGGTCGGGACCGATAGGTTCCGAAACATCCCCGGCCACCTGCTCGATACACGGCAAACGAGCTGGAATTCGATCCAGAAGATAGATATGGCCAGGAAGAATACATAGCGGCGTATCAACATACCAGTGCCCGGCCAAAGAACAACAGGATGCAGAGCGAGACAATCAGCTTGCTGGAATTGCCGAGTGGTAGGCCACTCTTTTATGGATTGCCCGTCGGTGACAAGGAACATCTTTTGTAACAGATGCAGACATGAGGGGGTTTTTACACCCAAATGCCCTCATTGTAACCCTGGAAAACCGAAGCAGGAACGCGAGGCCAGCGAGGGAATCTCGTTTTACGCAAACTCCCCCAGAGGTTCCAAGGAGCCTGTAGCTGTAAGTACCCAAACTTGCTCCAACAAAGAGATATCGATCCAAATAAGAGATGAGAACCAGAGACCGGCCACTGGAAAACCTAAAATCACGTATATTAAACCCTTAAACGTAAGAATTAAAGAATATAATGAGGCGCGAAATAGAATTTTTAATGTAAGCAGCATATCGTAAAGAATATTAAAAACCCCAAAATAGATTTAAATTACGAAAACAGTTAAAAGGAAGTATAGCATCGACAGTTACAGAAACTAGTAGTGACCCGAGGCCTAAAGACAAAATCATTGCAGGGGGTCGTGAAATACTCGGATTGTAAGACAGCGGGAGCAGCGTTAGCATGCTGGGGAGGGATTGCCTGAAATTTGTAGAAAACGAAAAAGTAACAGTCCATCCCTACAACTCAGGTGTCAACACAGCTGATGGAAGAAGTCAGGCCATCGTTGGTAAAATCCAGATCCGAGTAGCGTATAAAAACAGGGAAAATACCTTAACCTTATATTTGGTCCCTAACTTGGATCAGGAACTGTACTTGGGGGTGGATTTTTGGAAAATGTTTTAGATCGCTCCTAATGTGGTTAGCTCCGTATCGGTTCTGGAGGAAGAGGCTGAAATGTTAAGCGCGCATAACCTGACGTTCGAACAACGGTCCGCTTTGGAGACGGTCAAGCAGAAATTTCTGGATTTTGATCGGAACGGGCTCGGGAAGACGGCGCTTATGGAGCACGTCGTCGATACTGGAGATGCAGTTTCGGTGAGGCAGAGACACTACCCTGTTTCTCCGGCGGTACAAGCTCTTCTGTACCAGGAGGTAGACCGGATGCTTAAGCTCGGCGTTATCGAGGAGAGCGAAAGTCCGTGGTGTTCGCCCGTTGTCCTATATGACGAAGTATCGTTTTTGCCTGGATTCTCGTAGGGTCAACGCGCTGACTAAGAAGGACGCTAACCCTCTTCCCCATCTCGAAGAGCTTATCAGTCGGCTACCAGATACCTACTTTATCAGCAGTGTCGACATAAAGGAAGAATTCTGGCAAATACCGCTGGAGAAGGAGAGCAGAGAGAAAACTGCGTTTGCGGTACCGGGGAGACCTTTGTACCAATTGACGGTCATGCCCTTTGGACTGTGCAATGCAGCTCAAAGGCTATGTCGCTTAATGGACAAGGTGATCCCGTCATGAGTTCGGGATCGTGTTTTCGTGTACTTGGATGACCTGCTTATCATTGCACCCAATTTTGAGACCCAAATCGCCTTGCTAGATGAAGTGGCCGACTGCCTGAGGAAAGCAAACCTCACGATTAATGTAAAAAAATCCCAATTTTGTTTTAGGGAGTTGAAATATTTAGGATTCATTGTTGGTGGCGGAAAGTTAAAAACAGATCCAGCAAAGGTTGAAGCTGTAGTTGACTTTTCTCTACCCAAAAAGGTGATGGCGGTTAAGAAGTTCCGGCCCTGTGTCGAATGAATGGATTTCACCGTCATAACCGACCACTCTAGTCTTAAATGGTTTTGATAACTCCACCGGTTGGCAAGGTGGAGTTTGGAACTGCAGTCCTGCCTTCGATATAGAGCATAGGAAAGGATCACTTAATGTTGTGCCAGATACTCTTTCTTGAGCACATCTGGACAGTTTAAATTTGAAAAACGTAGCCCCACTGATTGATTTGGAAAGCGATTAATTTAAATCGGAAAAATACAAATCTCTCTTGAGTACAGTTCAAGACCACAAGGGAGAGCTACCGGATCTTAAGATTGAAGACGACTTTGTCTATAAACGTACCATCCCTAAAAGCATTGACCAATCCTTAGTAGAACACACCTGGTGCTTGTGGATACCATCCGGCTTAACATAAATCATAATAGCCAAGGCCCATAATCCTCCCCAGGTTGCCCATGGAGGAATCATAAAAACTCTCCACCGTTTGTTACAATACTTTTATTGGCCAAACATGACCGTTTAGGTTAGGCAGTTCGTGTCTAAGTGTGAAGTTTGTAAGCAAAGCAAGTCGTCCAATCAAGTTCTTCGTCCTACTATCGAAAACAATTTTTGTACAGACCGTCCCTTCCAAAAAACTTTATGTCGATTTTATAGGTCCTTACCCTAGGTCGAAAGCCGGAAACGTTTATGTATTCGTCGTGTTAGATCATCTATCCAAGTTCGTGTTTCTGAAACACTTAAGAGCTGCCAACTCAAGCAGCAATTTAAAAAAATAATACATTCTGACAACGGAAAACAATTTTTAGCCAAAGGATTCCAAAACCTTTTACAAAGTTATGGTGTTAAACACTTCCGAACGGCGAATTACTCGCCGCAATCCAACGCGTCAGAAAGAGTCAACAGAACGCTGCTTGCCGCTATACGCTCATACTTGAAGGAGGACCAACGCGACTGGGATATGCACTTAAGTGATATCGTAGCAGCGTTGAGAAGCTCAGTACATTCGGCTATCGGAGTGTTACCATACTTTGCTCTCTTTGGGCACAATATGGTGATTCACGGTAGCAGTTATACGTTGGCGGAAAAGTTGAACGCACTAGGGCGATCTGTTGACCCTACCAAGAAAAGATAGGTTGCAACTTATAAGGTCTAAAATTAAAGAAAATATATTAACGACGAATGAGAAAACTGCACGCAAATACAATACTCGTGCAAGAAACATAAGATATATTCCTGGCCAAGAAGTTTTTAAGCGAAATGTCGTCCTTAGCGACACCGCAAAACGTATCGCTTCTAAACTGTGTAAAAAAATTACGAAATGTCGTATTGTTAAAGCGGTTGGCAAAAACTTATATGAGCTAGAGAACCTAGCAGGTAAGCGAATAGGGATCTTTCATGCCAAAGACCTAAAGCAATGAGATAGGAGAAAAAACAGGGATAAGAAATTGGTATCAATTTCTGAAGTTTCGTCATTTCTTATATTTTACTTTTTTTGGCCGATTATCATGTCGAGAAATCCCGAGGTTTAATGCGGTAGGTGAAATATATGACTGGCTGAACAAAAATAATATCAGACGATCCCGAATCGTTATTAAAGATATTGGTTCCCAGAAATGTGACAATGTGATGTTTTTTTTATGGAATTGACTTTAAACAGCCTACCTTCGGTAGTGCTTTGAGTCAGCTATCCGATACATCTGTGATATTTTATTTACCGTCTGGTGCAATATATCAAGCCATGCAGTACCTGATATTAATATTTAAATCCCTTTCTGTGATACTAGGTTTAAACGACCTCCAGCCTGACAATACAATAAATATCCAAGTTTTCTCCGTAACACTGGGATATAGAATAAACGACCAACGACGTGCAATATTTCGAACTTGATTTTGGAAATTCACCCGTGATAGTCTATAAATCGACCTACTTATACAATATTTTCTGTACGAATTCCTGTGGAGTCCTTAACGTAAACAATATACTAACTGTGAGATTTTAATAGAGCTAGGCTTGAACGATCATCTGAGAAACTCTAACACGACAACATTCACCCTCAAGAGTAAGGAACATAACATGCTTTAATTACGTTTATTAAATAGAGTAATATTTACTAAAAATTTAATTTAAAATATGTGAAATGTAAAACAAAATTTAACCACATACCGGTACGAATCAAAAGTGAATCCCGGTGTAGCAGCGAAGTCTTTTGGGCAAAGGGAAATTTTAGAATGGAACAATGATCGGCATCGTAAAGGGTGTGTACATGGCAAGGCAGAGGTAATAGGCCCGGCGTTGTGAAAGAAGTTGGGTTCTTCCCCACTGTGAATGAAGAAATATGTAGGCAGCCTAGTCACCGTCACTGTTGTCAAAGAAGCCATCAGTCTCGGAGTTTTGTTTCGGCTCCCTGAGACGCAAAGAGGATTTATTCTTTGTTGGATTTTCCTCTGCAATCTGGTCTGAAATTTGTACTCCTTGAGTGGCGAACCTAGTCCGCAGCCGAGGAGACGAAGTCCGGGCCAGAGTTCATTATGATATACCTTTTTTAGCGCTTTCCTTCAGCCAGCACTTTCTCAGCTTTTCATATTCGTTCGATAATTCACGTCCTTCGCCTTCGGACGTACAATTGCAACGGTGCCGTATGTCAAGCTCATTAAACTCCGATTTATACAGCATTGTCAAATGGGGTAATAAGAATTGTGTGGAGTTTAATGCTTCGAAAACTCAATGCTGTCTTCTGTCGTTAAAGCTTAACATACCCCTAATGCCATTGTCCATGAATGGCACTTACATCGAAGAAACCGAAAAGCTCTCAGTACTCGGTATGTTTGTCAATGACGACCTCCGTTGGAATGACCATATATTTGAAATCGCTAAGAATGCTGCTAAGTGCTTAGGTTTTCTGTATCGGTGTAAGAAGTATTGTTCCCCATCTGATCTGGCTACAATTTATAAAGCGTTTAAACGCCCTTAACTCGAGTATAACTCCCACCTGTGGGAGCTGCTTCACAAACATCGCTCCACCTGCTTGATAGAATACGTTAAGCGTTAAGATTGATAGGAAATAGAACTGCCGCTGAAACAATTGCCCCTCTCGAACACCGACGCAATGTTTCATGTCTTTCCTTATTTTATCGTTTCTTTTATAAAAAATGTTCACTCGAGGTAGCCAGCTGCATTCCTTCTCTTAAAAGTTTCGCCCGTAATACTCGTCTTGCTAGGAATGCCCATCAGTTCACCCTTGAGCCCAATTTCGGACGTACCGTGAAATATAGAGATTCTTTTTTTAGCCGTACAACACGACTTTGGAATGGTTTACCCGGCGAGATTTTCCCTTGCCATTTCAATTTGCAAACATTCAAAACCAATGTTAATCGACACCTCCTATCTCTCCCTAATGCCCGCGCAGTGTGTTACATTAAAAGGGAAACAAATAGTCCCTTGTGCGCGCGTTAATTATTAAAAAAAAAAAAAAAAAAAGAGCATGGAATAATTGAGGGGATCACTGTCCTTGTTTTTTTTGTCTCCGTTTTGACGCCCGAAGGTTGCACCGCAGAGCCATTGTAATTGATTATTACGGAGCAAGACGCGATAAACATTCGCCGAACAACTAAAAAATTTAATTTTTATTTCGGAAAGTCGGCCAAAGGAAGTTAAAACCAAGAACAAACACGCGGATTGTTTATTGGATTGAATTTGAGAAATGTCAATTCATTTTCGATATCTCAAAAAGAACAGGAAGGCCTGAGTTGCTCAGGTGCCTCTTCTTCTAAAGCCCCCCAAGCTGTGCAAAATACGGTTTCCTTCGGTGAAGGTACTTTGGGGAGTTTCTAGTAGAAAAGGATTGGAAAAATTGTGCCTAGAATTGCTGTGCTGCAATTCGAATTGTAGCGGTTGTGGTTAGCACTCAGGACTTCAAACTCTGAGAGATTCCGCAAACAAAGGTATTTTCTATCCAACGAAGCGGTTTTAACAGGTAGCCGACAATAAGAATTACCGCTCGTTGGATACTTCAAAGCCAGAAGGCATAAGTGTCGGATGTGTCTGTCGGACGTTAATAATTTCAATTTTAAATTTGAACATTAAAATTCAGGCAAATAAAGCAAGTTTTTTTTGTAAAAAAAAAAATTACAGCGAACAAAAATAAGATATGTAAGTGTTAAACATAACGAATGATAGCTTAAAGTGAATTTTCCTTATGGCAACTAGTGAAACGGGAAGACGGGGCTGAGCAACACCGCTAAGGAGCAAATTAATAAGGTAGACATTTGTTGAGATTCAAAAAAGGGGTGACTGCAATAAAATATCATAATAGGATTTTATAGCTAAGCAAAAATTGTTTTTGATAGTGTTAAGGGCGAATTCAGGCAGCAAAGGGCCGTCATTAAGGTCTCATTCAGAAGTCACGAGGAAGAGAAATAAACAGCGTCCGTGGGATTCCCAGACGCCCAAGTAAAAATACAAAGATTAAGTTATGTATATATGAGAAATCCAGAATTGCCCTTAATTTCAACTTGAAGCAGTAATTTAAAAGTTAAGTTTAATAAAATCAAACATAATTATAAGAAAAGAAGCCAGAAGGAAAGTAACTTGTGAAGAGAAAGCCTGGTTAACCCACAATCCCGTGACAGGATCCCGCAAGCCGGCCTTACAGGATACCCCTGCCCACTAGGTCGCGGAAGGAATAAAACCCACTAGGCGTGATATTTCCTTTTATTTTTTGTTTCTTATTTTAACCTATCATGCATAGTTTTTTTTAATATTTATGTACATACATACAATTTTAATTTAATTTCGTTTTTTATCACTATTTCGAGTGTCTGGTATTGTCTTTTGATTTTTAAAACGATTTTTGGATTTAAGAGAATTAAATATTGATTTGCCATAAGCAAGGATCCTTTAAAAAGGCAAGGAAGGCATTGGCTTGCGAAGGCCCTGACCCGGCGAGCAATCTTTTGCAACTTATACCCCTTAGGCACTTACAAAAAGCTCTTGGTAGGTAGGATAAAGTGGGGATCAGATATCGCTACCCAAAGAGGCGGTTCTAATTGTGGGTGGTGCTTTCCGGGTCCGTCCTCCGAGGGCTGGATAATAATTAAATAATTTTTCAAGCCGGGTGACCCCACACTTTTAACCCAAAATTTTGAACTAGTTAATTGGATTTTATTTAGTTTTGTTAAGATCTACCATAATTTTAGTTTTAAGTCTAATCATACCATTTGTTTTCACTTTTTTGGGTTTTGTTGATTTTTTTCTCTTTGTGAACTTCTATAATTTTAATAAAATATTTTACTTTTGTGAATCACGCCAAAGTGAGAAATGAAATTAAGGTGTTGTTTGTGATTCTACATACGGAGCACGATGGTGTGCTAAACTTATAAGTTTTTTCAGGGGGTGCGGTAAGGCGCGCGGAGGCCTTCGGCCTAAAATAGTAAGTATGGCTTGAAGGCGGATAGGCTCTTCTGTTCCTGTTCGAATTTAGAGGAATTCCGATCGCAACTAATCGGATTCCAGGAGGGGCGGGTACATAGCCCTGCATCGTCACCAGCATCGTCAATTTTCAGGTGCGGTGTCGCCACCGGAAGTATTGCCATTAGGGGTTCTTTTTTCAGATTTTCTTTATATGGTTTATTGGCATGTTTATGTTTTTTGAAAGAGGTGAGGTCCGTTTGTGGGGGCAAGATCCCCCCTATTCCGGCAAGCAAAGCCGTGCCAGCCAGCATGTCACTGCTCCTACAGCGGACATTCTATCCCTTCTCGTCCTCTCCTATCCCCTATCCAATCCTATCCTATATTCTATCCTTTATCCTATCCTTATACTATCCTTATACCAGCTCCCACCATGTGTATCCTAACCATTCCTATTGTGAGTCCAAGCCTACCACCTACCCATTATCCTAACTTATTCTCATCCAGCCCTAACTTCCCAAAAATCCTCTCCTATTGCCTCTCATTTCAAATGGCGCCCAACGTTTTGTGTCCTAGTTTATCCCAATGTAATGATTGTCTTCGTGGTTGAGATTGAGGCAAATCGTAAGTCTTAGCTGGGATGGCTCCTTAGCATGACCAGCTAATTGCGACGAGTTGCATCAATATCATCAACGAGGACAATCAATGCATTCGTTGTGTTGTCCTAGGTTGTTGCCACTGACAGGCCTGAGGGTCTTGGATGTCTTCAGATGTAAGGTGTTGCAGCGTAACGTTTGAACCGCGCCAAGATTCAGCAGGTCTGCCAGCGATAATAGTCATCTGTTTCCTGTTCCACTTGCCGTTGCAGCCAGGTCAAAAACAAATCGTAAGTCTTAACCAGGATAGCTCGTAAGAACGCCTGGTTAATTGCGACGATGCGCTTCGGCTTGACAGCAACGAAAGTTGGAAATTATATTGTTTAGTAATTGTTATATTTTGTCGATGGTTGTCAGTACCAACACCGCACCTTTGAAAAAAGAAAAGCAATTGTAAGACGGAAGGAAGAGAGCCGTCAAGCCAGACAATCGCCAATAAAGTTGACTTACGAATAAGCCGCCAGAAACACCCCCGCACATTAATGAATTACAACCGATATATAAAATATACCTAACCATATTTTTTGTTATTCTCCATAAGGTTCTTGTTTTAAAAGTTATGAAGTCAACAGTTTAATATATACAAATAAAAAAAAAATAAAAAAAATAAACATAAATAATTTTATAATTTGGTGTTGTTTTGCTTGTTAAGAGTTAAGATTTTAGTCGTTGAATCTTCTTCGGTTAAGGGTCATCTATTGGTTTTGTATTTGTAAGTGAATTGGATTACGAGTTGAAATATTTTGTTTTAATTTTGGCTTAAATTAAGCATAGGTTAGGTTATTAGTTTCCTTAGGTACTAAGTAAGTTATGTTTTTTTTTTATTAGGCGTAGGAGATAGTCTTTAGTAAGTAGTTGAATTAAGTTGACTTGTTCGTTTTAAGATTCAGCGAAACATAGTAAGTTTAGATTATTTTAGGTGTATAAGAATAATAAATATAATATATAATAATAATAAAATAAATAAAGAATTAAGTTTTGTTGTTTTTCACGTTTCGAATAGTTCCGTTTGATTTAAGTTTCTTTTGTTTTTAGGTTATGTTTAATACAGAAGTTAAGATAGTAAATAAAAAAAAATAAATTTACTTAAGAAAATCCATACAAAAAAAATATACAAGAGAGTAAGTTAGTTTAAGTAAAATTATAATAAGTTAAGTTAGGAGGCTAAGCACATAGATATATAGATTTTTTTTCTAATGTTGTTTTTTGTAAAGTAGTTTAAGAGTACGCAAAATTGATAGAATAATAAGGAGGTCGAATACTCAAGGGGATAAAGGGTAGGGACCCCTCCTTTAGGGATGCAGGCGACTGTTAGTGGCCAGGTAAGAAACCATTCCCGTCCGGAGTCCAATTCACCTCCTTCGGTCGACCATATCCGACAGCTCGTCCAACTCTAATACGGCTCCTCCGTTTAGCAATCTGAGCTTAAAAGGGGTCACGGTCAGTAATGACGCCGTTGAAAATCGTCAAACGACAGGAGTACTAGTAGGAGGTAAAGATAGGACAACAGGTACCGCAGGAGACAATAGCCATGGACCTAGGGAACAAGGACCGGACTATGATTCCAACTCCGCTGAAGTACGTACCGCAATAAATTAAGCTGTCGTCAACGCGTACGATTCCTACAGGGATTCAATGAAAGTAAACATAGCCGAGTCAGTAAGGGCGGAGGTACAGAAAGTCTTGGTGGAATTTCTAAGGGAGATTAACCATTCCAATCGGGCGATTCCCCCTATAGAAGAAAGGATGCGACCATCGGCGGTCGATCCAACACCAGCTCCACCACATGTTCAGCCACCTTCCGTGGGTCCTTGCAGGCAATCCCATTCCCATTCAGCTCCCCAAATGGATCCGAGGTACAATGGTCGAGACGCCCCACCAAGGTTTCAACGAACCCCATCCCGATTGTCCCCTACGAGATTCTCAGGCAGAGGAAGACCACCGATACAAATTGATAGATGGGGGGTGATTTTCGAAGGCAAACCGGATCAGCTCTCGGTAGAAGACTTCATTTTTAGAATCGAGATGTTACAAGGACAGTATGAGTGTTCCTGGGCTGAGATCCTGCGGGATTTTCACCTCTTGCTCTCAGGAGCCGCCAGCGAATGGTATTGGTAGTACCAGAGGTCAAATTATCGCCCGGACTGGCCAGCCTTGAAAGACGCGCTGATGCGGCAATTTCGAAACGCCGAATCAGATTTCAAAATAATGTGCGACATTATGGACCGCCGGCAGGGCTCCTGGGATTCCAGCGACGAGTTTTTCTCACGTTCTACGCAAACAGGTTCCAAGGAGCCTGTAGCTGTAAGTACCCAAACTTGCTCCAACAGTGTCGATCCTAACCTCGTAGAAGACGGATGTCGAGGTGCGCGCACAATTAATTAAACAAAAGCCAAACAAATAATTATTGCGCGTTGTTATCGCGAGTGCTTTAAAAAAAAAAAAAAATACACACTCGTTAGAGAAATTGGAAAAAAAACACTCGCGTGTGCTGTACAAAAAATAATAATAATATTCACTCGCGTCGTAGGATGAATGATAAAGATGCCCACTCGCGCTTAGGAAGAAAAAAAAATAAATAAAACGCATTCGCATAACAAATTATCCTCTTATCTGTCCCAAGACCTTTGTGCTTAACTGCCTCTTTCTTATCTACTGTAGGCATCGTATGAACATACAATGTTTGCGGTAAATAGATAAGGGCATCTAAATTTGTCTTATTGTGCTGAATGTTTAGATTGATTTTTTGTAAACAGGCTGTCTTATGGGCATAACACCTAAGACAGTTTGATTATTACAGAAGTTAATTTGGATTTTCACTGCGCAGTTCGACTTAATCAGAGTTGTGTTTTGTTTGTAAGTATTTTTAAATGGTAAGTGATTTTTGTGTCGTGTATTCAAATGTTCGTGGTTTAAGAAAGAATTTCTTTCACGTGTACGTCTACACTGTTCAACACAGGCCAGCTGTTTTGGCATTAAGTGAAACTCAGGTTGGAGTAAATACTGATTTATCAGAATTTGCTCTACATGGGTATAGCTTGGTGCCATTACTCTTTTCCCATCATGGTCTCGTGATCTATGTTAGGAATGATATTGCTTGCCAGAGCCTTCCCCAATATGGGGAATGTTCCAACACGGACTTTAACTTCTTATGGCTCAAATTCACTATCCGCAAGCATGTCATTCATTATTGTTTTATTTACAGGAGTCCAAATCTTGACAGTAATTCGACTTGTAACGAGTTTGATGCACTGTCTGATTCCATCTCGAAAATTGTTTCCCTTTGTCCTCGCACTGAAATCGTTATTGCGGGCGATTTCAATGTACAAAATTCCAACTGGCTCCGCTATTCTGGTCAGACAACACCTGAAGGAAGGTATGTCGAGCTCTTTGCCGGGTTACATCACCTTACCCAACTGATCGATGTGCCAACGCGTATACCGGATGTTGCTGGGCAAGCCGCCCATACTCTTGACTTGTTTCTTACTTCTCACCCTGATAAATATACTATTAGTGTAACTTCTCCATTTGGCTCTTCAGACCATTGTATCATTTCAGCTAATTTCTCATCCCCCACCCATCCAGTTAAAGAAAAACTTCCCACCAGGACCGTTTGGCAATACGAGAAAGCCAACTGGGACGGCCTGAATTTCTTTTTCCGTAACTTTAACTGGTCACTATGCTTCCTCGATAGTGACATTGATGCCAGTGCTGAAATGATCACAAATGTGATTCTTCTAGGGATGCGTGCTTTTATTCCTAACAGAGTAAAAAGCATCAAACCTAAAGAAAAGTCTTGGTTTAATTCTGAATGTAAAGAAGCTATCAGGCTCAAAGAAGTAAGTTTCCGATCTTACAAAGCCAACCCTACAGAGGAAAATCGGAAAAAGCACAAAAAAGCAAGGAACTTATGCAACTCCGTTATAGAAAGAACCAAATTTTTGCATGACCAAAAATTACGGCAAAAAATTTTGCAGTGTCCCAAAGGCAGTAAAAATGTATGGTCATTTGTAAAAAATATAAAAAACTCCTCGACATCTTCGGTTCCAACGCTCATCGACAATAACAAACCAATTGTTTACTCTTCAGAGAAGGCAAACTTGCTCGCCACCCATTTCGCTGCCAGCTCCACGCTGCCTCAAAGCAACGTTGCCCCCCCTGTTCTTGAGAATGTAAATTTTTCCATGGGACAAATTTTTTTCCGCACTCGTACAGTAGCAAGAGTTCTCAAAGATCTCGATATACACAAATCCGCTGGCCCGGATGGTATACCCCCGATTCTTCTGAAGTGGTGTTCTTCCACACTGGCAAAGCCACTGCGTAAGCTTTTCCATCGCTCCTACTCTTCTGGAATCTTTCTTAGAAGATGGAAAACAGCATTTGTCCAGCCTGTCCCTAAGAAAGGTGACCCATCCTCCCCCTCCTCCTTACACGTAAGAATTAAAGAATATAATGAGGCGCGAAATAGAATTTTTAATGTAAGCAGCATATCGTAAAGAATATTAAAAACCCCGAAATAGATTTTAATTACGAAAACAGTTAAAAGGAAGTATAGCATCGACAGTTATAGACACTAGTAGTGACCCCAGGCCTTACGACAAAGTCATTGCAGGGGGTCGTGAAATACTCGGATTGTTAGACAGCGGGGCCAGCGTTAGCATGCTGAGGAGGGATCGCCTGAAATTTGTAGAAAACGAAAAAGTAACAGTCCATCCCTACAACTCAGGTGTCAAGACAGCTGATGGAAGAAGTCAGGCCATCGTTGGTAAAACCCAGATCCGAGTAGCGTATAAAAACAGGGAAAATTCATTAACCTTATATTTGGTCCCTAGCTTGGATCAGGAACTGTACTTGGGGGTGGATTTTTGGAAAATGTTTAAGATCGCTCCTAATGTGGTAAGCTCCGTATCGGTTCTGGAGGAAGAGGCTGAAATGTTAAGCGCGCATAACCTGACGTTCGAACAACAGTCCGCTTTGGAGACGGTCAAGCAGAAATTTCTGGATTTTGATCGGAACGGGCTCGGGTAGACGGCGCTTATGGAGCACGTCATCGATACCGCAGATGCAGTTTCGGTGAAGCAGAGACACTACCCTGTTTCTCCGGCGGTACAAGCTCTTCTGTACCAGGAGGTAGACCGGATGCTTAAGCTCGGCATTATCGAGGAAAGCGAAAGTCCGTGTTGTTCGCCCGTTGTCCTTATTAGGAAGCCAGGCCCAAACAATACGACGAAGTATCGTTTTTGCCTGGATTCTCGTAGGGTCAACGCGCTGACTAAGAAGGACGCTAACCCTCTCCCCCATCTCGAAGGGCTTATCAGCCAGCTACCAGATACCTACTTTATCAGCAGTGTCGACATAAAGGAAGAATTCTGGCAAATACCGCTGGAGAAGGAGAGCAGAGAGAAAACTGCGTTTGCGGTACCGGGGAGACCTTTGTACCAATTGACGGTCATGCCCTTTGGACTGTGCAATGCAGCTCAAAGGCTATGTCGTTTAATGGACAAGGTGATCCCTGCACGACTTCGGGATCGTGTTTTCGTGTACTTGGATGACCTGCTTATCATTGCACCCAATTTTGAGACCCATATCGCCTTGCTAGATGAAGTGGCCGACTGCCTGAGGAAAGCAAACCTCACGATTAATGTAAAAAATCCCAATTTTGTTTAAGGGAGTTGAAATATTTAGGATTCATTGTTGGTGGCGGAAAGTTGAAAACAGATCCAGCAAAGGTTGAAGCTGTAGTTGACTTTTTTCTACCCAAAAAGGTGATGGCGGTTAAGAAGTTCCAGCCCTATGTCGAGGGAATGGATTTCACCGTCATAACCGACCACTCTTGTCTCAAATGGTTGATGACTCTACCGGTTGGCAAGGTGGAGTTTGAAACTGCAGTCCTGCCTTCGATATAGAGCATAGGAAAGGATCACTTAATGTTGTGCCAGATACTCTTTCTTGAGCACATCTGGACAGTTTAAATTTGAAAAACGTAGCCCCACTGATTGATTTGGAAAGCGATGAATTTAAATCGGAAAAATACAAATCTCTCTTGAGTACAGTTCAAGACCACAAGGGAGAGACGACTTTGTCTATAAACGTACCATCCCTAAAAGCATTGACCAATCCTTAGTAGAACACACCTGGTGCTTGTGGATACCATCCGGCTTAACAGAAATCATAATAGCCAAGGCCCATAATCCTTCCCAGGTTGCCCATGGAGGAATCATAAAAACTCTCCACCGTTTGAGACAATACTTTTATTGGCCAAACATGACCGTTCAGGTTAGGCAATTCGTGTCTAAGTGTGAAGTTTGTAAGCAAAGCAAGTCGTCCAATCAAGTTCTTCGTCCTACTATCGAAAACAATTTTTGTACAGACCGTCCCTTCCAAGAAACTTTATGTCGATTTTATACTTCCTTACTACTTATCCTTACCCTAGGTCAAAAGCCGGAAACGTATATGTATTCGTCGTGTTAGATCATCTATCCAAGTTCGTGTTTCTGAAACCCTTAAGAGCTGCCAACTCAAGCAGCATTATAAAAAAATAATACATTCTGACAACGGAAAACAATTTTTAGCCAAAGAATTCCAAAACCTTTTACAAAGTTATGGTGTTAAACACTTCCGAACGGCGAATTACTCGCGGCAATCCAACGCGTCAGAAAGGGTCAACAGAACGCTGCTTGCCGCAATACGCTCATACTTGAAGGAGGACCAACGCGACTGCGATATGCACTTAAGTGATATCGTAGCAGCGTTGAGAAGCTCAGTACATTCGGCTATCGGAGTGTTACCATACTTTGCTCTCTTTGGGCACAATATGGTGATTCACGGTAGCAGTTATACGTTGGCGGAAAAGTTGAACGCACTAGGGCGATCTGTTGACCCTACCAAGAAAAGATAGGTTGCAACTTATAAGGTCTAAAATTAAAGAAAATATATTAACGACGAATGAGAAAACTGCACGCAAATACAATACTCGTGCAAGAAACATAAGATATATTCCTGGCCAAGAAATTTTTAAGCGAAATTTCGTCCTTAGTGACACCGCAAAACGTATCGCTTCTAAAGTGTGTAAAAAATTTACGAAATGTCGTATTGTTAAAGCGGTTGGAAAAAACTTATACGAGCTAGAGAACCTAGCAGGTAAGCGAATAGGGATCTTTCATGCCAAAGACCTAAAGCAATGAGATAGGAGAAAAAGAAGGGATAAGAAATTGGTATCAATTTCTGAAGTTTCGTCATTTTTTATATTTTACTTTTTTTGGCCGATTATCATGTCGAGAAATCCCGAGGTTTAATGCGGTAGGTAAAATATATGACTGGCTGAACAAAAATAATATCAGACGATCCCGAATCGTTATGAAAGATAAACTTGGTTCCCAAAAATGTGACAATGTGATGTTTTTTTTATGGAATTGACTTTAAACAGCCTACCTTCGGTAGTGCTTTGAGTCAGCTATCCGATACATCTGTGATATTTTATTAACCGTCTGGTGCAATATATCAAGCCATGCAGTACCTGATATTAATATTTAAATCCCTGTCTATGATACTAGGTTTAAACGACCTCCAGCCTGACAATACAATAAATATCCAAGTTTTCTCCGTAACACTGGGATATAGAATAAACGACCAACGACGTGCAATATTTCGAACTTGATTTTGGAAATTCACCTGTGATAGTCTATAAATCGACCTACTTATACAATATTTTCTGTACGAATTCCTGTGGAGTCCTTAACGTAAACAATATACTAACTGTGGTATTTTAATAGAGCTAGGCTTGGACGATCATCTGAGAAACTCTAACACGACAACATTCACCCTCAAGAGTAAGGAACATAGCATGCTTTAATTACGTTTATTAAATTGTAATATTTACTAAAAATTTAATTTAAAATATGTGAAATGTAAAACAAAATTTAACCACATACCGGTACGAATCAAAAGTGAATCCCGGTGTAGCAGCGAAGTCTTCTGGGCAAAGGGAAATTGTAGGATAGAACAATGATCGGCATCGTAAAGGGTGTGTACATGGCAAGGCAGAGGTAATAGGCCCGGCGTTGTGAAAGAAGTTGGGTTCTTCCCCACTGTGAATGAAGAAATATGTAGGCAGCCTAGTCACCGTCACTGTTGTCAAAGAAGCCATCAGTCCCGGAGTTTTGTTTCGGCTCCCTGAGACGCAAAGAGGATTTATTCTTTGTTGGATTTTCCTCTGAAATCTGGTCTGAAATTTGTACTCCTTGAGTGGCGAACCTAGTCCGCAGCCGAGGAGACGAAGTCCGGGCCAGAGTTCATTATGATATACCTTTTTTAGCGCTTTCCTTCAGCCAGCACTTTCTCAGCTTTTTATATTCGTTCGATAATTCACGTCCTTCGCCTTCGGACGTACAATTGCAACGGTGCTGTATGTCAAGCTCATTAAACTCCGATTTATACAGCATTGTCAAATGGGGTAATAAGAATTGTGTGGAGTTTAATGCTTCGAAAACTCAATGCTGTCTTCTGTCGTTAAAGCTTAACATACCCCTAATGCCATTGTCCATGAATGGCACTTACATCGAAGAAACCGAAAAGCTGTTTGTCAATGACGACCTCCGTTTGAATGACCATATATTTGAAATCGCTAAGAATGCTGCTAAGTGCTTAGGTTTTCTGTATCGGTGTAAGAAGTATTTTTCCCCATCTGATCTGGCTACAATTTATAAAGCGTTTATACGCCCTTAACTCGAGTATAACTCCCACCTGTGGGCAGGTGCTTCACAAACATCGCTTCACCTGCTTGATAGAATACAAAATTGAGCGTTAGGATTGATAGGAAATAGAACTGCCGCTAAAACAATTACCCCTCTCGAACACCGACGCAAGGTTTCATGTCTTTTCTTATTTTATCGTTTCTTTTATAAAAAATGTTCACTCGAGGTAGCCAGCTGCATTCCTTCCCTTAAAAGTTTCGCCCGTAATACTCGTCTTGCTAGGAATGCCCATCAGTTCACCCTTGAGCCCAATTTCGGACGTATAGAAGAAGGAAGTTAAAACCAAGAACAAACACGCGGATTGTTTATTGGATTGAATTTGAGAAATGTCAATTCATTTTCGATATCTCAAAAAGAACGGGAAGGCCTGAGTTGCTCAGGTGCCTCTTCTTCTAAAGCCCCCCAAGCTGTGCAAAATACGGTTTCCTTCGGTGAAGGTACTTTGGGGAGTTTCTAGTAGAAAAGGATTGGAAAAATTGTGCCTAGAATTGCTGTGCTGCAATTCGAATTGTAGCGGTTGTGGTTAGCACTCAGGACTTCAAACTCTGAGAGATTCCGCAAACAAAGGTATTTTCTATCCAACGAAGCGGTTTTAACAGGTAGCCGACAATAAGAATTACCGCTCGTTGGATACTTCAAAGCCAGAAAGCATAAGTGTCGGATGTGTCTGTCGGACGTTAATAATTTCAATTTTAAATTTGAGCATTAAAATTCATTAGTCGTGAGGCAAATAAAGCAAGTTTTTTTGTAAAAAAAAAAATTACAGCGAACAAAAATAAGATATATAAGTGTGTCCCATACCGAATGATAGAATGATAGTTCTGTATATATAAGTAATCCAGAATTGCCCTTAATTTCAACTTGAAGCAGTAATTTAAAAGTTAAGTTTAATAAAATCAAACAAAATTATAAAAAAAGAAGCCAGAAGCAAAATAACTTGTTAAGAGAAAGCGTGGTTAACCCACAATCCCGTGACAGGATCCCGCAAGCCGGCCCTACGGGATACCCCTGCCCGCAAGGTAGCAGAAGGAATAAAACCCACTAGCGTGATATTTCCTTTTTTTTGTTTCTTATTTTAACCTATCATGCATAGTTTTTTTTTAATATTTATGTACATATATACAATTTTAATTTAATTTCGTTTTTTATCACTATTTCGAGTGTCTGGTATTGTCTTTTGATTTTTAAAACGATTTTTGGGTTTAAGAGAATTAAATATTGATTTGCCATAAGCAAGGATCCTTTAAAGAGGCAAGGAAGGCATTGGCTCGCGAAGGCCCCGACCCGGCGAGCAATCCTTTGCTTCCTATCCCCCTTAAACACTTAAAAAGAGCTCTTGGTAGGTAGAATAAAGTGGGGATCAGATATCGCTACCCAAAGAGGCGGTCGAATTGTGGGTGGTGCTTTTCGGGTCCGTCCTCCGAGGACCGGATAGTAATTAAATAATTTTTCAAGCCGGGTGACCCCACACTTTTAACCCAAAATTTTGAACTAGTTAATTGGATTTTATTTAGTTTTGTTAAGATCTACCATAATTTTAGTTTTAAGTCTAATCATACCATTTGTTTTCACTTTTTTGGATTTTGTTTGTTTTTTTTTTCTTTGTGAACTTCTATAATTCTAATAAAATAGTATACTTATGTGAATCACGCCAAAGTGAGAAATGAAATTAAGGTGTTGTTTGTGATTCTACATACGGAGCACGATGGTGTGCTAAACTTATAAGTTTTTTCAGGGGGTGCGGTAAGGCGCGTGGAGGCCTTCGGCCGAAAATAGTAAGTATGGCTTGAAGGCGGATAGGCTCTTCTGTTCCTGTTCGAATTTAGAGGAATTCCGATCGCAACTAATCAAATTCCAGGAAGGGCGGGTACATAGCCCTGCATCGTCACCAGCAGGGCCTCCTTCAATTTTCAGGTGCGGTGTCGCCACCGGAAGTACTGCCATTCTTTTTTCAGATTTTGTTTGTATGGTTTATTGGCATGTTTATGTTTTTTGAAAGAGGTGAGGTCCGTTTGTGGGGGCAAGATCCCCTCCTATTCCGGCGAGCAAAGCCGTGCCAGCCAGCATGCCACTGCTCCTACATCGGACATTCTATCCCTTCTCGTCCTCTCCTATCCCGTATCCAATCCTATCCTATATTCTATCCTTTATCCTATCCTTATACTATCCTTATACCAGCTCCCACCATGTGTATCCTAACCATTCCTATTCTGAGTCCAGTCCTACCACCTACCCACTATCCTAACTTCCCAAAAATCCTCTCCTATTGCCTCTCATTTCAAATGGCGCCCAACGTTTTGTGTCCTAGTTTATCCCAATGTAATGATTGTCTTCGTGGTTGAGTTTGAGGCAAATCGTAAGTCTTAGCTGGGATGGCTCCTTACCATGCCCAGCTAATTGCGACGAGTTGCATCAATATCATCAACGAGGACAATCAATGCATTCGTTGTGTTGTCCTAGGTTGTTGCCACTGACAGGCCTGAGGGTCTTGGATGTCTTCAGATGTAAGGTGTTGCAGCGTAACGTTTGAACCACGCCAAGATTCAGCAGGTCTGCCAGCGATAATAGTCATCTGTTTCCTGTTCCAGTTACCGTTGCAGCCAGGTCAAAAACAAATCGTAAATCTTAACCAGGATAGCTCGTAAGAACGCCTGGTTAATTGCGACGATGCGCTTCCGGCTTGACAGCAACGAAAGTTGGAAATTATATTGTTTAGTAATTGTTATATTTTGTCGATGGTTGTCAGTACCAACACCGCACCTTTGAAAAAAGAAAAGCAATTGTAAGACGGAAGGAAGAGAGCCGTCAAGCCAGACAATCGCCAATAAAGTTGACTTACGAATAAGCCGCCAGAAACACCCCCACACATTTATGAATTACAACCGATATATAAAATATACCTAACCATATTTTTTTGGTTATTCTCCATAAGGTTCTTGTTTTAAAAGTTATGAAGTCAACAGTTTAATATATACAAATAAAAAAAAATTAAAAAAATAAAAATAAATAATTTGATAATTTGGTGTTGTTTTGCTTGTTAAGGTGGTTGGGTGCTGTATGAATAGGGTAGGCACTGAAAGGCATCAAACTGGTGATGCACAGTCGCTGCAACTATATCGTACACATCAATTGTGCTTATTTTACCTCCCCGCGGTAACCACCGGGTACTGGTCTGTCCACCCGGACATTCCTGCTAAACTTATAAGCGCGAGTGTTGAACACAGAAAAAATAGCAACACTATAATGCTCTGCTTTAATGACTGTTCTGATCGATTCGCAGAAGTCTTGCACGAGCCCCTCAGAAAGAGGACGTACGGCGGATGAGCCCAACCAATTGGACCAACGGTGGCGTCAACAGTCAACGAAGCAGACGCCCTAATGAGCTACTTCGACCTACTTGGAGATAAGGTCATTAGGACAATTCAATGCAAGTCAGGGCATTGAAATAGAGATGGTGGCGGATGAACCCTTAATGGGCCAACGGCAGCGCTCATATCCCCGAAGTGGGTTACTGACTCCGGATTCTCCGGTTCCTTTTGTCCAAGGAATCCAACAAACGACCTGGCCCTCCAGGTTGGGGGTTGTGCGTGGGGTTAACAACCCTGCCACGGAAAAAAGAAAAAGTTGCGAAGCGACCAATAGCCTCGGAAAAGGACGGATTTACTGTTGACGACCCGGAAAAACGAATCAAGGACAACGACCTTCGGATCTGCACGTGGAATGTTAGAACTCTTAACAGACCACGTGCATCCAAACAACTAGCGGAGGCCCTAGACTGCTACAGAGCAGGAATTACTGCCATCCAGGAAGTGCGATGGAATGGGCCGGACAAAAGGAGGATGAAAAACTGTGACGTGTACTACGGTGATTGCGCAAGAAGACCACAGCGTTTATTTGGGTGCGGATTCGTCATAAGCGGTAGACTTAGGCAAGAAGTCTTGGGCTTTCGACACGTAAGTGAGCGACTTGTGACAATCCGTATCAAGGCTAAATTCGCCAACATTAGCCTAATATGCGCTCATGCCCCCACAGAGGACAAAGATGACGCCACCAAGGATGACTTCTATGAGCTCCTCGAAAAAACCTATGAGCAATGCCCTAAATACGACGTTAAGATCGTACTAGGCGATTTTAATGCCAAAATAGGTAAAGAGGAAATCTTTGGTAGGACTGTCGGAAAACATAGCCTACACGACACAACGTCTGAAAACGGACTTAGGCTAATTGACTTCGCAGCGGCACATAACGTCACCATTGCAAGCACACGGTTTCCTCATCTCGATATACACAAAGGGACTTGGCGACACCCAGATCAAAGAACCGTCAATCAGATTGATCACGTTGCGATCGATGCAAGACACGCCTCCAGTATCTTGGATGTTCGCACCTTCCGAGCAGCTAACATCGACTCGGATCACTACCTTGTTGCAGCAAAGGTAAGAATGCGAATAACCCGAACTCCACAACAACGGAGTAATACTGTGAGGAAGTATGACGTCGGAAAGCTGCAATCGCAAGAAACCGCCAGAACCTATGCCGATCGAATATCCCGTAACATCTCAAGAAATCCAGTACCGCCAGCATCAAGTGCCGAAGATCAGTGGCAACACTGCCAACAAGCCATCAGAGATGCCGCAACTGATGTGCTAGGGTTCACCAGACCACCACCACGAAACCTCTGGTTTGATGACGAATGCAGGCAGGCCCATGCAGCCAAACAAGAGGCACATAAAACGGCGCTGCAAAGAAAGACGAGAGCTGCTCGCGAGCTCTATGAGCAGAAAAGACGGGAAGAACACCGGCTTCTCCAAAAGAAAAAGAGAGAGCATGAGAAGCGCGCGATCGAAGATATTGAGAGATGCTACTCCAGGAACAACGTGCGGAAGTTTTACCAACAGGTAAAAAGAACGTGCCAAGGAAAAAAATCCCGCACAGAAGCCTGTAGAGATAGGAATGGAAACCTCGTAGTAGAGTCACAGTCGGTGCTGAGTACATGGAAGGACCATTTCTGCAGACTGTTAAACGGCGATGAAGGCCAAAATCCCGCTGTCAGGCAGAATGAACCATTCAACATGGATGATGACAGACAAAATTTCCGTCCACCTGACCAAAATGAAGTAAGGATAGCAATATCTAAACTCAAAAACAACAAAGCTGCTGGACCCGACGGATTACCCGCCGAACTTTTTAAAGCGGCCGGAGATGACCTGGTGGAGTGCATACACCAACTCATCTCTAAAGTTTGGTCAGAAGAAAGTATGCCTGATGAATGGAACCTCAGCATCGTTTGCCCGATTCACAAGAAAGGAGACCCTCTAAACTGCGCCAACTATAGAGGAATAAGTCTCCTGAATATCGCCTACAAGATCCTCTCTGCCGTACTATGTGAACGCCTGAAACCTTTCGTCAGCAACCTGATTGGCCCCTATCAGTGTGGTTTCAGACCAGGAAAGTCCACAATCGATCAAATGTTCACGCTACGGCAGATCCTGGAAACCACCCAAGAATTCCAAATCGATACCCACCACCTCTTTATCGATTTGAAGGCCGCGTACGATAGCATTTATAGAGACGAGCTATACAGAGCCATGTCAGGTTTTGGCATTCCCACAAAACTCGTCCGACTGTGCAGGATGACGATGGAGAACACTCGCTGCTCCGTCAAGGTTGGTTCTGACCTCACAGAAGCTTTTGACGTCAAAAAAGGATTCCGACAAGGTGATGCGCTATCGTGCGATTTCTTCAACCTAATACTTGAAAAAATTATAAGAAACTCGCAAGTCAATTGTAGTGGGACAATTTTTTTCAAGTCTGTGCAATTGCTAGCATACGCTGACGACATAGACATCATTGGCAGAACTCGGCGAGCTGTCACTGGAACGTTTGCTAGCATTGAAGCTGAAGCGGCTAAGATGGGACTAGCAGTCAATGAGGCCAAAACGAAGTACCTGCTGTCCACAAAAAGGGACACACAACACCGGCGGATTGGACAAAACATCACAATAGACAGGTACAACTTTGAGGTAGTTAGGGACTTTGTGTACCTCGGATCCGCTATAACATCTGACAACAACATCTCATCAGAAATAAAGCGAAGAATTACTCTTGCCAATCGCTGTTTCTATGGGCTAGGAAGGCAATTGAGTAGCAAAGCCCTCTCTCGAAAGACAAAGGAGACTCTTTATAAGACCCTAATCATCCCAGTCCTGCTCTATGGCGCCGAGGCATGGACTCTATCTAAAGCGGATGAAGATATCCTTAGTCGTTTCGAGCGTAAGATTCTTCGGAAGATTTTTGGCCCTATCTGCGTTAACGGGCTTTGGAGGAGAAGGTTCAACCAAGAACTATACGAGCTGTACAGCGACATTGACCTGGTCAAAAAAATACGCATATCACGTTTAAGATGGCTAGGTCATGTAGAGCGAATGGACAACAATGCTCCGGCTCGCAGGATCTTCGATTCCATCCCAGAGGGTAGACACAGTCAAGGAAGACCTCGCCTTAGGTGGCGCGCTCAAGTGGAGGACGACCTCAACCAACTTGGAGTGCAAAACTGGAGGCAGCTAGCCAAAGACCGAGCTGGCTGGAGAGGCATGTTGGTTGAGGCCCAGGTTCGTCCCGAACTGTAGCGCCACCTAAGTAAGTAAGTAAGTTTGCTTGTTAAGAGTTAAGATTTTAGTCGTTTAATCTTCTTCGGTTAAGAGTCATCTATTGGTTTTGTATTTGTAAGTGAATTGGATTACGAGTTGAAATATTTTGTTTAATTTTGGCTTAAATTAAGCATAGGTTAGGTTAATAGTTTCCTTAGGTACTAAGTAAGTTATGTTTTTTTTTTATTAGGCGTAGAGATAGTCTTTAGTTTGTCGTTGAATTAAGTGTACTTGTTCGTTTTAAGACTCAGCGAACCATAGTAAGTTTAGATTATTTTAGGTGTATAAGAATAATAAATATAATATATAATAATAATAAAATAAATAAAGAATTAAGTTTTGTTGTTTTTCGCGTTTCGAATAGTTCCGTTTGATTTAAGTTTCTTTTGTTTTTAGGTTATTTTTAATACAGAAGTTTAGATAGTAAATAAAAAAAAAAATTTACTTAAGAAAATCCATACAAAAAAAATATACTAGAGAGTAAGTTAGTTTAAATAAAATTATAATTAGTTAAGTTAGGAGGCTAAGCACATAGATATATAGATTTTTTTTCTAATGTTGTTTTTTGTAAAGAAGTTTAAGAGTACGCTAAATTGATAGAATAATAGGGAGGTCGAATGCTCAAGGGGATAAAGGGTAGGGACCCCTCCTTTAGGAATGCAGGCGACTGCTAGTGGCCAGGTAAGAAACCATTCCCGTCCGGAGTCCAATCCACCTCCTTTGGTCTGTTAAGGGATCGCACCAGCGATCAGTTAATTAATTGCCTCAAACCTCAAAACAATTAATAGAACATTCAACCTGCTTCGATGTTTAATATCCATATTCCCATCGCATTACATTTCATGATCAGCTATAGCAAAGCCAAAGCACAAACAATACAACATTCATATTTCCGGTGGCACACTCAGTGCATTGTGCATATAGCTATAAATAAATGCTCATATAGTTCAACTGGCACCTTCAGTGCACGAGCTATATAATATGACACCAAATATACAACAACACTTTCAGTGATTGAAGAAAAACAAACATAATTAAGGGTCGCTGACTTATGGTAGTAAAATATGCATTATAAGCAAGCTAGCCCAAAACACTTGAAGTGCATGGCTATTATGCTGATGCTGCATTTTATGGGAATTCTTATTGAATATCGAAGTATTGTTGAATACCAATACATGCATTATTTTATTGACAAATTTTGTATAAAAAAGAAGAATAAAATTAAAACAGTCACTTCTTATTCTACATTCAAAGATTGTGTTTCACTTAATCAAGCAAATCGCTGGAGTCAAACCAAATTTGATGTAATTATAGCAATGTAGACGCCCTAAAGAGCTACTCGCTTTTGGGTCAAGGTTTACCAGGCTACTCGCCGGACCACGTCTAAATTGCTAAGGAGTAAAAGTCATATATATTCCAAGCGTTATCCAGCTACATACTTTGCATGGCGATCCTGCCAGACTAAAGGACTAAGAAGAAGACTTTGAGCGAAGCTGACAAGAAGATCTGCTCGAGCTCCGACAAGACAACCTGTGCTGCAGATTTGATAACTTTCAACCGGTCAGAGGCATTTACACCATTGACATCGTCGACGATATCTACAACCAACAAGAAGAAACAAGACGTTGCATAGGACACATCCACTTAGATGTCAGAGAATATTCGCCTGGCTTTGACAGCCAATCTAATAGAGCAGGCACAAGCTCTAATTAACCAACCGAAAACAGTGGAGGCAGGACCAAAACCTATCAGTATAGAGGATTATAAAAGAAGAAACAGCATAAAACGGACACCTGAAGCAAACATTCCACCAGTAAGCAAAAGAGGGGGAAAACAGGTGAAGCTTAAACAACACCTCATCGAGCTGTATAGACTAGCAAACATACCTGGCCTATCTACAGAACGAAGACAAAAATATCTAAAAGAGATAAGAAATCTATCTGCTCCTCCAGGCAGAAGAAAAGAAGACAAAGACAACAAGACGAAAAGAAGTTCCATAACCTATTTGAGAAAATGGTAGAGAACAACAAAAAGCGTCTCTAAATAATGGGTAAACGACAATCGAAAATAGAAGAGGTAGTTGTGAACAACAACGGACCTTAATTGAATAAACTTAATGAAAAATCTAACTATGAAATAGACTTTTTATCAATTTTATTAGTTATAATAATAATGTTCTTCTTAAAATACGTCCACAGGACAATTAAGAGAAAATTAAATAATATTGTAAAAAAAGAAATCATATAAAATAATATTATAGGCAGACGAATATCTGTGTAAAAAAAAATAATTTTTTTTAAATATACATATGTATTCTTTAAAATTATTATGTATCAAAAAACTTATGGAAAATCTGACTAATATTATCGAAGAACTTCACCACATCTTGAAAAACCTGAGAAAAGACGGACCGAATAGAAAAAGGTCAAAAGAGTCAGGAAAACAAAAAAAAGAACAAGTTGAAGACATTTTTAAAAGAGCGTGTATTCAGGCTAAACTCTTAGAACAAACATTATCCGAACAAGGGAAAAACGACCTTCGGCCACTTTACGATAATTTATATAGATATCATAAAGAGGCCTTAGAAAGAATTACAGGTAGTATAAAGCAAGAAGACATAGAAAAAGAACCAATTTTAGTAACAACAAAAAATACAGACAAAATGGCAGAATTTGATTTTAGTAAGGCACAAAAGTTGCCTGTACTTAATTGCGAGCAGAAAATATTAGGGATTTCATAAATAATATAGAGTTTTACCATGATACATTAAATGAACTTTCAAAACCTATGCTAATCAAATTTATATTGAAATGTAAAATCCAAGGAAGAGCATTGACTGAATTAGGAACCGCAAAAATTATAACAATTGAACAATTAAAACAAAATTTAATTGCGAAATGCGGAGATAAGGACACAATAGCGAGTATTCAAGCTAAACTAGATAGATCACGTCAAGAAAATCGACCTATGCGAGAATTCGTGTCAGAAATAGAACACTTAGTATCAAAAATGACAGAATTAGAAATAACCATACAAACGGAGCAGTCTAGAGAAACATTAACACCAGCAAATGAACGTAGAGGTTTAGCGTTTTTAAAACAAGGAGTTAATGATAGATACAAGATAATTTTGGATAGTGCAAGGCATACAAAAATGCAAGATGCTGTAACACATCTTTTAGAGTTAGCTCCAAGTACAGCCCAAGTAACAGAAAATATCAGATATGCCAACAATTTTAGTTATTCTAATGCCCAAAACCAAACAAACCAGGGTTTTTCACCTCGGAGTTTTCACAATAACTACCGAAATAATGCTAATAATTCTAGTAACATGAATAGAAATTTTCCACGACAAACAAATTTTCGTAGCAATTACTTTCAAAATTTTCCAAGGCAAAATAATTTTAACAATAATAACAATAACCAACGATCATATTACCAACCACGTTTTAATTCGCCACAGAATAACAATTCTATTCAATATAATAACACTAATAGAACCAATCCAAATAACATAAATAGACAAAATAATAACCAATCTAATTTTTATAGAAGGGACAATACTTATCAAAATAATTCCAACATAAGAGGCAATGAAAGAAACGCGGTGAAGAATAACCGAAATAATAATAGGGAAAGGGAAACAACTTATATTATAAATGAGGGAAACGAAATACCCACCGAGGGGGAAGCCGACCTATCGGGGGGAAATCTGTAAGCCCAATACAACACATAGCTTTATGTGCAGGGGGCATAACAAAGGGCCTATATGTTAAATTTAAGATTAACAATAAATCAGGTATAAGATTTTTATTAGATACAGGAGCATCAATTTGCACAATTAAACAAGGAGTTCTGGATAAAAATACAAAAATAAATGAAAATAATAAAATAACAATACAGGGTATTTCCGGTAATTTAAGAACAGTAGGCACTAGCATAAATAGCGTTTCAATAGGACAACACGAAACATCCTATACTTTTCATGTAGTACAAGACTCATTTCCAGTACCTATAGATGGAATCATTGGTGCTGATTTTCTTAAAGATTTTGGGGCAGTAATAGATCTAGAACACTTTGTATTAAAATTATCTTCAGAAGCTTTCCAAATTTCACTTCCAATATTAAACTCAGAACAACATATTTCACTTACCATCGCACCCAGATCCGAAGCCACCTATTGGCTTAATAGTAAACTTAGATACAAGAATATTCGATTCACAAGAACTTTGTGAAGGAGTTTTTATGGCAAATTCTATTTCTTAATCGAGAAACGGTAAAATTCCAATTAAAATGTTAAATACCCGAGAATCCGAAGTAAGAATCAAATGGATAGAACCCAAGTCCACACCAATATCAGAATACCATACTATAGCATACGAACAAACTATAAAACCTTCAAATTTACGAACAAAACAGCTACTTAAAGATATAAATTTCGAAACTCTTAATGAGGAGGAAAAATATGAACTCAAAGCTATATGTTCTAAATTTCAAGATATTTTTCACCTAGAAAGCGACAAATTAACATACACACATATAGGTCAGGCCCACATATCACTCAAGGAAGGAGCTACTGCAAAATATACCAAACCATATAGATTACCTCATTCTCAGAAAAAAGATATTCAAATAGAAGTAGAAAAGATGCTCAAAGATGATATAATAGAACCTTCAATATCCGCCTGGAACTCACCTATTCTAGTAGTTCCCAAGAAAGAAGATCCCATAACGGGAATACAAAAAGTCAGATTGGTAATTGATTATAGAAAAGTAAACGATGTTATTGAGGATGATAAATTTCCATTACCCAATATAACTGACATATTTGATATGGTTGGAGGTGCAACATATTTTTCATGCATAGATTTAAGCCAAGGTTATTATCAAATGGAATTAGAGAAAAATAGCAGACCTTGCACGGCCTTTTCAACAGAAAACGGACATTATCAAAAGAAACGACTTCCCATGGGTTTAAAAATATCACCCAGCAATTTTTCAAGAATGATGTCTGGAGCTATGTCAGGTCTAACTTACTCACGTTGTTTTGTATATCTTGACGATTTAATAGTCTTCGGTAGAAATTTAGAAGACCATAATAAAAATTTAATGGAAGTTTTTGAAAGATTTAGGGAAGTGAATCTTAAAATCCATCCTAGAAAATGTGCTTTTCTTAGAAAAGAAGTTTTATATTTAGGACACATAATATCCAGTAACTGTATTATACCAGATCCATCTAAGTCGAATGAAATGAAAAATTACCCAACTCCCAAAAACGCAGATGAAGTAAGAAGATTCGTAGCATTTGCTAAATATTACCGAAAATTCATACCAAACTTTGCTACACTGGCAATACCTTTAAATCGGTTATTAAGAAAGAACGTAGATTTTAAATTGTCTGAAGATTGCAAAACATCTTTTAATTTACTTAAAGAAGTGCTAATAAGTCCAAATGTTTTACAGTTCCCAAATTTTGAAAAAAAATTCATACTCCGAACAGACGCATCTGGATTTGCTTTAGGTTCTGTGTTATCCAATTATGATGATAAACCAATTGCTTACGCAAGTAAATCTCTTAACAAAGCAGAAAAGAATTATAGTACTATAGAAAAAGAATTACTTGCTATAGTTTGGGCAGTAAAGCATTTCAGACCGTATCTTTTCGGAAGACGTTTTAAAATATTAACCGATCATAGGCCTTTAGTATATCTATTTTCACTTAAAGAACCTTCCAGTCGATTAACCAAATTTAGACAATTAATAGAAGAATATACTTTGTATGTAGAGTATACACCAGGGAAAAACAACTGCACTGCAGATGCTCTAAGTAGAATACAAATTCATTCAGAAGACTTACAAAAACTTTACGTTTGTGTCACAACAAGAGCACAATCAAAGAAACCCGATATAAAAAAAGAAAATCCCCCAAAAGAAAAAGTAGAAAAAGAAAAGGTCATCAGTGAACTTTTAAAAGCTCCGAAAACAGGTTTGAAAGTAGTTGAGTTAAAAATAATTAGCAGTTTTAAAGAAGAAGATGAAGATTTTGCAAAAATAAAGGGTACTAGAGTATTAAGTCCAAATCTTATATTGGGATATATTCCAGGAAGTAATTGTTTAATTTTAAACCGGTCCAAGATAAGTACTAATACCCGATCGGCATCATTTGACAAAATGTTGTTGAGGGACGTACAGAAAAATTGTGAACCGCAAATGAATAATGAAAAGGAATCCAAGAATGGCACTATTGACCGATCAGCATCATTTGACAAAATGTTGTTGAGGGACGTGCGTACAATTTGCGGACCTTTATCAATTAAAAATACTTATATTACTAAAGAAGAATAAAAAAAAATAACAGACGGCCGTCATAAAGAAAAAATGAATATATTAAAGAAAATGATAGAAGGAATATTTAAAGAAAGTAAAATAAAAGTGCACATAATAGATGAAAAAATTAAAATAACAGACCCTTGCAAAATTAAATTAATACTAAATGATTATCATATGTTACCAACGAGTGGACATGCTGGTATAAATCGCATGTTGCGAAACATTAAAAAAAGATATTATTGGACAGGCATGCAAAACGATGTGACGACATACGTTAAGCACTGCCCAATATGTCAACGTAACAAACATATACAACCAAAGAAGCAACCTATGACTATAACGTCAACAGCAGAATCAGGCTTCGATAAAATTTTTCTTGATTTAGTAGGACCCCTTGACGAATCAGAAAATGGGTCAAAATATATTCTTACTCTTCAAGACGAATTAACTAAATTCACTGAAGCAATAGCTTTACCAAATAAGGAAGCTAACACAGTAGCTAAAGGGCTCATCGAATCTTTTATTCTTAGATATGGAGTCCCTGGAACTATAGCATCTGATCAAGATACCGAGTTTATAAATAAAGTTTTTAAAGATATGTGTAGTTTGTTAAAGATAGAACAACTACAGTCCCCTGCTTACCATCATCAAAGGATTGGAGCATTAGAGAATTCCCATAAAATTTTAGGAGCTTATCTTAGGGGTTATGTATCGGAAAAACATACAGATTGGAGCAACTGGCTACCTTATTATGTTTTCTGTTACAACACTTCAGTACATTCAGAAACAGGGTACACACCTTTTTAATTAGTATTTGGAAGACAATGTAATTTACCTTCCAATCTCACAAATAAAGTAGATCCAGTGTACAACTACGAAGAATACGTGATAGACTTAAAACACAAACTACAAATAGCTCATAAAGACGCTAGGGATACTTTGATAAGCAAGAAAATTAATAGGAAGACGAGGTACGATACAGATGTAAAAGCAAAGGCTTCAGATTTTAACGTAGGAAGTCTAGTTTTGTTAAGAAATGAAAATAGAAAAAAGTTAGACCCAATCTATATTAGTCCATACGAAATACTACCTCAAAATGGGGTGAACTGCGATATTAAATATGAAAACAAAACAATGACAGTTCATAAAAATAGATTAAAACCTTTTTATATATATATTTTATTATTATAGGATCGTTAGAATTAAGAGATTAAATACTAAATTAATGTACATGATTTAAAAAAAAAAAGAAAAGTTTTATAAGAATAATTAAATATATAAGTACTTAACTATCATATAGTTTTATACATAATTTTTATTAACCCGGGTTAACTAGAAAAAAACTATTAATAAATTAAAATCTATATGTTTACGAAAAAAAAATTTATTATTAGAATTATTAAGTTAAGTAGATAAAAAAAAAATATAAAAAAAAATATATTATGTAATAAAGTAAAGAATACATTTACAAAAAAAATATTTTAAAATAAAAGATTAAGTAAGATTAAAGGAATGAATGACTTCCTAGATTCTAGATACCTATTTAAAGTAAATTAAAAAAAAAAAAAAAAATATATATATTGTAAGACAGAAAATTGTAAATACAAAAAAAAATATCAAATAACAAACTAAGCAAGATCCCTTGATGTACAAGTATCGCATAAAAAAAGAAGAAATCATTCCATGTTATGATTTCTCTTTTTTATCCCAGGAAGGGTGGTGTGAAGGGATCGCACCAGCGATCACTTAATTAATTGCCTCAAACCTCAAAACAATTAATAGAACATTCAACCTGCTTCGATGTTTAATATCCATATTCCCATCGCATTACATTTCATGATCAGCTATAGCAAAGCCAAAGCACAAACAATACAAAATTCATATTTCCGGTGGCACACTCAGTGCATTGTGCATATAGCTATAAATAAATGCTCATATAGTTCAACTGGCACCTTCAGTGCACGAGCTATATAATATGACACCAAATATACAACAACACTTTCAGTGATTGAAGAAAAACAAACATAATTAAGGGTCGCTGACTTATGGTAGTAAAATATGCATTATAAGCAAGCTAGCCCAAAACACTTGAAGTGCATGGCTATTATGCTGATGCTGCATTTTATGGGAATTCTTATTGAATATCGAAGTATTGTTGAATACCAATACAGGCATTATTTTATTGACAAATTTTGTATAAAAAGAGAAGAATAAAATTAAAACAGTCACTTCTTATTCTACATTCAAAGATTGTGTTTCACTTAATCAAGCAACTCGCTGGAGTTAAACCAATTTTTGATGTAATTATAGCAATATAGACGCCCTAAAGAGCTATTCGCTTTTGGGTCAAGGTTTACCAGGCCACTCGCCGGACCACGTCTAAATTGCTAAGGAGTAAAAGTCATAATATATTTATTCCAAGCGTTATCCAGCTACATACTTTGCAGGTCGACCATATCCTACAGCTCGTTCAACTCTAATACGGCTCCTCCGTTTAGCAATCTGAGCTTAATAGGGGTCATGGTCAGTAATGACGCCGTTGAAAATCGTCAAACGACAGGAGTGCTAGTAGGAGGTAAAGATAGGGCAACAGGTACCGCAGGCGACAATAGCCATGGACCTAGGGAACAAGGACCGGACTCTGATTCCATCTCCGCTGAAGTACGTACCGCAATAAATTAAGCTGTCGTCAACGCGTACGATTCCTACAGGGTTTCAATGAAAGTAAACATAGCCGAGTCAGTAAGGGCGGAGGTACAGAAAGTCTTGGTGGAATTTCTAAGGGAGATTAACCATTCCAATCGGGCGATTCCACCTATAGAAGAAAGGATGCGACCATCGGCGGTCGATCCACCACCAGCTCCACCACATGTTCAGCCACCTTCCGTGGGTCCTTGCAGGCCATCCCATTCCCAGTCAGCTCCCCAAATGGATCCGAGGTACTATGGTCGAGACGCCCCACCAAGGTTTCAACGAACCCCATCCCGATTGTCCCCTACGAAATTCTCAGGCAGAGGAAGACCACCGATACGGATTGATAGATGGGGGGTGATTTTCGAAGGCAAACAGGATCAGCTCTCGGTAGAAGACTTCATTTTTAGAATCGAGATGTTACAAGGACAGTATGAGTGTTCCTGGGCTGAGATCCTGCCGGATTTTCACCTCTTGCTCTCAGGAGCCGCCAGCGAATGGTATTGGTAGTACCAGAGGTCAAATTATCGCCCGGACTGGCCAGCCTTGAAAGACGCGCTGATGCGGCAATTTCGAAACGCCAAATCAGATTTCAAAATAAAGTGCGATATTATGGACCGCCGGCAGGGCTCCTGGGATTCCAGCGACGAGTTTTTCTCTGCCATCCACAAATTTCGGTCTCAGCTCAGGGCACCAATTCCCGATTACGAGCTGATCAAGATATTGAAGAAAAATAGAAAAATAGAAAAATAGAACGACCGGATCCAGAAGCTGGTGTACCCCAAGCACTTTTTACTTTGGACCAGCTGAGGATGGCATGTAAGGAATCCGAAAATGCCTTTTCTGGTCGGGACCGAGAGGGTCCGAAACATCCCCGGCTCGATACACGGCAAACGAGCTGGAATTCGATCCAGAAGATAGATATGGCCAGGAAGAATACATAGCGGCGTATCAATATACCGGTGCCCAGCCAAAGAACAACAGGATGCAGATCGAAACAATCAGCGTGCTGGAATTGCCGAGTGGTAGGCCACTCTTTTATGGATTGCCCGTCGGTGACAAGGAACATCTTTTGTAACAGATGCAGACATGAGGGGGTTATTACACCCAAATTCCCTCATTGTAACCCTGGAAAACCGAAGCAGGAACGCGAGGCCAGCGGGGGAATCGCGTTCTACGCAAACTCCCCCAGAGGTTCCAAGGAGCCTGTAGCTGTAAGTACCCAAACTTGCTCCAACAAAGAGATATCGATCCTAATTAGAGATGAGAACCAGAGACCGGCCACTGAAAAACCTAAAATCACGTATATTAAACCCTTACACGTAAGAATCAAAGAATATAATGAGGCGCGAAATAGAATTTTTAATGTAAGCAGCATATCGAAAAGAATATTAAAAACCCGAAATAGATTTAAATTATGAAAACAGTTAAAAGGAAGTATAGCATCGACAGTTATAGATACTAGTAGTGACCCCAGGCCTTACGACAAAGTCATTGCAGGGGGTCGTGAAATACTCGGATTGTTAGACAGCGGGGCCAGCGTTAGCATGCTGGGGAGGGATTGCCTGAAATTTGTAGAAAACGAAAAAGTAACAGTCCATCCCTACAACTCAGGTGTCAAGACAGCTGATGGAAGAAGTCAGGCCATCGTTGGTAAAATCCAGATCCGAGTAGCGTATAAAAACAGGGCAAATACCTTAACCTTATATTTGGTCCCTAGCTTGGATCAGGAACTGTACTTGGGGGTGGATTTTTGGAAAATGTTTAAGATCGCTCCTAATGTGGTAAGCTCCGTATCGGTTCAGGAGGAAGAGGCTGAAATGTTAAGCGCGCATAACCTGACGTTCGAACAACGGTCCGCTTTGGAGACGGTCAAGCAGAAATTTCTGGATTTTGATCGGAACGGGCTCGGGAAGACGGCGCTTATGGAGCACGTCGTCGATACTGGAGATGCAGTTTCGGTGAGGCAGAGACACTACCCTGTTTCTCCGGCGGTACAAGCTCTTCTGTACCAGGAGGTAGACCGGATGCTTAAGCTCGGCGTTATCGAGGAGAGCGAAAGTCCGTGGTGTTCGCCCGTTGTCCTTATTAGGAAGCCAGGCCCAAACAATACGACAAAGTATCGTTTTTGCCTGGATTCTCGTAGGGTCAACGCGCTGACTGAGAAGGACACTAACCCTCTTCCCCATCTCGAAGGGCTTATCAGTCGGCTACCAGATACCTACTTTATCAGCAGTGTCGACATAAAGGAAGAATTCTGGCAAATACCGCTGGAGAAGGAGAGCAAAGAGAAAACTGCGTTTGCGGTACCGGGGAGACCTTTATACCAATTGACGGTCATGCCCTTTGGACTGTGCAATGCAGCTCAAAGGCTATGTCGCTTAATGGACAAGGTGATCCCGTCAGGAGTTCGGGATCGTGTTTTCGTGTACTTGGATGACCTGCTTATCATTGCACCCAATTTTGAGACCCATATCGCCTTGCTAGATGAAGTGGCTGACTGCCTGAGGAAAGCAAACCATACGATGTAAAAAAATCCCAATTTTGTTTTAGGGAGTTGAAATATTTAGGATTCATTGTTGGTGGCGGAAAGTTAAAAACAGATCCAGCAAAGGTTGAAGCTGTAGTTGACTTTTCTCTACCCAAAAAGGTGATGGCGGTTAAGAAGTTCCGGCCCTATGTCGAGGGAATAACCGACCACTCTTGTCTCAAATGGTTGATGACTCCACCGGTTGGCAAGGTGGAGTTTGGAACTGCAGTCCTGCCTTCGATATAGAGCATAGGAAAGGATCACTTAATGTTGTGCCAGATACTCTTTCTTGAGCACATCTGGACAGTTTAAATTTGAAAAACGTAGCCCCACTGATTGATTTGGAAAGCGATGAATTTAAATCGGAAAAATACAAATCTCTCTTGAGTACAGTTCAAGACCACAAGGGAGAGCTACCGGATCTTAAGATTGAAGACGACTTTGTCTATAAACGTACCATCCCTAAAAGCATTGACGAATCCTTAGTAGAACACACCTGGTGCTTGTGGATACCATCCGGCTTAACAGAAATCATAATAGCCAAGGCCCATAATCCTCCCCAGGTTGCCCATGGAGGAATCATAAAAACTCTCCGCCGTTTGAGACAATACTTTTATTGGCCAAACATGACCGTTCAGGTTAGGCAATTCGTGTCTAAGTGTGAAGTTTGTAAGCAAAGCAAGTCGTCCAATCAAGTTCTTCGTCCTACTATCGAAAACAATTTTTGTACAGACCGTCCCTTCCAAAAAACTTTATGTCGATTTTATAGGTCCTTACCCTAGGTCGAAAGCCGAAAACGTATATGTATTCGTCGTGTTAGATCATCTATCCAAGTTCGTGTTTCTGAAACCCTTAAGAGCTGCCAACTCAAGCAGCATTATAAAAAAATAATATATTCTGGAAAACAATTTTTAGCTAAAGAATTCCAAAACCTTTTACAAAGTTATGGTGTTAAACACTTCTGAACGGCGAATTACTCGCCGCAATCCAACGCGTCAGAAAGGGTCAACAGAACGCTGCTTGCCGCAATACGCTCATACTTGAAGGAGGACCAACGCGACTGGGATATGCACTTAAGTGATATCGTAGCAGCGTTGAGAAGCTCAGTACATTCGGCTATCGGAGTGTCACCATACTTTGCTCTCTTTGGGCACAATATGGTGATTCACGGTAGCAGTTATACGTTGGCGGAAAAGTTGAACGAACTAGGGGATGGCAATCTGGTGACCCTAACAAGAAAAGATAGGTTGCAACTTATAAGGTCTAAAATTAAAGAAAATATATTAACGACGAATGAGAAAACTGCACGCAAATACAATACTCGTGCAAGAAACATAAGATATATTCCTGGCCAAGAAGTTTTTAAGCGAAATTTCGTCCTTAGCGACACCGCAAAACGTATCGCTTCGAAAGTGTGTAAAAAACTTACGAAATGTCGTATTGTTAAAGCGGTTGGCAAAAACTTATACGAGCTAGAGAACCTAGCAGGTAAGCGAATAGGGATCTTTCATGCCAAAGACCTAAAGCAATGAGATAGGAGAAAAAGAAGGGATAAGAAATTGGTATCAATCTCTGAAGTTTCGTCATTTCTTATATTTTACTTTTTTTGGCCGATTATCATGTCGAGAAATCCCGAGGTTTAATGCCGTAGGTGAAATATATGACTGGCTGAACAAAAATAATATCAGACGATCCCGATTCGTTATGAAAGATAAACTTGGTTCCCAGAAATGTGGCAATGTGATGTTTTTTTTATGGAATTGACTTTAAACAGCCTACCTTCGGTAGTGCTTTGAGTCAGCTATCCGATACATCTGTGATATTTTATTAACCGTCTGGTGCAATATATTAAGCCATGCAGTACCTGATATTAATATTTAAATCCCTTTCTGTGATACTAGGTTTAAACGACCTCCAGCCTGACAATACAATAAATATCCAAGTTTTCTCCGTAACACTGGGATATAGAATAAACGACCAACGAAGTGCAATATTTCGAACTTGATTTTGGAAATTCACCTGTGATAGTCTATAAATCGACCTACTTATACAATATTTTCTGTACGAATTCCTGTGGAGTCCTTAACGTAAACAATATACTAACTGTGAGATTTTAATAGAGCTAGGCTTGGACGATCATCTGAGAAACTCTAACACGACAACATTCACCCTCAAGAGTAAGGAACATAACATGCTTTAATTACGTTTATTAAATAGTAATATTTACTCAAAATTTAATTTAAAATCTGTGAAATGCAAAACAAAATTTAACCACATACCGGTACGAATCAAAAGTGAATCCCAGTGTAGCAGCGAAGTCTTCTGGGCAAAGGGAAATTGTAGGATAGAACAATGATCGGCATCGAAAAGGGTGTGTACATGGCAAGGCAGAGGTGATAGGCCCGGCGTTGTGAAAGAAGTTGGGTTCTTCCCCACTGCGAATGAAGAAATATGTAGGCAGCCTAGTCACCGTCACTGTTGTCAAAGAGGCCATCAGTCCCGGAGTTTTGTTTCGGCTCCCTGAGACGCAAAGAGAATTTATTCTTTGTTGGATTTCCCTCTGGAATCTGGTCTGAAATTTGTACTCCTTGCGTGGCGAACCTAGTCCGCAGCCGAGGAGACGAAGTCCGGGCCAGAGTTCATTATGATATACCTTTTTTAGCGCTTTCCTTCAGCCAGCACTTTCTCAGCTTTTCACATTCGTTCGATAATTCACGTCCTTCGCCTTCGGACGTACATTTTGCAACGGTGCCGTATGTCAAGCTCATTAAACTCCGATTTATACAGCATTGTCAAATGGGGTAATAAGAATCGTGTGGAGTTTAATGCTTCGAAAACTCAATGCTGTCTTCTGTCGTTAAAGCTTAACATACCCCTAATGCCATTGTCCATGAATGGCACTTACATCGAAGAAACCGAAAAGCTCTCAGTACTCGGTATGTTTGTCAATGACGACCTCCGGTTGAATGACCATATATTTGAAATCGCTAAGAATGCTGCTAAGTGCTTAGGTTTTCTGTATCGGTGTAAGAAGTATTTTTCCCCATCTGATCTGGCTACAATTTATAAAGCGTTTATACGCCCTTAACTCGAGTATAACTCCCACCTGTGGGCAGCTGCTTCACAAACATCGCTTCACCTGCTTGATAGAATACAAAATCGAGCGTTAGGATTGATAGGAAATAGAACTGCCGCTGAAACAATTACCCCTCTCGAACACCGACGCAAGGTTTCATGTCTTTTCTTATTCTATCGTTTCTTTTATAAAAAATGTTCACTCGAGGTAGCCAGCTGCATTCCTCCCCTTAAAAGTTTCACCCGTAATACTCGTCTTGCTAAGAATGCCCATCAGTTCACCCTTGGGCCCAATTTCGGACGTACCGTGAAATATAGAGATTCTTTTTTTAGCCGTACAACACGACTTTGGAATGGTTTACCCGGCGAGATTTTCCCTTGCCATTTCAATTTGCAAACATTCAAAACCAATGTTAATCGACACCTCCCTATCTTCCTAATGCCCGCGTAGTGTGTTACATTTAAAGGGAAACAAATAGTCCCTTGTGCGCGCGTTAATTATAAAAAAAAAAAGAGCATGGAATAATTGAAGGGATCACTACATTTTTGTCCTTGTTTTTTTTTTTGTCTCCGTTTTGACGCCCGAAGGTTCCACCGCAGAACCATTGTAATTGATTATTACGGAGCAAGACGCGATAAACATTCGCCGAACAACTAAAAAATTTAATTTTTATTTCGGAAAGTCGGCCAAAGGAAGTTAAAACCAATAACAAACACGCGGATTGTTTATTGGATTGAATTTGAGAAATGTCAATTCATTTTCGATATCTCAAAAAGAACGGGAAGGCCTGAGTTGCTCAGGTGCCTCTTCTTCTAAAGCCCCCCAAGCTGTGCAAAATACGGTTTCCTTCGGTGAAGGTACTTTGGGGAGTTTTTTTTTCGAATTGTAGCGGTTGTGGTTAGCACTCAGGACTTCAAACTCTGAGAGATTCCGCAAACAAAGGTATTTTCTATCCAACGAAGCGGTTTTAACAGGTAGCCGACAATAAGAATTACCGCTCGTTGGATACTTCAAAGCCAGAAAGCATAAGTGTCGGATGTGTCTGTCGGACGTTAATAATTTCAATTTTAAATTTGAGCATTAAAATTCATTAGTCGTGAGGCAAATAAAGCAAGTTTTTTTGTAAAAAAAAAAATTACAGCGAACAAAAATAAGATATATAAGTGTGTCCCATACCGAATGATAGAATGATAGTTCTGTATATATAAGTAATCCAGAATTGCCCTTAATTTCAACTTGAAGCAGTAATTTAAAAGTTAAGTTTAATAAAATCAAACAAAATTATAAAAAAAGAAGCCAGAAGCAAAATAACTTGTTAAGAGAAAGCGTGGTTAACCCACAATCCCGTGACAGGATCCCGCAAGCCGGCCCTACATGACACCCCTGCCCGCAAGGTAGCAGAAGGAATAAAACCCACTAGGCGTGATATTTCCTTTTTTTTTGTTTCTTATTTTAACCTATCATGCATAGTTTTTTTTTAATATTTATGTACATACATACAATTTTAATTTAATTTCGTTTTTTATCACTATTTCGAGTGTCTGGTATTGTCTTTTGATTTTTAAAACAATTTTTGGGTTTAAGAGAATTAAATATTGATTTGCCATAAGCAAGGATCCTTTAAAGAGGCAAGGAAGGCATTGGCTCGCGAAGGCCCCTACCCGGCGAGCAATCCTTTGCTTCCTATCCCCCTTAAACACTTAAAAAGAGCTCTTGGTAGGTAGAATAAAGTGGGGATCAGATATCGCTACCCAAAGAGGCGGTCGAATTGTGGGTGGTGCTTTTCGGGTCCGTCCTCCGAGGACCGGATAGTAATTAAATAATTTTTCAAGCCGGGTGACCCCACACTTTTAACCCAAAATTTTGAACTAGTTAATTGGATTTTATTTAGTTTTGTTAAGATCTACCATAATTTTAGTTTTAAGTCTAATCATACCATTTGTTTTCACTTTTTTGGATTTTGTTTGTTTTTTTTTCTTTGTGAACTTCTATAATTTTAATAAAATAGTATACTTATGTGAATCACGCCAAAGTGAGAAATGAAATTAAGGTGTTGTTTGTGATTCTACATACGGAGCACGATGGTATGCTAAACTTATAAGTTTTTTCAGGGGGTGCGGTAAGGCGCGTGGAGGCCTTCGGCCGAAAATAGTAAGTATGGCTTGAAGGTGGATAGGCTCTTCTGTTCATGTTCGAATTTAGAGGAATTCCGATCGCAACTAATCGAATTCCAGGCGGGGCGGGTACATAGCCCTGCATCGTCACCAGCAGGGCCTCCTTCAATTTTCAGGTGCGGTGTCGCCACCGAAAGTACTGCCATTAGGGGTTCTTTTTTCAGATTTTGTTTGTATGGTTTATTGGCATGTTTATGTTTTTTGAAAGAGGTGAGGTCCGTTTGTGGGGGCCAGATCCCCCCCTATTCCGGCGAGCAAAGCCGTGCCAGCCAGCATGCCACTGCTCCTACAGCGGACATTCTATCCCTTCTCGTCCTCTCCTATCCCCTATCCAATCCTATCCTATATTCTATCCTTCATCCTATCCTTATACTATCCTTATACCAGCTCCCACCATGTGTATCTTAACCATTCCTATTCTGAGTCCAGTCCTACCACCTACCCACTATCCTAACTTATTCTCATCCAGCCCTAACTTCCCAAAAATCCTCTCCTATTGCCTCTCATTTCAAATGGCGCCCAACGTTTTGTGTCCTAGTTTATACCAATGTAATGATTGTCTTCGTGGTTGAGATTGAGGCGAATCGTAAGTCTTAGCTGGGATGGCTCCTTACCATGCCCAGCTAATTGCGATGAGTTGCATCAATATCATCAACGAGGACAATCGTTTGTGTTGTCCTAGGTTGTTGCCACTGACAGGCCTGAGGGTCTTGGATGTCTTCAGATGTAAGGTGTTGCAGCGTAACGTTTGAACCGCGCCAAGATTCAGCAGGTCTGCCAGCGATAATAGTCATCTGTTTCCTGTTCCAGTTACCGTTGCAGCCAGGTCAAAAACAAATCGTAAATCTTAACCAGGATAGCTCGTAAGAACGCCTGGTTAATTGCGACGATGCGCTTCCGGATTGACAGCAACGAAAGTTGGAAATTATATTGTTTAGTAATTGTTATATTTTGTCGATGGTTGTCAGTACCAACACCGCACCTTTGAAAAAAGAAAAGCAATTGTAAGACGGAAGGAAGAGAGCCGTCAAGCCAGACAATCGCCAATAAAGTTGACTTACGAATAAGCCGCCAGAAACACCCCCGCACATTTATGAATTACAACCGATGTATAAAATATACCTAACCATATTTTTTTGGTTATTCTCCATAAGGTTCTTGTTTTAAAAGTTATGAAGTCAACAGTTTAATATATACAAATAAAAAAAAAATAAAAAAAATAAAAATAAATAATTTGATAATTTGGTGTTGTTTTGCTTGTTAAGAGTTAAGATTTTAGTCGTTTAATCTTCTTCGGTTAAGGGTCATCTATTGGTTTTGTATTTGTAAGTGAATTAAATTACGAGTTGAAATATTTTGTTTTAATTTTGGCTTAAATTAAGCATAGGTTAGGTTAATAGTTTCCTTAGGTACTAAGTAAGTTATGTTTTTTTTTTATTAGGCGTAGGAGATAGTCTTTAGTTAGTAGTTGAATTAAGTGTACTTGTTCGTTTTAAGACTCAGCGAAACATAGTAAGTTAAGATTATTTTAGGTGTATAAGAATAATAAATATAATATATAATAATAATAAAATAAATAAAGAATTAAGTTTTGTTGTTTTTCGCGTTTCGAAAAGTTCCGTTTGATTTAAGTTTCTTTTGTTTTTAGGTTATGTTTAAAACAGAAGTTTAGATAGTAAATAAAAAAAAAATGTACTTAAGAAAATCCATACAAAAAAATATACAAGAGAGTAAGTTAGTTTAAGTAAAATTATAATTAGTTAAGTTAGGAGGCTAAGCACATAGATATATAGATTTTTTTTCTAATGTTGTTTTTTGTAAAGAAGTTTAAGAGTACGCTAAATTGAAAGAATAATAGGAAGGTCGAATGCTCATGGGGATAAAGGGTAGGGACCCCTCCTTTAAGAATGCAGGCGACTGCTAGTGGCCTGGTTAGAAACCATTCCCGTCCGGAGTCCAATCCACCTCCTTCGGTCGACCATATCCTACAGCTCGTCCAACTCTAATACGGCTCCTCCATTTAGCAATCTGAGCTAAATAGGGGTCACGGTCAGTAATGACGCTGTTGAAAATCGTCAAACGACAGGAGTGCTAGTAGGAGGTAAAGATAGGGCAACAGGTACCGCAGGCGACAATAGCCATGGACCTAGGGAACAAGGACCGGACTCTGATTCCATCACCGCTGAAGTATGTACCGCAATAAATTAAGCTGTCGTCAACGCGTACGATTCCTACAGGGATTCAATGAAAGTAAACATATCGCCCGGACTGGCCAGCCTTGAAAGACGCGCTGATGCGGCAATTTCGAAACGCCAAATCAGATTTCAAAATAATGTGCGACATTATGGACCGCCGGCAGGGCTCCTGGGATTCCAGCGACGAGTTTTTCTCTGCCATCAACAAATTTCGGTCTCAGCTCAGGGCACCAATTCCCGATTTCGAGCTGATCAAGGTATTGAAGAAAAATTTGAACGACCGGATCCAGAAGCTGGTGTACCCCAAGCACTTTTTACTTTGGACCAGCTGAGGATGGCATGTAAGGAATCCGAAAATGCCTTTTCTGGTCGGGACCGAGAGGGTCCGAAACATCCCCGTCTCGAAACATGGCAAACGAGCTGGAATTCGATCCAGAAGATAGATATGGCCAGGAAGAATACATAGCGGCGTATCAACATACCGGTGCCCGGCCCAAAGAACAACTGGATGCAGAGCGAGACAATCAGCTTGCTGGAATTGCCGAGTGGTAGGCCACTCTTTTATGGATTGCCCGTCGGTGACAAGGAACATCTTTTGTAACAGATGCAGACATGAGGGGGTTTTTACACCCAAATTCCCTCATTGTAACCCTGGGAAACCGAAGCAGGAACGCGAGGCCAGCGGGGGAATCGCGTTCTACGCAAACTCCCCCAGAGGTTCCAAGGAGCCTGTAGCTGTAAGTACCCAAACTTGTTCCAACAAAGAGATATCGATCCTAATAAGAGATGAGAACCAGAGACCGGCCACTGAAAAACCTAAAATCACGTATATTTAACCCTTACACGTAAGAATTAAAGAATATAATGAGGCGCGAAATAGAATTTTTAATGTAAGCAGCATATCGTAAAGAATATTAAAAACCCGAAATAGATTTAAATTATGAAAACAGTTAAAAAGAAGTATAGCATCGACAGTTATAGACACTAGTAGTGACCCCAGGCCTTATGACAAAGTCATTGCAGGGGGTCGTGAAATACTCGGATTGTTAGACAGCGGGGCCAGCATTAGCATGCTGGGGAGGAATTGCCTGAAATTTGTAGAAAACAAAAAAGTAACAGTCCATCCCTACAACTCAGGTGTCAAGACAGCTGATGGAAGAAGTCAGGCCATCGTTGGTAAAATCCAGATCCGAGTAGCGTATAAAAACAGGGAAAATACCTTAACCTTATATTTGGTCCCTAGCTTGGATCAGGAACTGTACTTGGGGGTGGATTTTTGGAAAATATTTAAGATCGCTCCTAATGTGGTAAGCTCCGTATCCGTTCTGGAGGAAGAGGCTGAAATGTTAAGCACGCATAACCTGACGTTCGAACAACGGTCCGCTTTGGAGACGGTCAAGCAGAAATTTTTGGATTTTGATCGGAACGGGCTCGGGAAGACGGCGTTATCGAGGAGAGCGAAAGTCCGTGTTGTTCGCCCGTTGTCCTTATTAGGAAGCCAGGCCCAAACAATACGACGAAGTATCGTTTTGCCTGGATTCTCGTAGGGTCAACGCGCTGACTAAGAAGGACGCTTACCCTCTCCCCCATCTCGAAGGGCTTATCAGTCAGCGACCAGATACCTACTTTATCAGCAGTGTCGACATAAAGGAAGAATTCTGGCAAATACCGCTGGAGAAGGAGAGCAGAGAGAAAACTGCGCTTGCGGTACCGGGGAGACCTTTGTACCAATTGACGGTCATGCCCTTTGGACTGTGCAATGCAGCTCAAAGGCTATGTCGTTTAATGGACAAGGTGATCCCTGCACGACTTCGGGATCGTGTTTTCGTGTACTTGGATGACCTGCTTATCATTGCACCCAATTTTGAGACCCATATCGCCTTGCTAGATGAAGTGGCCGACTGCCTGAGGAAAGCAAACCTCACGATTAATGTAAAAAATCCCAATTTTGTTTTGAGAGTTGAAATATTTAGGATTCATTGCTGGTGGCGGAAAGTTGAAAACAGATCCAGCAAAGGTTGAAGCTGTAGTTGACTTTTCTCTACCCAAAAAGGTGATGGCGGTTAAGAAGTTCCGGCCCTATGTCGAGGGCATGGATTTCACCGTCATAACCGACTACTCTAGTCTCAAATGGTTGATGACTGATGGTGGAGTTTGGAACTGCAGTCCTGCCTTCGATATAGAGCATAGGAAAGGATCACTTAATGTTGTGCCAGATACTCTTTCTCGAGCACATCTGGACAGTTTAAATTTGAAAAACGTAGCCCCACTGATTGATTTGGAAAGCGATGAATTTAAATCGGACAAATACAAATCTCTCTTGAGTACAGTTCAAGACCACAAGGGAGAAACGACTTTGTCTATAAACGTACCATCCCTAAAAGCATTGACCAATCCTTAGTAGAACACACCTGGTGCTTGTGCATACCATCCGGCTTAACAGAAATCATAATAGCCAAGTCCCATAATCCTCCCCAGGTTGCCCATGGAGGAATCATAAAAACTCTCCACCGTTTGAGACAATACTTTTATTGGCCAAACATGACCGTTCAGGTTAGGCAATTCGTGTCTAAGTGTGAAGTTTGTAAGCAAAGCAAGTCGTCCAATCAAGTTCTTCGTCCTACTATCGAAAACAATTTTTGTACAGACCGTCCCTTCCAAAAAACTTTATGTCGATTTTATAGGTCCTTACACTAGGTCAAAAGCCGGAAACGTATATGTATTCGTCGTGTTAGATCATCTATCCAATTTCGTGTTTCTGAAACCCTTAAGAGCTGCCAACTCAAGCAGCATTATAAAAAAATAATATATTCTGGAAAACAATTTTTAGCTAAAGAATTCCAAAACCTTTTACAAAGTTATGGTGTTAAACACTTCCGAACGGCGAATTACTCGCCGCAATCCAACGCGTCAGAAAGGGTCAACAGAACGCTGCTTGCCGCAATACGCTCATACTTGAAGGAGGACCAACGCGACTGGGATATGCACTTAAGTGATATCGTAGCAGCGTTGAGAAGCTCAGTACATTCGGCTATCGGAGTGTCACCATACTTTGCTCTCTTTGGGCACAATATGGTGATTCACGGTAGCAGTTATACGTTGGCGGAAAAGTTGAACGCACTAGGGGATGGCAATCTGTTGACCCTAACAAGAAAAGATAGGTTGCAACTTATAAGGTCTAAAATTAAAGAAAATATATTAACGACGAATGAGAAAACTGCACGCAAATACAATACTCGTGCAAGAAACATAAGATATATTCCTGGCCAAGAAGTTTTTAAGCGAAATTTCGTCCTTAGCGACACCGCAAAACGTATCGCTTCTAAAGTGTGTAAAAAATTTACGAAATGTCGTATTGTTAAAGCGGTTGGCAAAAACTTATACGAGCTAGAGAACCTAGCAGGTAAGCGAATAGGGATCTTTCATGCCAAAGACCTAAAGTAAAAAGAAGGGATAAGAAATTGGTATCAATCTCTGAAGTTTCGTCATTTCTTATATTTTACTTTTTTTGGCCGATTATCATGTCGAGAAATCCCGAGGTTTAATGCCGTAGGTGAAATATATGACTGGCTGAACAAAAATAATATCAGACGATCCCGATTCGTTATGAAAGATAAACTTGGTTCCCAGAAATGTGGCAATGTGATGTTTTTTTTATGGAATTGACTTTAAACAGCCTACCTTCGGTAGTGCTTTGAGTCAGCTATCCGATACATCTGTGATATTTTATTAACCGTCTGGTGCAATATATTAAGCCATGCAGTACCTGATATTAATATTTAAATCCCTTTCTGTGATACTAGGTTTAAACGAGCTCCAGCCTGACAATACAATAAATATACAAGTTTTCTCCGTAACACTGGGATATAGAATAAACGACCAACGAAGTGCAATATTTCAAACTTGATTTTGGAAATTCACCTGTGATAGTCTATAAATCGACCTACTTATACAATATTTTCTGTACGAATTCCTGTGGAGTCCTTAACGTAAACAATATACTAACTGTGAGATTTTAATAGAGCTAGGCTTGGACGATCATCTGAGAAACTCTAACACGACAACATTCACCCTCAAGAGTAAGAAACATAACATGCTTTAATTACGTTTATTAAATAGTAATATTTACTCAAAATTTAATTTAAAATCTGTGAAATGCAAAACAAAATTTAACCACATACCGGTACGAATCAAAAGTGAATCCCAGTGTAGCAGCGAAGTCTTCTGGGCAAAGGGAAATTGTAGGATAGAACAATGATCGGCATCGAAAAGGGTGTGTACATGGCAAGGCAGAGGTAATAGGCCCGGCGTTGTGAAAGAAGTTGGGTTCTTCCCCACTGCGAATGAAGAAATATGTAGGCAGCCTAGTCAACGTCACTGTTGTCAAAGAGGCCATCAGTCCCGGAGTTTTGTTTCGGCTCCCTGAGACGCAAAGAGGATTTATTCTTTGTTGGATTTTCCTCTGGAATCTGGTCTGAAATTTGTACTCCTTGCGTGGCGAACCTAGTCCGCAGCCGAGGAGACGAAGTCCGGGCCAGAGTTCATTATGATATACCTTTTTTAGCGCTTTCCTTCAGCCAGCACTTTCTCAGCTTTTCATATTCGTTCGATAATTCACGTCCTTCGCCTTCGGACGTACATTTTGCAACGGTGCCGTATGTCAAGCTCATTAAACTCCGATTTATACAGCATTGTCAAATGGGGTAATAAGAATCGTGTGGAGTTTAATGCTTCGAAAACTCAATGCTGTCTTTTGTCGTTAAAGCTTAACATACCCCTAATGCCATTGTCCATGAATGGCACTTACATCGAAGAAACCGAAAAGCTCTCAGTACTCGGTATGTTTGTCAATGACGACCTCCGGTGGAATGACCATATATTTGAAATCGCTAAGAATGCTGCTAAGTGCTTAGGTTTTCTGTATCGGTGTAAGAAGTATTTTTCCCCATCTGATCTGGCTACAATTTATAAAGCGTTTATACGCCCTTAACTCGAGTATAACTCCCACCTCTGGACAGGTGCTTCACAAACATGGCTTCACATGCTTGATAGAATACGTTAAGCGTTAAGATTGATAGGAAATAGAACTGCCACTGAAACAATTGCCCCTCTCGAACACCGACGCAATGTTTCATGTCTTTCCTTATTTTATCGTTTCTTTTATAAAAAATGTTCACTCGAGGTAGCCAGCTGCATTCCTCCCCTTAAAAGTTTCGCCCGTAATACTCGTCTTGCTAGGAATGCCCATCAGTTCACCCTTGAGCCCAATTTCGGACGTACCGTGAAATATAGAGATTCTTTTTTTAGCCGTACAACACGACTTTGGAATGGTTTACCCGGCGAGATTTTCCCTTGCCATTTCAATTTGCAAACATTCAAAACCAATGTTAATCGACACCTCCTATCTCTCCCTTCCCTATCTTCCTAATGCCCGCGCAGTGTGTTACATTAAAAGGGAAACAAATAGTCCCTTGTGCGCGCGTTAATTACAAAAAAAAAAAAAAAGAGCATGGAATAATTGAGGGGATCACTACTTTTTTGTCCTTGTTTTTTTTTTGTCTCCGTTATGTCGCCCGAAGGTTCCACAGCAGAACCATTGTAATTGATTATTACAAAGCAAGACGCGATAAACATTCGCCGAACAACTAAAAAATTTCATTTTTACTTCGGAAAGTCGGCCAAAGGAAGTTAAAACCAATAACAAACACGCGGATTGTTTATTGGATTGAATTTGAGAAATGTCAATTCATTTTCGATATCTCAAAAAGAACGGGAAGGCCTGAGTTGCTTAGGTGCGTCTTCTTCTAAAGCCCCCCAAGCTGTGCAAAATACGGTTTCCTTCGGTGAAGGTACTTTGGGGAGTTTTTAGTAGAAAAGGATTGGAAAAATTATGCCTAGAATTGCTGTGTTGCAATTCCAATTGTAGCAGTTGTGGTTAGCACTCAGGACTTCAAAATCTGAGAGATTCCGCAAACAAAGGTATTTTCTATCCAACGAAGCGGTTTTAACAGGTAGCCGACAATAAGAAAACGAGCGGTCGTTGGATACTTCAAAGCCAGAAAGCATAAGTGTCGGATGTGTCTGTCGGACGTGAATAATTTCGCTTTTAAATTTGAACATTAAAATTCATTAGTCGTGAGGCAAATAAAGCAAGTTTTTTTTGTAAAAAAAAAAAAATTTACAGCGAACAAAAATAAGATATGTACGTGTTACACATAACGAATGATAGCTTAAAGTGAATTTTCCTTATGGCAACTAGTGAAACAAGAAGACGGGGCTGAGCAACACCGCTAAGGAGCAAATTAATAAGGTAGACATTTGTTGAGATTCAAAAAAGGGGTAACTGCAATAAAATATCATAATAGGATTTTATAGCTAAGCAAACATTTTTTTTGATAGTGTTAAGGGCGAATTCAGGCATCAAAGGGCCGTCATGAAGGTCTCATTCAGAAGTCACGAGGAAGAGAAATAAACAGCGTCCGTGGGATTCCCGGACGCCCCAAGTAAAAATACAAAGATAAAGTTATGTATATATAAGTAATCCAGAATTGCCCTTAATTTCAACTTGAAGCAGTAATTTAAAAGTTAAGTTTAATAAAATCAAACAAAATTATAAAAAAAGAAGCCAGAAGCAAAATAACTTGTGAAGAGAAAGCCTGGTTAACCCACAATCCCGTGACAGGATCCCGCAAGCCGGCCCTACGGGATACCCCTGCCCGCAAGGTAGCGGAAGGAATAAAACCCACTAGGCGTGATATTTCCTTTTTTTTTGTTTCTTATTTTAACCTATCATGCATAGTTTTTTTTTAATATTTATGTACATATATACAATTTTAATTTAATTTCGTTTTTTATCACTATTTTGAGTGTCTGGTATGGTCTTTTGATTTCTAAAACGATTTTTGGGTTTAAGAGAATTAAATATTGATTTGCCATAAGCAAGGATCCTTTAAAGAGGCAAGGAAGGCATTGGCTCGCGAAGGTCCCGACCCGGCCAGCAATCCTTTGCTTCCTATCCCCCTTAAACACTTAAAAAGAGCTCTTGGTAGGTAGAATAAAGTGGGGATCAGATATCGCTACCCAAAGAGGCGGTCGAATTGTGGGTGGTGCTTTTCGGGTCCGTCCTCCGAGGACCGGATAGTAATTAAATAATTTTTCAAGCCGGGTGACCCCACACTTTTAACCCAAAATTTTGAACTAGTTAATTGGATTTTATTTAGTTTTGTTAAGATCTACCATAATTTTAGTTTTAAGTCTAATCATACCATTTGTTTTCACTTTTTTGGATTTTGTTTGTTTTTTTTTTCTTTGTGAACTTCTATAATTTTAATAAAATAGTATACTTATGTGAATCACGCCAAAGTGAGAAATGAAATTAAGGTGTTGTTTGTGATTCTACATACGGAGCACGATGGAGTGCTAAACTTATAAGTTTTTTCAGGGGGTGCGGTAAGGCGCGTGGAGGCCTTCGGCCGAAAATAGTAAGTATGGCTTGAAGGCGGATAGGCTCTTCTGTTCCTGTTCGAATTTAGAGGAATTCCGATCGCAACTAATCGAATTCCAGGAGGGGTGGGTACATAGCCCTGCATCGTCACCAGCAGGGCCTCCTTCAATTTTCAGGTGCGGTGTCGCCACCGGAAGTACTGCCATTAGGGGTTCTTTTTTCAGATTTTGTTTGTATGGTTTATTGGCATGTTTATGTTTTTTGAAAGAGGTGAGGTCCGTTTGTGGGGGCAAGATCCCCCCCTATTCCGGCGAGCAAAGCCGTGCCAGCCAGCATGCCACTGCTCCTACAGCGGACATTCTATCCCTTCTCGTCCTCTCCTATCCCCTATCCAATCCTATCCTATATTCTATCCTTTATCCTATCCTTATACTATCCTTATACCAGCTCCCACCATGTGTATCTTAACCATTCCTATTCTGAGTCCAGTTCTACCACCTACCCACTATCCTAACTTATTCTCATCCAGCCCTAACTTCCCAAAAATCCTCTTCTATTGCCTCTCATTTCAAATGGCGCCCAAAGTTTTGTGTCCTAGTTTATACCAATGTAATGATTGTCTTCGTGGTTGAGATTGAGGCAAATCGTAAGTCTTAGCTGGGATGGCTCCTTACCATGCCCAGCTAATTACGATGAGTTGCATCAATATCATCAACGAGGACAATCGTTTGTGTTGTCCTAGGTTGTTGCCACTGACAGGCCTGAGGGTCTTGGATGTCTTCAGATGTAAGGTGTTGCAGCGTAACGTTTGAACCGCGCCAAGATTCAGCAGGTCTGCCAGCGATAATAGTCATCTGTTTCCTGTTCCAGTTACCGTTGCAGCCAGGTCAAAAACAAATCGTAAATCTTAACCAGGATAGCTCGTAAGAACGCCTGCTTTTGGCTTAAATTAAGCATAGGTTAGGTTAATAGTTTCCTTAGGTACTAAGTAAGTTATGTTTTTTTTTTATTAGGCGTAGGAGATAGTCTTTAGTTAGTAGTTGAATTAAGTGTACTTGTTCGTTTTAAGACTCAGCGAAACATAGTAAGTTAAGATTATTTTAGGTGTATAAGAATAATAAATATAATATATAATAATAATAAAATAAATAAAGAATTAAGTTTTGTTGTTTTTCGCGTTTCGAATAGTTCCGTTTGATTTAAGTTTCTTTTGTTTTTAGGTTATGTTTAATACAGAAGTTTAGATAGTAAATAAAAAAAAATGTACTTAAGAAAATCCATACAAAAAAATATACAAGAGAGTAAGTTAGTTTAAGTAAAATTATAATTAGGTAAGTTAGGAGGCTAAACACATAGATATATAGATTTTTTTTCTAATGTTGTTTTTTGTAAAGAAGTTTAAGACTACGCGAAATTGAAAGAATAATAGAGAAGTCGAATGCTCATGGGGATAAAGGGTAGGGACCCCTCCTTTAAGAATGCAGGCGACTGCTAGTGGCCAGGTAAGAAACCATTCCCGTCCGGAGTCCAATCCACCTCCTTCGGTCGACCATATCCTACAGCTCGTCCAACTCTAATACGGCTCCTCCGTTTAGCAATCTGAGCTAAATAGGGGTCACGGTCAGTAATGACGCTGTTGAAAATCGTCAAACGACAGGAGTGCTAGTAGGAGGTAAAGATAGGGCAACAGGTACCGCAGGCGACAATAGCCATGGACCTAGGGAACAAGGACCGGACTCTGATTCCATCTCCGCTGAAGTACGTACCGCAATAAATTAAGCTGTCGTCAACGCGTACGATTCCTACAGGGATTCAATGAAAGTAAACATAGCCGAGTCAGTAAGGGCGGAGGTACAGAAAGTCTTGGTGGAATTTCTAAGGGAGATTAACCATTCCAATCGGGCAATTCCCCCTATAGAAGAAAGGATGCGACCGTCGGCGGTCGAACCACCACCAGCTCCACCACATGTTCAGCCACCTTCCGTGGGTCCTTGCAGGCCATCCCATTCCCAGTCAGCTCCCCAAATGGATTCGAGGTACTATGGTCGAGACGCCCCACCAAGGTTTCAACGAACCCCATCCCGATTGTCCCCTACGAGATTCTCAGGCAGAGGAAGACCACCGATACGGATTGATAGATGGGGGGTGATTTTTGAAGGCAAACCGGATCAGCTCTCGGTAGAAGACTTCATTTTTAGAATCGAGATGTTACAAGGACGGTATGAGTGTTCCTGGGCTGAGATCCTGCGGGATTTTCACCTCTTGCTCTCAGGAGCCGCCAGCGAATGGTATTGGTAGTACCAGAGGTCAAATTATCGCCCGGACTGGCCAGCCTTGAAAGACGCGCTGATGCGGCAATTTCGAAACGCCAAATCAGATTTCAAAATAATGTGCGACATTATGGACCGCCGGCAGGGCTCCTGGGATTCCAGCGACGAGTTTTTCTCTGCCATCAACAAATTTCGGTCTCAGCTCAGGGCACCAATTCCCGATTTCGAGCTGATCAAGATTTAGAAGAAAAATTTGAACGACCGGATCCAGAAGCTGGTGTACCCCAAGCACTTTTTACTTTGGACCAGCTGAGGATGGCATGTAAGGAATCCGAAAATGCCTTTTCTGGTCGGGACCGAGAGGGTCCGAAACATCCCCGGCTCGATACACGGTAAACGAGCTGGAATTCGATCCAGAAGATAGATATGGCAAGAAGAATACATAGCGGCGTATCAACATACCGGTGCCCGGCCAAAGAACAACAGGATGCAGAGCGAGACAATCAGCTTGCTGGAATTGCCGAGTGGTAGGCCACTCTTTTATGGATTGCCCGTCGGTGACAAGGAACATCTTTTGTAACAGATGCAGACATGAGGGGGTTTTTACACCCAAATTCCCTCATTGTAACCCTGGAAAACCGAAGCAGGAACGCGAGGCCAGCGGGGGAATCGCGTTCTACGCAAACTCCCCCAGAGGTTCCAAGGAGCCTGTAGCTGTAAGTACCCAAACTTGCTCCAACAAAGAGATATCGATCCTAATAGGAGATGAGAACCAGAGACCGGCCACGGAAAAACCTAAAAGCACGTATATTAAACCCTTACACGTAAGAATTAAAGAATATAATGAGGCGAAAAATAGAATTTTTAATGTAAGCAGCATATCGTAAAGAATATTAAAAACCCGAAATAGATTTAAATTACGAAAACAGTTAAAAGGAAGTATAGCATCGACAGTTATAGACACTAGTAGTGACCCCAGGCCTTACGACAAAGTCATTGCAGGGGGTCGTGAAATACTCGGATTGTTAGACAGCGGGGCCAGCGTTAGCATGCTGGGGAGGGATTGCCTGAAATTTGTAGAAAACGAAAAAGTAACAGTCCATCCCTACAACTCAGGTGTCAAGACAGCTGATGGAAGAAGTCAGGCCATCGTTGGTAAAATCCAGATCTGAGTAGCGTATAAAAACAGGGAAAATACCTTAACCTTATATTTGGTCCCTAGCTTGGATCAGGAACTGTACTTGGGGGTGGATTTTTGGAAAATGTTTAATGTGGTAAGCCCCGTATCGGTTCTGGAGGAAGAGGCTGAAATGTTAAGCGCGCATAACCTGACGTTCGAACAACGGTCCGCTTTGGAGACGGTCAAGCAGAAATTTCTGGATTTTGATCGGAACGGGCTCGGGAAGACGGCGCTTAGGAGCACGCCATCGATACTGGAGATGCAGTTTCGGTGAAGCAGAGACACTACCCTTTTTCTCCGGCGGTACAAGCTCTTTTGTACCAGGAGGTAGACCGGATGCTTAAGCTCGGCTTTATCGAGGAGAGCGAAAGTCCGTGGTGTTCGCCCGTTGTCCTTATTAGGAAGCCAGGCCCAAACAATACGACGAAGTATCGTTTTTGCCTGGATTCTCGTAGGGTCAACGCGCTGACTAAGAAGGACGCTAACCCACTCCCCCATCTCGAAGGGCTTATCAGTCGGCTTCCAGATACCTACTTTATCAGCAGTGTCGACATAAAGGAAGAATTCTGGCAAATACCGCTGGAGAAGGAGAGCAGAGAGAAAACTGCGTTTGCGGTACCGGGGAGACCTTTGTACCAATTGACGGTCATGCCCTTTGGACTGTGCAATGCAGCTCAAAGGCTATGTCGCTTAATTGACAAGGTGATCCCTGCACGACTTCGGGATCGTGTTTTCGTGTACTTGGATGACCTGCTTATCATTGCACCCAATTTTGAGACCCATATCGCCTTGCTAGATGAAGTGACCGACTGCCTGAGGAAAGCAAACCTCACGATTAATGTAAAATAATCCCAATTTTGTTTTTGGGAGTTGAAATATTTAGGATTCATTGTTGGTGGCGGAAAGTTGAAAACAGATCCAGCAAAGGTTGAAGCTGTAGTTGACTTTTCTCTACCCAAAAAGGTGATGGCGGTTAAGAAGTTCCGGCCCTATGTCGAGGGAATGGATTTCACCATCATAACCGACCACTCTAGTCTCAAATGGTTGATGACTTCACCGGTTGGCAAGGTGGAGTTTGGAACTGCAGTCCTGCCTTCAATATAGAGCATAGGAAAGGATCACTTAATGTTGTGCCAGATACTCTTTCTTGAGCACATCTGGACAGTTTAAATTTGAAAAACGTAGCCCCACTGATTGATTTGGAAAGCGATGAATTTAAATCGGACAAATACAAATCTCTCTTGAGTACAGTTCAAGACCACAAGGGAGAGACGACTTTGTCTATAAACGTACCATCCCTAAAAGCATTGACGAATCCTTAGTAGAACACACCTGGTGCTTGTGGATACCATCCGGCTTAACAGAAATCATAATAGCCAAGGCCCATAATCCTCCCCAGGTTGCCCATGGAGGAATCATAAAAACTCTCCACCGTTTGAGACAATACTTTTATTGGCCAAACATGACCGTTCAGGTTAGGCAATTCGTGTCTAAGTGTGAAGTTTGTAAGCAAAGCAAGTCGTCCAATCAAGTTCTTCGTCCTACTATCGAAAACAATTTTTGTACAGACCGTCCCTTCCAAAAACTTTATGTTGATTTCATAGGTCCTTACCCTAGGTCGAAAGCGGGAAACGTATATTTATTCCTCGTGTTAGGTCATTTATCCAAGTTCGTGTTTCTGAAACCCTTAAGAGCTGCCTTAAGAGCTCAAGCAGCATTATAAAAAAATAATACATTCTGACAACGGAAAACAATTTTTAGCCAAATAATTCCAAAACCCGAACGGCGAATTACTCGCAGCAATCCAACGCGTCAGAAAGGGTCAACAGAACGCTGCTTGCCGCAATACGCTCATACTTGAAGGAGGACCAACGCGACTGGGATATGCACTTAAGTGATATCGTAGCAGCGTTGAGAAGCTCAGTACATTCGGCTATCGGAGTGTCACCATACTTTGCTCTCTTTGGGCACAATATGGTGATTCACGGTAGCAGTTATACGTTGGCGGAAAAGTTGAACGCACTAGGGAATGGCGATCTGTTGACCCTTCAAAGAAAAGATAGGTTGCAACTTATAAGGTCCTAAATTAAAGAAAATATATTAACGACGAATGAGAAAACTGCACGCAAATACATTACTCGTGCAAGAAACATAAGATATATTCCTGGCCAAGAAGTTTTTAAGCGAAATTTCGTCCTTAGTGACACCGCAAAACGTATCGCTTCTAAAGTGTGTAAAAAATTTACGAAATGTCGTATTGTTAAAGCGGTTGGAAAAAACTTATACGAGCTAGAGAACCTAGCAGGTAAGCGAATAGGGATCTTTCATGCCAAAGACCTAAGGCAATGAGATAGGAGAAAAAGAAGGGATGAGAAATTGGTATCAATTTCTGAAGTTTCGTCATTTCTTATATTTTACTTTTTTTGGCCGATTATCATGTCGAGAAATCCCGAGGTTTAATGCGGTAGGTGAAATATATGACTGGCTGAACAAAAATAATATCAGACGATCCCGAATCGTTATGAAAGATAAACTTGGTTCCCAGAAATGTGACAATGTGATGTTTTTTTTATGGAATTGACTTTAAACAGCCTACCTTCGGTAGTGCTTTGAGTCAGCTATCCGATACATCTGTGATATTTTATTAACCGTCTGGTACAATTTATTAAGCCATGCAGTACCTATATTAATATTTAAATCCCTTTCTGTGATACTAGGTTTAAACGACCTCCAGCCTGACAATACAATAAATATCCAAGTTTTCTCCGTAACACTGGGATATAGAATAAACGACCAACGACGTGGAATAAAAAATTGATTTTGGAAATTCACCTGTGATAGTCTATAAATCGACCTACTTATACAATATTTTCTGTACAAATTCCTGTGGAGTCCTTAACGTAAACAATATACTAACTGTGAGATTTTAATAGAGCTACGCTTGGACGATCATCTGAGAAACTCTAACACGACAACATTCACCCTCAAGAGTAAGGAATATAACATGCTTTAATTACATTTATTAAATAGTAATATTTAGTCAAAATTTTATTTAAAATATGTGAAATGCAAAACAAAATTTAACCACATACCGGTACGAATCAAAAGTGAATCCCGGTGTAGCAGCGAAGTCTTCTGGGCAAAGGGAAATTGTAGGATAGAACAATGATCGGCATCGAAAAGGGTGCGTACATGGCAAGGCAGAGGTAATAGGCCCGGCGTTGTGAAAGAAGTTGGGTTCTTCCCCACTGCGAATGAAGAAATATGTAGGCAGCCAAGTCACCGTCACTGTTGTCAAAGAAGCCATCAGTCCCGGAGTTTTGTTTCGGCTCCCTGAGACGCAAAGAGGATTTATTCTTTGTTGGATTTTCCTCTGGAATCTGGTCTGAAATTTGTACTCCTTGCGTGGCGAACCTAGTCCGCAGCCGAGGAGACGAAGTCCGGGCCAGAGTTCATTATGATATACCTTTTTTAGCGCTTTCCTTCAGCCAGCACTTTCTCAGCTTTTCATATTCGTTCGAAAATTCACGTCCTTCGCCTTCGGACGTACAATTGCAACGGTGCCGTATGTCAAGCTCATTAAACTCCGATTTATACAGCATTGTCAAATGGGGTAATAAGAATCGTGTGGAGTTTAATGCTTCGAAAACTCAATGCTGTCTTCTGTCGTTAAAGCTTAACATACCCCTAATGCCATTGTCCATGAATGGCACTTGCATCGAAGAAACCGAAAAGCTCTCAGTACTCGGTATGTTTGTCAATGACGACCTCCGGTGGAATGACCATATATTTTAAATCGCTAAGAATGCTGCTAAGTGCTTAGGTTTTTTGTATCGGTGTAAGAAGTATTTTTCCCCATCTGATCTGGCTACAATTTATAAAGCGTTTATACGCCCTTAACTCGAGTATAACTCCCACCTGTGGGCAGCTGCTTCACAAACATCGACTTCACCTGCTTGATAGAATACGTTAAGCGTTAAGATTGATAGGAAATAGAACTGCCGCTGAAACAATTGCCCCTCTCGAACTCCGACGCAATGTTTCATGTCTTTCCTTATTTTATCGTTTCTTTTATAAAAAATGTTCACTCGAGGTAGCCAGCTGCATTCCTCACCTTAAAAATTTCGCCCGTAATACTCGTCTTGCTAGGAATGCCCATCAGTTCACCCTTGAGCCCAATTTCGGACGTACCGTGAAATAAAGAGATTCTTTTTTTAGCCGTACAACACGACTTTGGAATGGTTTACCCGCCGAGATTTTCCCTTGCCATTTCAATTTGCAAACATTCCAAACCAATGTTAATCGACACCTCCTATCTCTCCCCTCCCTATCTTCCTAATGCCCGCGCAGTGTGTTACATTAAAAGGGAAACAAATAGTCCCTTGTGCGCGCGTTAATTATAAAAAAAAAAAAAAGAGCATGGAATAATTGAGGGGATCACTACTTTTTTGTCCTTGTTTTTTTTTTGTCTCCGTTTTGACGCCCGAAGGTTCCACCGCAGAACCATTGTAATTGATTATTACGAAGCAAGACGCGATAAACATTCGCCAAACAACTAAAAAATTTCATTTTTACTTCGGAAAGTCGGTCAAAGGAAGTTAAAACCAATAACAAACACGCGGATTGTTTATTGGATTGAATTTGAGAAATGTCAATTCATTTTCGATATCTCAAAAAGAGCGAGAAAGCCTGAGTTGCTCAGGTGCGTCTTATTCTAAAGCCCCCCAAGCTGTGCAAAATACGGTTTCCTTCGGTGAAGGTACTTTGGGGAGTTTTTAGTAGAAAAGGATTGGAAAAATTGTGCCTAGAATTGCTGTGCTGCAATTCGAATTGTAGCGGTTGTGGTTTGCACTCAGGACTTCAAACTCTGAGAGATTCCGCAAACAACGGTATTTTCTATCCAACGAAGCGGTTTTAACGGATAGCTGACAATAAGAATTACCGCTCGTTGGATACTTCAAAGCCAGAAAGCATAAGTGTCGGATGTGTCTGTCGGACGTTAATAATTTCAATTTTAAATTTGAACATTAAAATTCATTAGTCGTGAGGCAAATAAAGCAAGTTTTTTTTGTAAAAAAAAAATTTACAGCGAACAAAAATAAGATATGTACGTGTTACACATAACGAATGATAGCTTAAAGTGAATTTTTAAGTGAATTATGGCAACTAGTGAAACGGGAAGACGGGGCTGAGCAACACCGCTAAGTAGCAAATTAATAAGGTGGACATTTGTTGAGATTCAAAAAAGGGGTGAGTGCAATAAAATATCATAATAGGATTTTATAGCTAAGCAAACAGCTAATGTAGGTGCAAACATTTTTTTTGATAGTGTTAAGGGCGAATTCAGGCAGCAAAGGGCCGTCATAAAGGTCTCATTCAGAAGTCACGAGGAAGAGAAATAAACAGCGTCCGTGGGATTCCCGGACGCCTCAAGCAAAAATACAAAGATTAAGTTATGTATATATAAGTAATCCAGAATCGCCCTTAATTTCAACTTGAAGCAGTAATTTAAAAGTTAAGTTTAATAAAATCAAACATTATTATAAGAAAAGAAGCGGCCTAAAATAGTAAGTATGGCTTGAAGGCGGATAGGCTCTTCTGTTCCTGTTCGAATTTAGAGGAATTCCGATCGCAACTAATCGGATTCCAGGAGGGGCGGGAACATAGCCCTGCATCGTCACCAGCAGGGCCTCCTTCAATTTTCAGGTGCGGTGTCGCTACCGGAAGTACTGCCATTAGGGGTTCTTTTTTCAGATTTTGTTTGTATGGTTTATTGGCATGTTAATGTTTTTTGAAAGAGGTGAGGTCCGTTTGTGGGAGCAGGATCCCCTCCTATTCCGGCGAGCAAAGCCGTGCCAGCCAGCATTCCACTGCTCCTACAGCAGACATTCTATCCCTTCTCGTCCTCTCCTATCTCCTATCCAATCCTATCCTATATTATATCCTTTATCCTATCCTTATCCTATCCTAATACCAGCTCCCACCATGTGTATCCTAACAATTCCTATTCTGAGTCTAGTCCTACCACCTACCCACTATCCTAACTGATTCTCATCCAGCCCTAACTTCCCAAAAATCCTTTCCTATTGCCTCTCATTTCAACTTGCGGATCGGAAATGATTCCAAAGCTTATGTGGAATCGATGAAACGATCTCTGAAGTTTTATTACCAATGAAAACTGACCATTTTTTTGGAGGAGACGAAAGCCAGTGGAGCACGATTGAGGAATCGTTCCAAGCGAAAACTTTCATTTCCTTATCCTGTAAGGATATTTTAAGTTTATTAATTAGACGTGTCAATAAAAGGGCTCCGCAAAGTTCCAATCTGGGAAGCGACACAATTTTAATAGGAGAAACCTTACTCTTTGGAGATACGAATGTTACCGATATAGTACCGCCCGCTTTTGCTTCTGCAGTATACAACAGCAGCATAAGCATCCAACGATGCATCACAAAATGCATGAAACTCATGATTCCTTTCGTTAGTCCATTTGAACCTGGGAATATGAACAGCTACGATGAGTTGCAGCTCATGCCGAACAATTTTCCAACGACCAGCCAGTTCCTTAGGAATTTCTTCATCCCAGGTCAATTTTTCCCTCCAAAAATCCTTAAGGAGGATTTAAACAGCTAAAACTATTGGAGCTAGAAATCCCATTGGATCAAAAACGCGAGAAGCATCTGACAATATTCGACGCTTTGTGAATGCAACATTTTGGCTTAGTTGACATATATTCATCCATAAATTGGTGGTATTATTCCTTTAACGATGAATTTGTTAAAAACCTTCGTTCAATGGAGTGAAGACGACGTAGCAAAACAGCAAACGAATTTCCAAAATTGACATTTTCGTCAGTGTTGAATGGTAACTTTAATATATAGCGACCATCAGAAAGTCTTTCATGAGTTAAAGCAAACAACTCTTCAGCACGCTGGTTATCGATTGAGAGGGCGGGCTCATTAGAGATTTCTTCTAAACTCCAGAATTTCTCAAGATCAAATTCCTGCAAATGATTAAGCTACGTGCAAAAGGTCTCAGTACCTTTATCGAGCTTAAAGGAGGTTTGCGCCGATCTTCCTGCAATAACCGAACAGTTATTATATTAAAAACCTTATCGGCACCAATCAAAACATCAATAGGATCGGGTTTTTAGAAATGAGGATTAGCTAGCTCAAAGGACACAAGATTGGTGATGTCGATATTTTCAATTAATGATGCTTGTTTTTTGTTGTCAGTTTATTTGCCACTCATAACAATTACAATTTTTAATTTAGCTTAAATAAACTTAAAAGCTAGACTTCAATATTTTTTTTTAGTAAATGACCACGAAGGTACGCATTACTTATATTTCTAAGGTATACTCCTATATAAATATTATTCTTATTTATTATTAAAATATATTTTTTGTTATATTTTACAGCTTATTATAATTGTGTATCAATAAGGAAAACGTGGAAAAAAAACCTTTGAAGACATTATATCTTTATGACTTCTTAAAAATACAACTTAAATGCTAAACATAAAAATACTTATGAATTAATACTTAACCTAACTTAACCGTAATCTTAACCAGACGCAGAAAAGGACTCGATCCGCAATTGTCATTCCATTGATTTATCGTAAGAAAATCACTGAAATGAAAATTGCGGACAAAACGCATCCCCGCCAAACCTAAGTATCAGCTAAAACCCAGTCGAGCCACCAATATTTATCTCTGTCAAGACGTTCAGTACAATTCATATCTCTTTCGGGTATGCTTACGCAGTATCTTAAAAATCGTGCGTTTGTTAGATTTTTTTATCAGTCGCTCTTCTACAAAGATGGTATATGATAGGTATGTTTGTTGAATTGGACAAGTAGCCATGTGCATCCAGATAAAGAAACCCCTCCGGAGGTATGCATCCATTCTCCAAAGCATTTCTAAAATACTGAGGATTAGGATAAAACAATCCGGAAACGAACCCATTATCTGTTACATTTATTGATCGTGCAAAGTGATTTCTTACACTGGCTTATACGACGTTATCAATTCTTGATAAGCCCGATGTATCTAATAATATTTTGTTAGAGACATAATGCTGAAAATCTGAATGTGCACTTCTGTACATTTGAACACATGCTCTAAGATATTTAGTTTCAAATATTCTATATTTTTCCATATATGATGGACTAATATTCCACCATACTGGACTCGCGTACGTTAAAATTGGGCGAATAAATGCCTGGTAACAGATGATCTTGACATCAGGTCTCAAGTGGTTGGAGTTAAAAAGCTCTTGAGAGACATAAATTCAGCTCTTGCTTTTTTTAATTGAGTGTTTATGTGTATAAAATATAAAAACTTATATAAATGCACACCTTAGTATTTCACAATCGTTTTTGACTTAATAAGAAGACCATTCGAACCAAAAATTTTCAAATTTTTCCAATTATGTCACAAATCTGAGTTACCGCATCTCAATGGGGTGCGGAATAGTATTGTTTCAAATTTTGTGTAATTTATATTTAATTTCCAAACCTTACAGAACGCCTGTAATCTATCAAACTTAGTTTGCACTTCAAACCGCAGATTTAAAATTTTTGAGCTACTTGCATATAAAATAGTATCATCAGCAAATGCTAATGAGTAATCTAATTCTCTCAGGATATCAGCAATAAAAAAATTAAATAGGGGTGGTGCTGAGACTGTTCCTTGTAGTACGCCATTATTGATTTCAAAAACTCTGGTGCTCTTGTTAAGATTCTTTGTTACAACAAATTTTTTTCCCTTGATCATTGAAGATATAACCTTAATAAGATGGGGTGGAAAATCATATCGTATAGGTCTAAAAATGTATCCGTTAATCCATACCGTGTCGAAGGCTTTTTCAATATCCACCAAGCAAGCAGCTGTGTATCTTTTTGCATGCAGGTTCCAATTTATATCTGAAATAAAATTCTTTATAGCGTGCACTGCCGAGTGGTTTTGTCTGAATCCAGACTGATTCCGAGGTACTATCTCCTTTGTTTTGGTCGTGGTCTCGATTGAATTACAGACAACTATTTCAAGTACCTTTCCGATACAAGCCAGAAGACTGATAGGTCTATAATTGGACGGATTGGAAGAATCCTTTTTCTTTTTGACTATTGGAAAGACCTTCGACGTTTTCCAATAACTTGAAAAATAGCAATTATTTAATAAGTTGTTAAAAATTATACAGTATTGCCTATGATTTCGATTGGTATATGTTTTATAACAATATTGGGGATTTTATCCAAACCGCTCGACTTTTTGTTATTTAACTTTCTGAATATTTCTGTCAATTCATCTAGTGTTGTGTAGTAATTTTGAGTCTGCGCTGTTTTTCAGAAGAGGTTGTATATTCGAATTGTCAAATCTGTGTAATTCCGTATTAACTTCTTCATCTGTATTACTAGGAAACTCTCTAGAATGAATAGATTCAAGATAAGAACCAATCAGGTAAAGTTTATCGATTTCATTATTAATAACAAAACAGTTGTCGATAACAGGACAGTGATCTTTATTTATATATGCTTGGGATAAAAACGCTTGAGAAATCATTGGGATTTTTAGAATCGGAATTTTGATGCCGTTACGAAACCTGTATATTTTGTTAATTTTAGGAAACATGTTTATTGAATCCGATTTAATTATATTTTCAGCTCGTTGCTTCCAATAATCGTTAACACTATTCCGAAACTTCTGATTTATCAATGTCTTCACATTTCTTAAAAGGGATTTGAGGCTTATTAACTCAAAACACTGCAAATCGTCTTGGAATCGGTGCCTGTTTCGACTGATCTGAGTAATCAAGAAGCTTTTGTGTGTTTGTAGAGTACGTATGTTGCGGTTTAGATAACACCCAATATTGTTTTTTTTCTTAAATTTTTGAAACTGTGGACTCTATGGCTTGCAGAACCACCCTCTCAATACTTTTAATATAAGAATCGCATTCCTCGTTAGAAAGATTCCTATTGTTAGGAATGTTTGAAGAAGAGCAATTTCTATATTTTATGGAAGCGCAACGTTGGAATCGACACCAATCAGTTTGCCTAAACTTTAATTTAGGTACTATGTGCCTTGTTGCAAAAGTAAACGAAGAGTCCCCCGTATATTTTGTTGACATAACTATTGCCATGTGATCGCTATCATACGGAAATAAAGCCATTTTGTTATCGCACACTGTTCCAATTTGCAAACGCGCGTCGGGGATACAAAGGTCTAGATATGATTTTCCAGGAGGTCAACTTGGTGTAATTGGGCTATACAATTTCATTTTAAAATCAATTTGGTTGTCATTTATAGTACGACGTAAAAGATTGCCTATTCCGTTTTCCCTTAAGTCCAACCAGTCTTGATGTTTTGCATTAAGATCTCCTGCCAAGATATAATAGTTATCTAAGCTATCTAACCTTAGTTTTTCAAATAATTTGTCCAATTCGGAAACAAATTCATTAGCAGGAGCTGAAGGAGCATATGCCGATATTAGATAGAGACAATTATTATCCCTTAAGGGCAAAGAGATAATCGTTGTCTCCAGACAACTTAAGTTATTAATGTCACTACGCTCAACTACCTTAAAAGAGAGTGGTTTTCGTACAAGGATTGCTGTACCACCACCCTGTGTGGAATTTTTTTTATCATTTCTAATAATTTCATATTTGTCAAATTCTATATTATGTCATTCGTTTAATTTAGTTTCGCTCAAAAACAAGCCGTCGGGCCTATTCTCCTCAGTAAAACGGGGTAGATCACTGCGCCTTGTTTTGGAGATAATAGAATTGACGTTAAGAGCAATTATTTTTAGGGTTCATTTTTGTGTCTATTCATTTTGGCTGATACAAATATTGAAGAAGGCATCTACCTTCTCCGAAAGATTTGAAACAATCTTGGTAAGACTATTAATCATATCCATTTTTTGGGTGATACGTTACTGTGATAGCTTCTTTTTCACTTCAGCAAGCTCTGAAATTTTCTTGTAGCTCTCGCAACCTCTCCAAGATGCAGGGTGACCTGTTTTTCCAATAAAATTAACGCAACTGTTTACCATCCTGCAGTTCAGGGAAACGTCTGCATTGAAGTATACCACTCTTTCGAATTTTTTCGAATGAGATGGCATGGTTCTATAAACCTAATATTTTTTAGATTATTGATAACACTTCTCGCAGATAACTGCACCGTTATAAGGAGAATATTCTCGAGTTTGGATCTCACCGTAGCATACCTGAAAGCACCAACAAAGTTGAGACCTTCTACGTTAAGAGACCTGAGCTCTTCTAAGACCTCTTCTGGTTGATAGCTAACACTTAGGCCTTTTAACAAAAATGAATGAACTCTATCATCACTATTAGTAAAGGAAAAATATTCTGTTCCCGTTTCATTAAATAAATCTTTAACTTTGTTAGAATCATTTTTGTTATTTAATGTAAAAGTTATTTTATCATTACTTATACTTATGTTTCTTAACTTAAAATTACTTTTTCCTATTTCTACATTTAACAATTTTGAGATAATTTTACTATTTTCTTTAAATATTTTGATGGGTGGTGGTTTTTTATTTTTTTATCGTCGGTTGTTTTTTTTATTTCACTGTAATCTGAAGCTTTATTTGTTTCGACTCTGTTGTTTCTAATATCTATCTCTTGTTTTCGTTTATTCAGATTTTTTTTTTATTTTATCAATGATTTCGCGTGATGTTGTCGAATAATTTTCATGGCAATCGTCGTCGATATGGATTGACTCCGGGTTACGAGGTGCTTCTCTGGATAAAATCAATTAATTGTGTATTGTTTTTAACTTTTCTTTTTTTTGTATTGTATTTATTAAACTGTTGTCATTTTCACATTTGAGGTCTTGAATTATTTGTTTTAAATGTAAAACTTCTTGTTCGTATTTTTTTATACTTTCTATAGCTTCGTAACCCGGATTGACTCCGGGTTACGAGGTGCTTCGCTGAATAAAATCAATTAATTGTGTATTGTTTTTAACTTTTCTTTTTTTTATTGTATTTATTAAACTGTTGTTGGAACGACCTTTCTCTATCTTGAGTACAGCAGTAGGAAGAATTGTCTGACAATTAAAGCTGGGCTCAAACGAATGATTATTTGTAACCGACGATGGATCTGGGTTTGATGATGATGGTGGACCTGGGTTTGAAGGCGACGAATGCGACTTGACTGAAATAGCACCTGATGATCTAGTTTAACTTATATTTGAACGAATACACAAAGAAGCACTGTCCTGGTGAACGAAAATATGGTGTCGTATCTTGTATCTTTTCATAAACAGTTAAAACATAACTAGTTTTCCCTAGCAAAATTTCTACGAGCATCAATGTTAAACGCAAGGAAATCCTTACATTCCAGCAGACTGGGGTTTCCTTTACACTGCAGGCAGCATTGAATTGTTTCAACGACATGTGACCTAACTGTACCTTGAACCTTGGACTTCGGTTAAGTAGACCTAATAGGTACTGAACATGATTCCAAGCAAGCACACCGGTTTTGTAAAAAACTAAATAAGTTCATGAATTGAAGCACCTTCCCTTGACCCAAGGTTTTCTGCCCAAGCTTGCTTCGTATCTGGATCAAGTTTTTGAACTAGCAAATATATTAACCATGGGTCACGGCCATTAGTATCGAGTGCATTTAGTCCCCTTACTGCTTCGTCGACACTATCCGTTATCTGGACGACTGAATTATAAGTTGTGACCTATCAAACCGTTTTTCCAATCTTTCCCAAGCTTCAAAGTAATTATTAGCAGTCAGTTTCATATGGCTTATAAGATCTGCAGCTGTACTACTCAAAAAGGACTTGAGGTAGTAAATTGTCGTGAAGGGTTAAGCGAAGGATTTCTATCGATCGAGCTGAGAAACATATCTTTAAATGAAGGCCAATCCTCATAATGGCCCGAGGAAGTGGAAACTGCAATTTTACGGAGATTCACTGAAGACTTTTTTGAAGAGTTCAATTTCTCTAAGAAATCAGCTTGTTGGCTTACTAGTTTCTCAGCAATCGATGTCTCAGCAGGATCCGACGAATGCTTCATTTTAATAAAACTTGTAAATACAGAAGGAGCTACAAAATATTTCGCTTCGTATTCGTAGAACTCCGGCTCCAGATCTACAAATTCCTGCTACTCGATGTGCTCCATCTTGAAGCGAAACGAAATCAGTCCACGATACTTCTAATTTTTGCAAACGAATTTGCAGCATTCAAAGTGGAGTATTGATGTCCACCGTAGAGGCAAAGTCTGCGGCTTTAGTCAACTTTCCCTTGGCACAACCACCATGCCTAAACAACATTCATTTCAATACTCGTTTAACAAACATTTTGCCAAAAATGCTTTATTAAACTAACTGGGAATCGATTGACAACAAAAGGTGATTTTAAATTATTGCTCTACCTTTTTATAGAAGAATTCACAGCAGAAAATCCACACAAAATATTCCCAGCTAAATTTAACAGACCACAAGAAAATTCCAAAAAAAAATTATTAAATTGTTTTATGTTTTATTAATTTTGTTTTAGGTTTTTCTTAGTAATAACATCTTTTTAATTTCATCCTTACATGTGACGATCTGACCATAATCGTATGATCACACAAAACACGTCACAATAGGTATACGTACTTTATTATTAAGGTCTTTACACTGTGGTGGTCCAAATACGAAAAAGCAAAGAAAGAAGATGAAAACTGAATTTAAATTGGTTACAATGAATAACTTACGGCACAAAATATTATTTTTAAAGAAAAAGAACAGCTATAGAGTAATTTAAGAATTTCACAATGTTATGAACAGTTAGAGCAATTTTCAAGAATTGATATTTTCACAGTAAGATAGGGTAGAAAAGCTTATGTTTGGCAAATTGAAAATAACAAAAAAAATTATTTATAATAAAATTACAAAATAAATTAGGAAATCACTTTAAACGTTATAATTACAAATAATTGATTTCATGATGAATACTGAACAATGCTAAAGAAATATTTCAAAATAATGGTTATACTAACAATCAAGTATTGCTTGTTTTTTAAAGCTAAATTTCTGTTCTATCATTTTATTTTTATATAAAGTAATATCTATTAAGAGCTTTTGAAAAAAAAACTTACTTTGCTTTTTTACCTAAACCCTATGTTAATACATCGATGCTCCAAGTAAAATTAAATCTTTAACCATTATACATCTAAAAGAAAATACTAACATACAAAGTACATAATTGAAATAAAGAAAAAAAAAATAAAATTCATAGATTTCGCTTCGAAACAAGAGAATCTTTCGCTTCGTTGATGCACAAGCATATACAATTTTTTTTATACATCTAAAAGAAAATACTAACATACAAAGTACATAATTGAAATAAAGAAAAAAAATTAAAATTCATAGATTTCGCTTCGAAACAAGAGAATCTTTCGCTTCGTTGATGCACAAGTATATACAATTTATATTTTAGTACTCCCGAATAACTAAAAAATATACTTTTATCTGTTCTCCGCCGGAGAACAGAAAATAAAAGACAAATGATTTTATTTAAAAATTGTCACTTTATTTAATCAAGCTTCAGATCCCTTACCACTGGTGGGGGGAAATCTTTCAGCTATACGGTGAGATACAAACTGAGACTATTGAGATCGAACGATCCCTTTTTATACAACTTACTTGCTAACGCAGCAAATCTTAGTTTGGCTGCGGATGATGCAATAGTCAAAAGAATATTTTCCATTGTATACAAATCAATTCTATCTGAGGGCAAGAAGTGCTTATACTGCATCATATTTTAATTGACATTTTTTAATAGATCTCATCCCTTTTTTGTTTATATAGTTTTATGGGGCCGCACAAGTGTGCTCTGATATTACTTAAGGTTTTATGGGGACGCACAAGTGTGCTCTGATATAACTCCTCCTCCCTTAGAATCTTCTAATGGTTGAAATGAGACCGTTGGAAGATTTACATTATTTATTATCTTCCTTTTATAGCTTTACATTTTTATACAAACATAAATTATTAAACTGGTTAAATTGATTACAATGATAAAATATATCGTTAGATTTGACTTCTTAAAATTATATTTCAATTCTTCTATTTCTTTTAAATTGTTTATGTTTTCGTAATGTAATTCTTTAAATGACAAATCCTCTATTTTGGTAAAATTGATATTTAAGATAGTGTTAGGAATTATTCGTTCATATTTGTAATCGTTTTTTTTCATAAATTTCATTATTTATTCTTATTTGACAATTTTGGAATTTAAGAAGATAATTTCCTTTAACAAAAATCTTTTGTTTATTACATGTTTGGTTCAATTCTTGTTGTTTAACATTGATAAGTATTAGGTTGTTTTTACCTATTTCTAAAATCTTTTCATTTACATTTTTTATAAAATTACAATGCATTTGTTTGTTAGAAAGATTTTCAATACAATTATCTTTTATTTCTTTTAAGTTTTTTAGATATTTTGTGTCTTCATACATAGTTTGGTTATTCGTTAATTGCATATTGTTATCTTTATTAGGTATTGGTTGTATATATAATTTTTGATATGTTTCATTTGTAAATACAGGAAATTTGATTACAAAAATTATGTTGTTCTTATATAAGACAAGATTTAAATGTATGTCTTCTAAATTTTTTAATTGAATATTATGATATTCTATTTCTTCTGTAGTTAAAATATCTCTGCTAAGTACTCCTAATCTTGTAATCATTATTACTTCTTTAATTTTTTCAATGTCTTCATGCAAGTATACAAGATTTTCTCTTAATTTTATTTCGTATTGAATTTTAGCTATATCTTTTTTCATAATGATAATTTCCTATGATATTATTTAGTTTCTTTATTATTTCTTTAGTTTCATTGTTAAGAGTATAGAATTTTAATTTGTTTGTTAAATTTGTCATTGATTATAATCTGTTTATTTAGGTTAAGAATTTCATTATGATCGTTTGTTTCTTTTATTTTTAGATGTTCTTCTATATCTTGTCTATCTCTATCGTCCATTATACCAAATAAGAATTGTAATCCTGTGTGACGTTTTTGTCTATTAACTAAAGTGGTAAAAGGATTTGAAATTCATTCCGTATTTTTAGTATTTTTCTTTCTAAACTATTATTGTCTTCGGGTAATCTTTTAATGTTTCTTTCAATTATTTCTATGTTTCTTTCGTATTCAGTTAAATTAATAATGTGAAGGATAGTATTATATCTTTTAATTATTGAGGATTTTTCTAATTGGATTGTTGCAAAGCCGTTCCCTTTATGTAGGTCAATAATTTCTAATTCTGCATGTGCGGTGCTAAGGGTTGTCAGTATCATCAATACGGTCATTATTTTCAAAATTTTCCCGTAAGTTGCATTATTCGATATGCTCTCACTAGATGATCTAAAATTGAATGATATATTTTCTTGAAACTTTTTATTTTTCCTAAATTGATCTTTATGGAGTATGTGTTAGCTTCTTTAATTGTATATTTTTTATTAGTTTTATTTATTACTTCTGCCTTTTTAAATCGAGATATAGTTTTATTCTTATTACGTTCTTGTGTTGTTGTTTTTATAAAATGTTCGTTATGTGAACATCTTTCCTTTTTTCGTTTAATTTGTTTAATACTTTTTCTTTTTTTTCTTCTATATTTTTATATATTACTTCATTATTTACCTTATTTAAATGGATGGCTATAGGTCTTTCCTTAGTTGTCAAATGTATGGTATTATTATAAATTGAGAGAATGTTAATAACTTGATCTATTAATGGAAATGGATCATCTGTTTTTTCTACCTGAAAAAGAATTCTAAGTTATTCGTTTAGGGTACAATGAAATCTTTCAATGTCTGAATTACCGGTATGCCTGTTTGCTGTACAGTAATGTACTTCTATGTCATTGTTTGATAAAAAGTTTTTTAGGGTTTCTGCCATTAAGGCATTTTCATTATCTAAAGTAATAATAAGCTTAGGTTTAGTCATATATGAAAATATTTTTGTCATAGCGTTCATAACGTCTACGTATGTTTTATTTTGTATCTGTTCCACTGCAACATATTTTGAAAATTTGTCAATACATGTAAGGTATTTTGTATTTTTGTCTCTGAACCAGATATCCAAATGATAATGTTCATGTTGTCCTTTGGGTGTAATTGTTTTTTCGTAAGGTAATTTGATAGGTTTTCTATCTATTTTTGTCATACAAATATCACATTTGTTTAAAATTTTACTTATTAATTCTTTAAAATTCGGGATGTAATATTATAGTTCCAAATAAAGCTTTTCTATTCCAATATGATTTAATTCTTTGTGTGTTTTGAATTTTATTTCATATCCTTCTTTTATTTTTAAATCTTTTAAAATTTTTGTGCTTCTTAATAATATATTTCTTTTTCCTATTTTATTTTCTCCTATCTATACATTTTGGAATTCAGTAAATGTTGTATCATTTTCAATGTATAGCATTTGTAATACTTATATCAATTTCTTTTATTATTTTTAAGTATAATTCCTCATTCGGATTAGTGTGTTTAAAGGTTATTCGTCTTCTACCAACATGCGGGAATATAATTGTTTGATCTCCATATGCGTTGGAATCAAGTACAATTTGTCTCTTAAAGTAATTAAGAGGTTTTTCGCTAATAGGTATAAAAAGAGAATTATCTTCTTGCGCACTGTGATTAGTTCTTAAATCTTCTTCTAATATGTTTATTTTTGGTTCTTTTATTTTAATTCTTGAAAGAGCATCTGCTACCTTATTCTCTTTACCTTGTATGAATTCAATTTTGAAATCGTATTCTTCTAATTTTATTTTCCAGCGTTGCAATTTTGGATTTTATCTCTTTTAAATTTTGCAACCATATTAAAGGCCTATGATCAGTTTTAATTGTGAATTTTCTACCGTAAAGGTAATGCCGAAATTGAGACGTTGCATATATAAATGCTAGTAACTCCTTTTCTATTGTAGAATAGTTTTGTTCGTGTTTGTTTAATGTTCTTGATGCAAAAGATAGTGGTCCGTGTGATTGACTAAGAACTGCGCCTATGGCAAAGTTTGATGCATCCGTAGTAAGTATGAATTCTTTTGAAAAGTCTGGATGTCTGTTCATAACATTGTCTGTCATCATTGTTTTAAATTTCAGAAATGCGTCTATATAATTTTTATCTTTAATATCTATTTAAGCGTTCTTTTTTAAACAAAGTGTAAAAGATTTAATAATTTTTGCGAAGTCTTGTATAAACTTACGATAATATCCGGTCAATCCAAGGAAAGTTTGTATTTCTTTAACTGTAGTAGGTATGGGAAAGTTTTTTTTATTGTTTCAATTTTTTTAGGATTAGGTTTTATACCATATGGTGTTACTATGTGACCAATAAATTCAGTTTCATGTTTCATGAATTCTAATTTATTAAGGGATACCTTGAGGTTTGCTTTTCTTAAAACGTTTAATATTAGTTTGATATGTGTTATATGTTCTTGCAGATTTGTAGAAAAAAATATTATGTCATCTAAATATACGAAACAAATTTTGCCTATGTAATCTTTTAGTACTTCATTCCTTAATCGTTGAAAACTTGCGGGTGCGTTCTTTAAACCGAATGGCATTCGTTTTTTCTTTATCGTTTTCTTCTATTTCAATTTGATAAAATCCTTTAGTAAGATCTAGTGTGGTAAAATAATTACAATGTCCAAGTTTGTCAAGTATTGCATCAATATTAGAAATAGGGAATTTATCTTCTCTAGTTTTAAGATTTAATTTACGGTAATCGATAACAATTCTCCATTCTTTGTTTCCATTCGAGTCTTCTTTTTTTGGTACCACCCAAATAGGAGCATTGTAAGGAGATGTTGAAGGTTCAATTATTTTTTGTTCTAACTTTTCGTCAATTTGACGATCAACTTCTTTTTTATGAAACTCAGGATATCTATATATTCTGGTATATACAGGTGAATTATCATCAGTGGGTATTTTGTGTTTGACATAGTTAGTAAAAGTTAAATCATCGCCTTTGTGATAAAAAGCTTGATTCAGTTGATTACAATTTTTTAATAATTCAGATTTTTCCTCGTTGTTAAGGTGATCTGTTCGAAATTCATTCGTAAAATTTGATATACTAAAATCTTCTTTAATCTGATTCATATGGTTAATTGAATTTTCATATTCAAATTCTTCAGTTTTATTAAAGAAAATTGGAATTTTTTCATTTAGTTTTAATAATTTTTCTTTGTAAAATATAGTAGCATTGTTAAGGATTAGTATATTATTACCCAATAAACCGTTATATTCATTAGAAAAGTTATAAATTTAAAATTTGGCGTCTTCTAAGACTGGTAAAACAATTTTTTCTTTGTGGAAAATAGCGTCTTTATAAATAGTTATAGGGTTACCTGCTGTTGTTGATGTTGTTAATGGGGAAATTCTACTTTTCAAATACTGTGGTGGTGTATCTTCTTCGTTTATTATACTATTAGTTGCACCGGTATCTATTAATAATCTTATACTTGTATTTTCTTTTGTTAATCTGATATATGGAAAACCTTGTTTAGTGTCTCCAAGGCTTCATATTGAAAATTTGCTTCATTGTAAGGTTCTTGTTTAATAAAATTGTTTTTAGGAGGATAAAAACGTCTAAGTTGAGATGAGCTTGGATCTACATCCATTGGTTCAAATTTTTGTGGATATTGTTTATATTGTTGCCTGTTTTCATTTGGTCTTTGGTAATTTTGATTGTACTGTCTCTGGTTTGAAAAATTATTTTGAGTATGAAATGGTTTAGGTTGCCAATTATCTAATTATCCTTATTATCATACCGATTTTGTTTAAAATTGTTATTTTTATTTGCTGTTTCATTAGTTTTAAAATCAAAGCTTTTGTTAACAAATTGTGCCTGTGAAAGTTTATGAAGTGCTGACTCAATGCTTGAAGGTTTTAAAGAATATAAAATCGTTCTCATGTGAACTGGTAATTTTTCTTTAAAATTTTTTAACGCTGTACCGTTGTTTCTAGGAATATCTAAGTGATTTCCTTCTTATAGACATTTTTGATTAAGAAGTGAAAGTGTTTTTTGGAGGTAATTATAAAATTTCAAGACATCTCCACGAAATTCGGAACTTCTTAAGTCTTCATATAATTGGTAACTATTTTTAAAGCCACCGAAATTTTCTAGCAACATTGCTTGTATATCTGCCCATTTCGTTAGATATGTGTAGATTTCTATGGCCTGTCTTGTTCGGCCTATAAATTTAGATTTCAAAAGGTTAATGCACATTTCCTGACCTTGTTCGTTATAAGTCAATAGGGTTGGGATTATGTCATCTACGTTATTTAAAAATATTGGAAGATCTTCCGTTCTTCCATCAAAAGTCGAAAGTCTTTCTATATATTTTAATGGGTTGAGTTCTAAGACTCTTAATGAACTATTAACATTATTTTGTAACATATTAATATTGAAATTAGGAATATTATTATTACCATTTAATGCGGCTGCCTCCGCTGCTGTTGCTGTTTGTTGGATATTCATGATGTCTTCTGTGTCTTCTTCTGGTATATAATATGGTTTTTCACGTTGGTTTTCTCCTTGATGTTTTTTCGTGAATGTTTTCACCGTCTTTTTAATTTTCTTCATATATAGAAAACGTTGGGGCTTTCGACATGGATAATATATGCCTCGTAAAGATGTTCTTCCGTCAGGTTTATTTTATTTTTTTATATTTTTATTTTTTACTTTAAATTTTTAATTTACTGATTTTTGTTTTTCACTTCACTTTTGTTTTATTATTATATATTTTTTTCCAATTATTTTTCCTTTACGGATTTCGTAGTATAGGGCATATTCATTGACCTGAACTACTTAAATAATTCTTTCGAAAGAGATTCAATATTCGTTTGAATTCTTTCGTTAAGATCGATTTTAAATTTTTCGCTTTTTTTCAAAAAAAAAAAAAATTTTGTCCGCAATCACGGGAACGAGTTGCTTAATTTTTTTTATTTTTTTGTCTTTATTTTTCCACCAAACTTTTAAGCATAGTACCACAATCAAGAGTTACGAGTTGCTATAAAGTTTCGCGAAAAACGAGGTTCGATCACTGGACTACCATATCTTTATATGATTTGCATTCATATATCTGAATCGGTATCCTACCGACTGCGCCATTTATATTTTAGTACTCCCGAATAACTAAAAAATATATTTTTATCTGTTCTTCACCGGAGAACAGAAAATAAAAGACAAATGATTTTATTTAAAAACTGTCAATTTATTTAATCAAGCTTCAGATCCCTTACCACTGGTGGGGGGAAATCTTTAGCTATACGGTGAAATATGAACTGAGACTATTGAGATCGAACGATCCCTTTTTATACAACTTACTTGCTAACGCAGCAAATCTTAGTTTGGCTGCGGATGATGCAATAGTCAAAAGAATATTTTCCATTGTATACAAATCAATTCTATCTGAGGGCAAGAAGTGCTTATGCCGCATCATATTTTAATTGACATTTTTTAATAGATCTCATCCCTTTTTTGTTTATATAGTTTTTATGGGGACGCACAAGTGTGCTCTGATATTACTTAAAGCCTTATGGGGACGCACAAATGTGCTCTGATATTACTTAAGGTTTTATGGGGACGCACAAGTGTGCTCTAATATAACTTACACATACAGATGATAGATATTCAATTTTATCTCCACCGTTGCGTTTTTTTTTGGTTGGTTTTTATTAAAAAATTAATTCCAAAAAATAATTTAAAATCTGGCATTAAGCTGTATTGTTGACTGTATGGTTTCGGAAAGGTCGAATCCTAAAGCGATTTTTGTTTTCAATTTCCGTTTCTGAATACCTAGCCCAAATTTGGAGGGAAAAATGCGGAATCAATAAATATAATTTGGTAAAAAAGTTATTTGTTTTGTGATCGATACCTACATTTTTCTTGCGATTCACATTGAAATATTTTCGAATAGCTCGTTTTTTTAAAGCAATACATATTTTGAAAAGGAATAAATATTTTTTTATGGCGTTTTCAAATGAAGGTTATTTGTGTTTGCTTTCTTGGCAAGAACAACTTTGGCGCCGCAAAATAATAACAGATTCTAATAGAGGGACTGAATATAATACAGCAGGATGGTCTACCTTCCCCATTTTAGCATTTTCTCATAAAAAACATTTGCATTGGAAAAAATGTATTTAAAAATAACGGCGACAATTAAAAACTGTGATTTGTCTTTTTTTTAAAACTAAAGCATATTTTTTTACAATTTGTTTGGTATTTACGTGATTTTTATTGTTTACACATTTCTGGTAGAATCGAATAATTTTTCCGCCCAAAATAGTTACGTACTCCTCTAGAGAGAGTTGAAACAAATAATTTTCACTATCAACCCCTATTTCTAAAAAATAAAGATAATTGAATTGGAAAAAAATATATTTGAAAATAACGGCAATATTTACAATAATGTGCAATACTTTTTTTCAAAGCTAAATGTATGTTCTAATAAATAGTTTTTTTTTAAATAAATTGTTTTTAATAATTTTTGAAAAAAAAAATATTTTACACTCTTCATTTTGGAAAAAAAGTGAAAAAAAATTTATTTGGTTTTTGTTTTGAAATTTGGAAAATACTCAATTTGTTTGAATTATTTGTTACTCCCATTGCTTTTTAATCGAACACTGAAAATAAGATTATTCTATCCCAATACCTACACCTACTAGTTTTCGAGAAAAATGGAAATCACTAAACTTACTTTCTTAGAATTTGTTTGGTATTTCCGTTAGGTATACTAAATTTACGGCCAAAAAATAGTGAGGAACGTACGCAACCCCCTGTTTACATCACTATAGAATTAGGGGTAGCTGCGTTATAGAACCGTTAGATAGAATCATTTTTGATGGGAGAGAGTCTAACTCCCTCCATTTGGTCGAGAGGGCAATTTTCTATAAAAACATTAAAATTAAAAAAAATATTTAAAAATAACGGTTATAGTAACAATCAAGCATTGTTTAGAAACACGCACTTATTTAATTAATATTTTAAAATATGTTCTTTTGTTCAATAGTGTTTGAAAATTTGACTTCAAGCTCTTTTTTCTTAATTTTGAAAAAAAAAACAAATAAATTCATTTAAATTTTTTTTTTCAAAAATTTCGAGTTTGATATATTTTTTTCGAAAATTATTCATAGAAATTACTTAATTTAAATATTATATAACTGGACAGATATTTGGCTTTAATATTGCTTTTTTTAAAAAAATTGCCCCTCTTTTTTAAATGCGGGGAGATGGAGCCCCTCAGGTAGTAAAAAAATGGTTATATTTAGTATGTCTACAGGACATTGTTATTATTTTCGGGTGCCAAATATAATAATATTATAATATAATAAAAAAGCAGGTTGGTTAGATTTCAATTAATTCAAAAACTAGAACACAAAAAACGAACAAGTTTTCAATTATTTAAGAATTTAAGAATCGATTAAGAATTTATAGAAGTAACAAATACTTATAGCAATTTTAATACATATTATCTCAATTTTGAAAAAAAAAATTTTTTTTTCTTTTTCTTCAATAAAAAATAAGATGATAGAACAAAGCTTTAAAAAACACGCAATACTTAATTGTAGGTATTTCTAAATATATTTTTTTTCATTTTAAGTGTTGTTTTTCTTTTGACCAGCCGTATACAAATTGTCAGTAAAAACGTTTATATGAGATACGACTTCCTGGTTATTCTATATTCTTGGTATTAATTTGTGATTTGGGGTAATATTCCATTTTTGAAAAATAAAATTTTATATGACAAAACAAATTTGGGTCTTTATTTTATTTCTAATATAGGGCTTTTTTCATGGCCCAATGTTGGGGCCTTATTTAATTTTTTTGGTTCAGGGTCGGGGCGTTATTTCACAGAGCCTCTTTGCCAGCATTTTTTGTTTAATACCGTGATATCACGATTCACGATCCAAGAGATTTTAAATTCATACTCAGAGCACTGGTTCCTGAGTAGTAGCTGTGTTTATAATCACGTACAGTGTTTTTTTGTTGTTTTTAATTAGTAAATTTGTCAATTAATTAGTTTTTTGTGTTTTATATAACTGAATAAGTGTATAAGTTCTATTTGATGTTAATTGCATTGTTTAAAACCCTAAGTAGTTTTTGTTTTTTTTTTGTTAATTAAGTTGCTACCTGGTAAGAATAAAATCTCTATTCTTTTTCGTTCTCATTCCGTAGCGTCCCCCCACTTTGAGTGTTTTTGTTATATACCTATATATATTCACATAACATTAAATGCTTAAACTTCCCTTTTTCCAATTTCTTAGTTCCACTTTATTTATCTTTATTTTTGCTTACGGTGTAAAATTTGTTCGTAAGATTTTATATGCACTATAGCTCAGGTGTCAGCGCGTTCTGGTTATAAGAATTTCGATCTTCGTAATAACGGCTCGAATCCCACTGGAGGACCCCTTACAATTTCATATTTTTCTTTTATTTTTTTTTTGTTTTTTTTTTCATCAAATATTTGTTTTTTTATTATTTTTTCATCCTCTTTTTTTTCCGATATTTAATTTTTTTATACATTTTTTTTTAGTTTGTGTTATTAACATTCCTTTGTAGCAATACTGGTTTGTTTTAGCAAAAATTGCCTAAAGGGTTCAAGTAATAACCCTCTCTTTGCTTGTTATGGACCCTATGGTAATCTGTACCATTCAAAATGTATTGGCTCAACAAATGCATTTCTAGAAAAAAATTCTTATTCTAATTTTACCTGCTGGTATTGCCCTGATTGCCGTAAGGTTTCTTTCTCCCAATTAGCTTTCAAAATGTCTTCTTTTAAATCAGACATTATAAAACTTTCAAAAGGTTTTCAAGATCTTCTGAATGTTTTTAATTCTTCAGTATCGAACTTAAATTCGTATACCTTAACCAATGACAGAGTAGATATTTCTAATAGTACGGATGATTTAGTTCTGGATAATAATCCATCTACAATCACCTCTGTTGATGAAGATTCTTGTTTACATCCTGATCCTGAAGTCAGCAAGGAAATTGTGTCTGATGGGTTAAAACTAAATAAAAATAAAAATAAAAGAAGTCGAGACAACTCATCGATTCTTAAGAATTCTGATCCCCCCTCTAAACGAATTAATTTCAGAACTAGTCCCACTGTTTCAAGAATTTCTTCTTTGGAAACACAAAATCCAGTCCAAATATCTCAACAAATATTAAATACGGACACTAGTAAAGACTCCCATACTGTCACAGAAACTAATAGTTCAACTGAAAGTTCTCTAAATTCTAATACTATAAAAGCTGTTTCAAAGCCCAAATCAATTTTTTTATCTCGTCTAGAACCTGACACAACCACTGATGATATTACTTCACATTTAGTCTCTAGCAAAGCCATACCTCATAGCACTTCTATTAAGTGCACCAAAATCAATAAGCCAAATAGTTTCGTCTCATCTTTTAAAATAATAACAAGTCCAACCTATTTTGATTCTATTTGCAACACAAATATTTGGCCACCAGAGATTTTAATTAAGGTATTCATTTCAGCTAGGAAACAACGCGACAAAACAAAATGTTCAGTGGTAAAAAACTTAACAGGATTACCCTCTTCTACCAAAACGTAAGAGGGCTTCGGAGTAAAACCGCTGACATTTTCTCAAATTCTCAAGCATTTCCCCATGACATATTTGTTTTAACAGAAACTTGGTTAAATTCAAGTTTCATGGACACGGAACTTTTTTCCCCAGAGTTCCTAGTATATAGAAAAGATCGTCATAATGGAAATGCAAAAGAACTAGGTGGTGGTGTTTTGATTGCGGTAAGAAACACATTTTTTTCTTCGTCAGTCTTTTTTCCTTTTGAACTATCAAACACATTTTTTTCTTCGTCAGTCTTTTTTCCTTTTGAACTATCAATTGAACTAGTCTGTGTAAAACTAACTGTGCAGGCAAAAAGTTTGTATATTTTAAACGTATACATTCCACCAAAAAGTTTATCATCCGTTTATGGTGAACTCTCCATGGCTATTGATTTGTTATAGATTTGTCCTGCTCTGACAGCAATATTTTATTTTGGGTAATTTTAATTTACCTAACATTGACTGGGTTCCATCTGAGGATGAATCCTACTTAGAAGCTTCTTTATCTTCATCACAAATAGAACTTTATTTTCTTGATAAAATTATTTCCACTGACTTACAGTAAACAAGCTGTATTTAAAAATCAAAAAATCGAGCCCTCGATTTAATATTTTCCTCTGACCCTATTAGTTCACTCGTTCTAGAGTCAAGATCTGGAATCACTAATATAGATAGTTACCACCCACCTCTGGACATCTTTCTTGATTTCAGTGATCAAATTTTAGAAAACAGTAACTCTTTTGACTGCTCCTATACTTATGACTTCAGAAAAGCAAATATCCATATGTTGTCTGAAGATTTATTTAGTTCAGGAATTGAAAATATTTTATCTTGTTCCAATATTGACGAAGCAGTAACCACCCTTAACAACTGCTTAAATTGAAATCTCTCTTTAAAAAATCCAAACAATTCAAGCCATAGTCATCCATGATACACTAAAGAGCTGGGCAGTCTTCGTAACAAAAGAAATAAAGCATGGAGGGTTTATTTAAAATCTCTTTCTCCAACACACTACACTCGTTATCTCAAAACTTTTGACAAATTCAATATTCTTTCAAATACCTTATAGACAAGCTACATAAATGATATGGGTATTTCCTTAAAAAATTACCCTAAACAATTTTGGAAGCTTGTTAATTTAAAGATAAAATCAGATGGATTTCCAGCTTTTTTCGCATATAATAACCTTCAGTTAGATAATCCCATCGATATTTCTAATGCCTCTGCAGCCAATTTTCACGATTCATTTGTGGAACCAATGGTTGTTGATGACATTTTTTTCCACAATCTACATACCTTTTACCTTTTACAAGCTGTAACCATATCCACGCAGAACAGAGTAAAGAACTTGAACTTCTTTCTTCATTAAATGATGATTGTTCAGCTGGCCCCGATGGCATTATTCAATAGTGTTAAAAAAATGTAGAAAATCTTTAGTTCAGCCGCTCAGGTTAATTTTCGAGCTTTCACTTAAAACAGGCAAATTTCCAAGCATATGGAAAAAATCTTTTCTTACTCTTATATTCAAAAAGGAGATAAGGCTGATATTTCAAACTACAGGCCCATTTCTAAATTATCTTGCATACCAAAACTTTTTGTACAAGTAGTCTTTGAAAGTATGGCATTTTATAGTAAGAATTTTATTTGTGAACAACAGCACGGTTTCGTAAGGCACAGATCAACTGTTACAAACCTTCTTACGTTCTCCCACAAATGTTCAAATGCATTAGAAAAAGGTTATGAAGTTGACTGCATTTACACTGACTTCCCAAAAGCATTTGATCAACTAAGCCACGAACTAATCTTGTTTAAGCTAAAAGCTTATGGTTTTCCTCGCTGTATCTTAGCTTGGATCAAATCATAACTTTAGAATAGGTCCTACCAGTTAAAATTTAGAAATTGTCCTTCAGATACCTTCGTGGCTCACTCTGGAGTACCTCAAGGAAGCCACCTTGGTCCATTATTATTCATTTTTGCTATAAATGATGTTACATCATTCATTCAGTCAAGTGACATTCTCATATTTGCTGATGACATAAAGATTTTCAAGATAATAAAGTCTAGCGATGACCATATTCTTCTGCGGGCAGATATTGATAACTTTAGTATTTGGTGCAGAAAAAGTGGTATTTCCCTTAACCCTGTAAAGTACCAGACAATTATCTTCTCTAGAAAACGTATCGTAAGTGCATTCGATTATCATATTTCGCAGCACAAACTCTGCCGCGTCTTCAGTTTTAGGATTTTGGTGTCCATTTTAGCTCCAACTTAGAATTTACTCAACACGTTAACTTTATAGTGAATAAAGCCAGCTCTATGCTTGGATTCATAAGACGCTGGGCAAAGGAATTTAATGATCCATATGTGACTCTTTCCTTGTACAATTGCTACGTACGCCCTCACCTTGAATATGCTTCACAGGTATGGACTCCTTATTACAAAATTCATAAGAACCGAATTGAAGCAATCCAACATAATTTTATTCGTTTTGCCCTGAAGGGTCTACTTTGGAATGGTCCTTTTAATTTCCACCTTATGAACATCGAATCCAGCTTCTTCAGATGCAAACCCTTCACCGAAGGCGTGTAAATAACGATTTAATATTTCTTCATCAACTTATAAAGGGCGAAATTGATGCTCCTTATTTATTAGCCTGTATTGGGTTAAATAACCGTGGAAGATCTTATCACCTGCGTGGATCGGAACTTCTGCATGTTGACTTTCATAGAACAAACTATGGCAAATATGAAGCTCTAAACCGTATGAGCAGACTTTTTATTCTTAACGCTTCACAAATGGATTTTAACTTAAGTAAAGTGGGATTAAAATCCTTATTTCGAACCAGTGCTCCATTGTCGTGATTGTTTTGTTTTATGTTTTAATTATGTATATAATTCGCATGACTTATTTTATACTTTGTGCATGTGTTAGGCTAGCTGTGTTTTATTTTATTTTATTTTAGTTTTGTGTTGTTTAAGTTTTAACTAACGTCTAACACATGCACTTATGATGAGCCTCTGATTGTAGAAATAAGCTTGCTTTAAGCTTACTACATCAAAAAATCTGAAGTGAAATAATAAAAAAAAAAGAGCTTCCATAAAACAGTCCAGTTATAAACAACACACAGTGACAAAGCCAAACACCCCTTATCCCTTTACTTGTGGTCAACAACAATATAAAATGTTGAGCTAAATTCCAATATCACTTGGTTGGTATGTCGTCGGTGTGGACTGTGGTGTTGTGAGGCTAGGCTGAAAAGGACGACTTAATACAGGAACATGTTAAGGTGTATATCTTGTTCCCGGTGATCGAGATGAGTTGGAGTAGGTGCAAAAACGCCAGGTCTTCCAGTCCTAATCCTGGTGCGATTGGCGTGGGAGGACAAAATAGGACACGTTTGGTAATTACACATACTTTTAAGATTCAGAGGTCTTCCGGGTAAAAGCTTGGCAGTTTTTTCACTAGACCTGATTTTATGTGGATAGGGAGCATGGAAGGTTTTTCGCTTGAAACTTGTTATTTATTCATTGCATTAATCAAAAAAATTGATGTCAAATCAGACTAAGCCATTTCATTATATATAAGAATCTCAGGTAACGCTCCAACAAATTTTAAAACAACCGAAATGGATGCCCAGTAACACCGATCGTTTCGAAAAAGCTTGCATATTCATTAAAGGTGAATATACTATTAAAGAAAGTTAATCGTCGAGTTAAAGGATGAATTTGGTATTAAATGAAAGCTAATTTCTTTTTTTTTTTTTTTTATTAAGAGGTCTTCCGGTGAAAGCTTGGCAGTTTCGTCACTCGGCCTGATTTTTTGAGGGTAGGCAAAACTGTGCGGTTTTTGTTTAAAACATACTTTTCCTATTACTCATTGAGTTAATGAATAAAATTTATATCAAATCAATGCTCAAACTATGTCATATATATCAAACTAAGGTAGCAACTTCAATAAAAAATTTCTGAAGTTGGTAATTTTCCCAGCCGCATCTTATGTGCTGATATCCCAAAAATTTAGTCATCTAACATAACACACAAAAAGCAACCATATTACAAGTTCATCACATCAGAAATTGTTTTATAAAACTGTTTTACAAAACATTATGGCTATTAAACAATAAAAAAGTAATTTTAACTAGTGATTTTTTTTATTTTTTATATTAATTTATATTTGATTTTAAAAATCGGATTCTTCTGAAGAATCGAAGCAACATGTCTCTCGTCTGCACAACACGTCTGCAATTAGTGCTTTCGATGGGAGTTTCAGCAGCACAGGTATCAGTCGTCCAGAGAAGCTTGCCCACCTCACATCAACCTAATTATTGTATAAAGTTGTACTTACTCTCTTACTGATAACAATCTTATAATAAATATAAGCTACTCATAAGGTATTTGTAAATAGTTGTATTATTCATAAACACAACATTTAGTGACGAGGGTACTTTTCCTTTAATTGTACATTTTTGGAATTTTGTTAAAAAAAAACCTGGGCTGTGTGGTTAATATACACATAATTCTCTTTTTTCTATTCGATGGATGAATCATTGGTGAAAGAACTTCTAGAACAGCAGAATAAAATTTTTGAGGCTTTGTTGAGCAGTTAAAAACAATGGATGGAGGGTCAAATAAAAAAGGAAGGTAATTTGTCGGGGAGTATGAGCATCTGGGTTGCAAAATTCGATACGATTGTACTTTTTCCGATACAATTGGCTTTGCTTAAGTACACAAATACACTTTTACTAAATTCGATACACTTTTTCATTTCCGCTTTATATAATAGGTATTGTGCATCATAATTATTAATTTCTTTTGTAGAGAATTAAAAATCATAAATATTTACGCCATTTACAAGAATGTCCATTCTTGCAGATTAACAACACACACACAGGAATGGTTGAGAGTATAAGTCACTAGGCCTTGGCTCCTTAAGGAGCTGTCGCGCCAATAAATTTATTTATTTTTAAATATTTATGCCCAAAAGCCTAACCACCAAATGAAGTCAATGTTTGTGAACGCACCCATTCGCTATTCCATAAAATTGCAAGTTTGGCAGCACCTTTAAATGTCGCTGAATGAGTTAAGCAGTAAGCCGCGAGCCACCGCCGTCGGTCAAACTTCAGATTCGTTTTCGTTGTCGTAGTTTGTTTTCATTCCATTTACCGTTTTCATTAGATTTTGTGATTTGTGTTGGGTCATCTGTTTATCATTGTCCCTTAGTAAAAATGGAGAGGTATGTACAAGTATATATTATTTTGTAAATTGTTAGAAACAAATAATTATAATTCACATGAAATAGGTGGCTAATCAAAAAACAAAAAGAAGATCCAAAAAACGAGAATGTCCAAGAAAAAGTTCCAGAAGAACTTTCTGAAACTGATTTCTTCAATGAGGAAGATGACGGTGGTGAGTCTTTCTGCAAACATTTATTACTACATTATTGTAATATATGTAAATGTTTTTTTTAAATAGTGTGCCTTCATGTTCAAATAGTGAACCTACAGCAAAAAAGAAAAAATATCATATAAAATATAGACCAGAATGGAAAACTAAATATGAGTGGTTGGATGAAGACATTATAAGAAATGTCAAGCATTGCGTTCTTTGCAGAGTGAAAATAGAAAGACATGCAGCAAGTCAAATGCACATGAGAGCAGTAACAGCAGCTGAACATTCGGTAAAAATAGATTCTGTCCTCAAAAAATCTAACAGCAGCTCTGTTGATAAAGCTAAAAAGTTTGAAGTGGCTTTATGTTTGTTTGTCGCCGAAAACAACATACCATTTGCGGCCTTAGATCACTTGAATTTATTATTAAAAACTAACGTAAATGACTCGGAGATCGTTAAAAAAATGTTAATTAACCGTCAAAAAGGCCAAAAAATAATCAAAAATTTGACAGCGCCGGAAAATAGTTGGATCATTTCCGAAAAAAACACATAAACAATATTATTCTTTAGTTATTGACGAGAGTACAGACAGTACAGTGCGAAAAATTTTAGCCATTTTTATCAGGGTTTTTGATTTAAGATGTAGGGATTTATTTTTGGGTCTGGTTGAGATAGAAAATGGAACAGCCGTGGGAATATTCAGTACTATTTCTAGAGTCTTTGCTGAAAAAAATATTCCTTTCGAAAACTTGATAGGTTTCACAGCAGACAATTGTTCTGTGATGATGGGTAAGCACAACGGCGTACAAGCAAAGCTCAAAGAAATTGTTCCAAATCTAGTTACATACAGCTGCGTGTGTCACAATTTGAACTTGGCTTCAAAAGTGGCAGCAGCAGCATTTCCAGATGCGATCGACAAACTTATACGCGACATAAATCAACATTTTTGCAATAGCGCTTCACGAAGCCAAGAATTTAAAAAGTTTCAGGAATATTTTGGCACAGAGTTACACACAATTCTAAAGCACAATGCAACACGCTGGCTTTCCCGTCAGGTAAAGCAAATCTGAAGCTGAATCAGTGAGTGGAAAAAAAGTAGGTACCTACTAACTTTGATTTATTAAGGTTTTTCTTTTAAATTTCTCTTACGATCAAAAGAAAATTAAAAGAACTGGTCTAATGAAAATTTAAGGACAAAGTATTATTACTTATTAGTATGTACATATGAATAAATTATTATATTAACTTGGCACTTGTAATTTTCTTCCACTAACTGATTCAATTTCAATGCCTTTTTAAATTTAACTTGTAAATTTTTTTATGGAAACGAAACAGGCTGCAATTGAACGGATTATTGAGCAATGGGAAGCATTGAAATATTATTTTGGCTTAAGTGACTTCAAGGCTTCTTATGAAAAGGAAAAACTCAACTTTATTTCAAGAAATTTAAATGATGATCTCGTCAAACTCAATTTCATATTTTTATCATACGTACTTAAGATTATTAATGACATTAATATTGAAATGCAGTCTGAAGAAGCAAGATTACATATTTTACTGCCAAGAATGAAATTTTTATTCAAGAGTTTTTGTCGAAATTGTATGTCTAAAGAAGCATTTGACAAAAAAGAAATTAAATTTATTAATTTAAAAGAAAACCACATTTCTTTAAAAAATGTGTACTGTGGCACTGAGGCTGAATTATTTTATTTATCAAAAGAAATAAATGAAGAACATATTTTAGATTTTTAGTCAAAAGTTCAAGCATTTTATATATCTTTTTTAGAAGATTTAAGAAAAAGGATTGATTTTGATAATGATTTTTTGAAGTCCTTAAAATATTTTTCGCCAAATTCAGTAGTTTCCGGTGAATTTTCTTCCATAGTTGTATTTATTATGAATTATTTTCCAAATGAAAAAAAAAACATAGAAGCAATAAATAATGAATTTAGAGCACTAGCTGATTGTGAGGAGTTAAAAAAATGCCAAAAATATAACATATCTGAATTCTGGGCAGAAGTAAGCCAGGTGAAAAACCAATGTAATAATTATATGTTTAAAAACATTTATAGAATTGCTCAAGGTGTTTTATCAATCGCACATTCATCAGCAAATGTTGAAAAAATATTTTCATTTCAAAATATCATAAAAACTAAATGTGGGAATCGTTTACAAGTTGAAACATGTTCAGCTTTAATTGAAACAAAAAATTTAATAAGAGATTATTCTTGCCACAGTTTTAACATTGACTCTAATATATTATCAAAAAATGTGCAAAATATTCCTCTTAAACCACAAGAACTCTTAGAATGAAAAAAATTGGTTTAGGAGGTTTATTTATTTACTTAACATATTTTAATAACAATCTTGTATTAAATCCGTTAATCTTCTTATTATTATACTTAAGAAAGTTAAATTTTTTGTTATTTATTATTAATTTATCCTATCTTACATACTTTGATAACATTGGTTATAAATATTATTTCTTCTTTCATTAAAGAAAATAATTTTTTGAATTTCAATAAAATTTGAAAAAAATAAAAAGTACAATTTGATACACTTTTTTTTTTGCTTTCGATACAATGCTGAAAGACAATTTTTCATCCCTGATGAGCATAGAGGCCATACCACCATTTCATGAATACGAGGAAAGCAAGCACCAGTGGGATACTTGTCTTAAGCAGCTGGAACAGCATTTTGCAGCATATGGTGTCGACGATAGTGAGAAAAAAGGGCATTTTTCTTATCGTGGGTAGGTACTGTCATATACGATTTGATACAGAAAATATTCGGTAACGACCTTGGGGACAGATCATTCGATGAGATAATGGAAAAGATATCGGAGCATTTCAAACGGCGGAATGTTTATATACTCGCAGCAAGGTATTAATTTTTACAAGCAGTGGCAGTGGGCGAAAGTTATGCTGAATGGGTAGCAGAGCTAAGAAGGCTATCTCGAAATTGCAAGTATGTGTGTTCGAATGCAAATAGCAAGAAAGAATTTGTGGATGTACTCCTATGGGATACAATTGTCATTAACACACCACACCAAAGTTTATCCGTCATTAAAAGAGGTTCACTGATTGCTGAATCATACTAGGCAACAAGAAACACAGTTAGTGTAGTAAAAATGAAAAATCCCTTACAGAGCAGGGAGCATCAGCTGAGGTAATTCAAGACGGGGTTATAGATCTTTTAGCACGGGGGCCCATTAAGTTAACGGAACGAAGACTCAATTAATTAAATCTTGTCAAAGTTGTGGCATTTCGCACAAAAGAGAAAACTCTAAATTTCGGGAGGCTTTGTGCTACAAGTGTAATCGCAATGGTCACTTGTATGCATGAGCAATGCAGATCATTAACATAACCACAACAAAGAAATTGGAACGGATCACGATCTGGAATCAAATCTACAACAAGCCCAGAGCAAAGATTTGAAAAAATTAACACGATTAATGTTATGACTGTTCCAAGTCATGCAATTGGGCATGTCAATGTCATTCGGACTTGAAGCAAGGGCGAGTCCGAGTACATCATAGACTACGTGGCTAAAGAATTTTACGAACAATCACGTCGTTAAGGGAACAAAATATTTGTGCATATAAAGATAAATAACCGTCTCATGAAATTTCAAGCAGATACTGGGGCTTCTTTTTCAATGATCGGTTTGGACGAGTATGAAAAGTTATATGGAATGCAAATAGAACCTGCACATCTGATTCTAAAAAATTATAGTGATGTTTTGATACCAGTTTTGAGAAAGGCAAGTGTGAAGGTGGAGTTTTGTGGATCTGAGAAGGTGCTTCCTATTATTATCACAAAATTGAGAGGCGCAATTATTATCCTTGGGATTGATTGGATAGATGGACTTGGACTCAGCATTAGACAACAGGTGGTACAAGCAGCATCTACAGAGTGGGTTGATAACAAATTAAATGATTTTATTTTTTCATTTTCAAATTTCATTTATTTATAATAAATTTTCAATTTTACATAATTTAAGAATTTTGAAGCTATGGCTTAGCCGTCAGCGTGGTTAGCAAATATAAATATAAACAAATGTGTTTACAAAATAAAATATTCAATAATAAGAAAACAAAAACACTAAAAATCAAACATATTCAGTCAATAACATCTTATTACTTTTAAATATTTACTTAAGGTTTCCCAGTCGCACTCGTTGGGAATTTTTAGGGTGTCTTGCAAAGACAGGATCTTTTTGCCAAAGAAGAAGAAGTTTGGAATATTGGACAGATACCTAAGAAGTGGAAGCAGTCCTCCTTTGATTGAAGGTTGCATAACGTGCAAAACTGGTTAAAGCTTCCATTATAGGGAGTTCCATTTAAGCTGAGTAGCTCACATCTTGCTTTTAAAATTAAAGAAATGTCCTTGTAGTTAAGTGAATCGTGAAAAAGTTTCTTTCACCGAGGTTGTAGTTAAGTTGCGAGTATAGTAATCTACTTCCTGATTCTCGAGCTTTTTCGGCAAATGCTTCACGTGCAGAGTCCTCATTTTTCTGGATAATTCGGTACAACTGTTCTCTTAGATTATTTGTGCTGTTTAAATCAATAAGCAGTGTTTCACCATAGGTATTTCCTTACCTTTGCCTTAGCTTACTTAGCAACCCACCAGTCTTTGTTTCTTAATTCGTACAAGATCATCTTTTTGGCAATTCTGGAGTCCTCATATTTTGACGTCTTGACAATGTTATGTAGTGCCCCGTGGCTTAGTGGTTAGTGTGTCGGACTGCTAAGCAAAAGAACCTGGGTTCAAATCCAGCTCATAGTCACCTTTTTTTCTGGGGTACTGCCTCTTGCGAGGAACTGACAAAACCTCCAAGAGTAAAATTTGTCTCGAAAAAGTGCATCTCATGTAGCCGTTCGGACTCGGCGGTAAACTGTAGGTCCCTTACATTCTTGCAGAGTAACAACACACACACAGGAATGGTTGAGAGTATAAGTCACTAGGCCTTGGCTCCTTAAGGAGCTGTCGCGCCAATAAATTTATTTATTTATTTGACAATGTTATCAACTTGTGCCTTAAGTGTACTTGTAAGGAGTTTAGGTATTCCTGTTTCTAGATAGATTGCATAGCTTGGTGTGTTTCGAGGTAAGTTGAAGAGTATTTTTCAAAAAAATTCTTTGGAATTGATCAATCATATCATATTCCCCCGCTCCAAAACCTGAGATGCATAACAAAGAGTTGATTTTACGACGGCGTCATATATCTTGTGTTTGGCAGATAAGGCTATTTTATTCTTTGAAAACACATTTTTCCATGTAGAATTCATGCCGAGTTGGCCTTTTCTTTTAGGTGTGTCTTGAAGTCCAAAGTTGTATTCAGTTTTATTCCTAGATATTTGATTTCTTTAGTAACTTCTATTTTATTTCCCCTGTACTGCCATTTATAACTGTTTTGACTCCTAGAAAACCGTGCGAAGACCATTACTTTAGATTTTTCTGTATTAATCGTAAGCCCCCACCTGTTGAAGTAATTTGCTAATCGATTAATCATCAACTGTAGGTTTTCTGCTGATTCGGATAGTATGACAAGATCGTCAGCATACAATAAAACACTAATAATACAATTCGCCATTCTTGTTCCACCAGGTAAGTCTTGAGCTATGTCATTTATAAATAGGGAAAACAGTAGAGCACTCAGTGGACACCCTTGTTTTACCCCAGTAGTCGTTTCAAACCATTCTGAAAAAACTTTGCCATCCCATACGGCTGCTTTCTTTTCATTATACATTTCTTTGATAGCTCTTATAAATTTTGAAGAGACACCTAAATGTGAGAGCTTATAAAGGAGTGCACTACGATCCACTAGATCAAAGGCAGCTTTGAAGTCTACAAATAACGTGTAAACCTTTTTGTTCCATGCTTAAAAAGCTTTTACAATTGACGCTTAGGTGAAGATCTGGTCTGTTGTAGAAAAGTTTTTTCTGAAGCCGGCTTGAAGATCTGAGAGTATATTATTCCTCTCCACCCATTTCTCAAGTCTTTCCACAAGTATACCGCAGAATATTTTGGCTATCGTATTCATAAATGAAATGCCTCGGTAGTTTTCAGCAATGTCCAGAGTGCCTTTTTATGGATGGGGAAGATAACAGATTTTTTTTTAATGAATAGGGAATATCAGCATGCGCGAAGATCCTATTATAAAATGTTCTTAAGTGGTTCAAGAAAGGGGGTGTTGCATTTGAATAAAACTCATAGGGAATCCCATCTTCGCCTGGTGCCTTTCCATTTTTTGCTTTCTTTAAGACAGTTCCTTTTTCCGCCAGTGTGATATCTGAGTCCAACGATTCATCAAATATTAATGGTTCTTCGTATGAGATCGTTAGGTTCGAGTTGTTGTTAAGGAGATGTTTAAAATGAGTAGCAAGACTTTCTGCAGATAATCCAGTACCTATCTTATGGCTTATTCCATTAATGTCTCTGGCAATCTTCCAAAACTGCTTCGAATTTTCAGTTTGTCCAAGGTTTAGTGCTTGTCTGTTTTCGAAATCAGTTTTCTTTTGAAGACATAAATTTTTGTAATAAGTATTGGCATCTATGTACCATTTCCTTAAATCTTCATTGTGTGAAGTACGTATGAATCTTAAAAGTGCAAAGGATTTTTGGCGTGCCTTCAAACAATCGTTATCGAACCATTTTTGTTTGAATGGTGGAGAAGTGTATTTTTTTTATGTTGAGCTTCGTATTAACTCTGTTAATTGATTAGAAATAACGTCTACCAGTTAACAATAGATTTGGTTCAATAAGATTGCTCAAATTACGTTGATAAGAGTTTGACTCCTCATTCATCCATTTAAGTCGGGGTAGTAGTTTGAGATTTGTGTGAGGGATGTTGCTTCGGTTGAAAATTGTACTGCAACAGGCATATGATCGGAGAAAGTTTTACAGTGTACTTCGAATTTGTTGATCCGTTTAATCCATTCATAATTCACTGCACAGCAATCAATGACTGATTTTCCTTGACCTCCTAAGAAAAAATACTGTCCATCATTATCTCCATCAGTGCAGCCGTTTAAAATGATACAGTCAAACATTTGCAACATCTCAAGTAGTTCAGAACCATTTTTATTACAAATGTTGTCTTTTGATGTCCTGTTATTATTTGATATCGCCAAATTAGTTATGTTCTGGAAAGTGATGATTTGAGAATTGCTGATCCTTGCGTTAAAATCTCCAAATAGCAGTACGCTTTTGTTTGAAAAAACTGCATGACATTATGTAGCTTCTCGAAATCATTTTCCCATTTGTTACAGTTAATGTAACATGGTAAAATATACATATTGTTTTGGTGCAAGAGTTTAACAACTGTAATTCCTTCAACCTGTGCAAAATCGTACGTATCTAACAATGATGTTTTTATCTTAAACAGATGTCCACCACTTGCACGACCTTTAAAATAAGTTTTATTAGCTTAAAGTTTATAAAATAATTTTTCAAAAAAAAAATTATCAAAATTGTGAACATATTTGAAAAAACCTATAAATAATGGCTTATTATTTAGTCCTGATATATTATAAGATAAAATATTATGATAAATACAATTATTTTGACTGACGGCTTTTAATTCTCAATTTTTTGATAATCTGCCACAACCTGGATTTTCATTTAACAACCCTGATGCGTCTGCAGGCTTTGATCTACTCCATTTATTTTCACATGTGGTGGACATTGGCATTGATTGTTTATTTCCTCTGACACTTCCAAAGCTAAGACCTCCAAACATAGTTTTTAATTCAATTTCACCATCGATAACTTTATATTTCAAATAATTTTTTTCATTTAAATAAAATATTTTATCACCAATAACTAAAGTGTTATTCTTTCCACGTACTTCTTCTGTTGTTTTTTTTTTTACTACTTTGCTTTGCTTGCTTTTTGTTGAGCTTGAATTTCATAACTTTTGTGTTTTCGCTTAGTTTAATTGCCTCTGGCATTTGTTGTGTTTGATTATCCAACAAAATTGTGGTTATAGTTTTGATGCGTTTCTGTGGATCGACACCGTTGACGGCATCGTTTGGAATCGAGAAAATAATGTTTTTGCCTTTGATTTCTCGACTTTGTAGCTCCATTTCTTCTTCCAAGAGGCGACAGCGAACTTCAAAATGATTAACTTTTTCTGTTAATTCCTGATTTTGTTGTCGTAGAATACTCAGCTCTTTGTTAATTTCGTTGACATCTTCTTTAGTAGCCAAATTGGCAATGGCAATAGGGAGTTCCGTTTGTAGTGCATTGCGACAGTGGCATGTTAATTTGGTGTTTAAAAAATTTTGTTGGTCTATTGTTTAAACTCAAATTAAAATTTTCTGCAGGTGAAGTTCCGCCAACTTTTCTTTTGTCAGCTTCGAATGGAGAAGCAGAACGTTTTGTACGAACTTTTAAAACAGCGTTAAAAAAAAGACTTTGCTTTGCTGAATCTTCTTAGCACCTTTAGATCAACTCCAAACACGTTATCAGGAAAATATCCATCAGATATTCTTCATGGGTGGCAACCAAAGATTCCTCTATCGTTGATGCTCCCACGCCCTCAGAGGAAAAGTATTGAAAAAGTATGTCTTTTCAATAAAGAACATACAAATTATGCAAAAAACTACGCACGTCCTGGTTGGATTCGTGGAGTGATTTTAAAAAGAATTGCACGGATCATGTATCTTGTGTCAACACCATTTGAAACTTGCCGTCGATCATTGAAAAATCATTGGAAAATCTGCAAGACAGCAGCACTTTGAATCCCTTAGTCCAGCCTGTACCCGTACCGTCTCCTGATACACCAATAACGTTGAGACGTTTGACCAGGATCAGAAAGCCAGCTGTCCGATTCCAGATAACTCATTGATGTCTTAATTAGTTGGGGAGGAAATGTTGTAATGCATATATAAAATATATTCTTCTTTCTCTGGTCTGCGCAACAAGTCTCTCGTCTGCACAACATGTCTGCAATTGCTGCTTTCGATGAGAGTTTTAGCAGCACAGGTGTCAGTCGTTCAGAGAGGCTTGCCCACCGCACATCAAGTTAATTATGGTATAAAATTGTACTTACTCTTACTGATAACATCTAATTTTAAACATAAGCTATTAATGAAGTATTTGTAAATAGTTGTATTGTTTATAAACAGAACAGACTTGAAGTTGTTAGCTAAATTTCTTTAGGAGGAAGTGTATCCATGTTGCCCAATAAAATGATAAAAACGTCCGTATCAGATGCCTGAATTAGTGCTCTACGCTGCATACACATTTTTGTATCAGCTTCCTCATAGTAACATTCAAGTTTGGGAACTACACGTTTTGAAATATTTATTCCTTCGTATTTCGTACGAATAACATGACTCTTCAACAGTCAACTAGACTTCTTTATCCAACATGACTTTCCTAAATAAACAAAATATAAACAAATACTTAAGATTTTTATTTAAAGTGAACTTATTTCTTTCATAAATAAGTCAGATTTTCCTCTCTTTGTAACGATCGGTTTGATGTCTGCAATAGCTGAATCATATATTTCTTCAGTTTAAAAAAGCATCAAGTTTCTACCTTAGTTTTTTGTATATGTATAATAAAATAACATAGTTTGAGCATTGATTTGATATAAATTTTATTCATTTACTCAATGAGCAACAGGAAAAAAATGTTTCAAGCAAAAACCGCGCAGTTTTGCCTATCCTCACAAAATCAGGCCAAGTGACGAAACTACCAAGCTTTCACCCTTTAACTCGACGATTAACTTTCTTTAATAGTATATTCACCTTTAATGAATATGCAAGCTTTTTTCGAAACGATCGGTGTTACTTGGCATACATTTCGGTTTTTTGAAAAACTGTTGGGGCGATACCTGAGATTTTTATATATAATGAAATGGCATAAAGTGTGTTCCTTTACTTTTTCAATAAAACTGCTTAATCTTGTTCCCGAACACAAAAACAGACGATGAGAGAGTAAAAACTTCCCCTCAAGTGAGAGAGTTACGAAAATCTGCCCAAGAAACTTCTTTGGACACTTTGTAGCAGCTAAAAATTTGCTGTCATAAGCAGCTGTTTTGCATTTCACTTTCAATTCAAATTGAATGAATTCTTTTCCTTTTTATTGAATTTTGCTAAAAATCAATAAATTTAGGCAAATGGAGCAAACCAATGGCAGTACATTAAGCATTGAATGCTCATTAATGACCTTAGAACGAATTTAAACAATTTAATATGCATTTAAAATTACTAATTAGATCATTTTATACAATTTTGATATCGATTTATTTCGGTTTAGATTTTTTGTTTCTGTCATATTTAGTTGGGTTACTTGAACTTACTACAAAAACGTTCTTTTACTTTTCCTCCAAATTTGAGTTTACTTGAAGTTACTTGAAAAAAGTAAAAGAACACACATATAGTCTAATAATAATAGAATAACATAGGAACAAATAAGTTTCAAATGAAAAACCCTTCATGCTCCCTATCCACATAAAATCAGGTCTAGTGAAAAAACTGCCAATCTTTCACTCGGAAGACCTCTGAATCTTAAAAACATATGTAATTACCTTTCATTTGATACCAAGTTCATTCTTTAACTCGATGAGTACAAAGGTGACAAAAAATCAACCACTTTAATGACACCTCCCTACACGCCCACAAGGATTTCATGAGGAAGAGCTGTGTTTTTTTTGTTATACTAATTGAGACTTAGACCACCATGAAAAAATTGTTATTTAACTCGATGAGTACACAGTCAACCAAAACACGTGCCCTGTTTTGCCATCCCACACCAATCGCACCAGGATTAGGACTGGAAGACCTGCATCTTCTCCAACTCATCTCTTACTATAAAACTGAAATTTTCTTACGTACACGTAATTCGTTGGAAATTCGAAAAAAATAATATAAAATCTGGCATAAGATCTTGTATTGTTAACTGTTGGGTTTCGGAAAGGCCGAATTCAAAGCGATTTTTTTTTAATTTCTGTTGCTAAACACCTAACCAAAATTTGGGGGGGGGGGGAATGCGGCATCAAAGAAGATAATTCAGTAAAATAGTTTTTTTTTATCGCTACATTTTACAAGCGATGTTCACCTTGAAATATTTTCGAACAAGTATTTTCTTTGTAGTTTAATAATATTTCCTTTACTTTTCGCTTGTTTTTTTTAACAAAATGTTTGTTCTATCTTTTTTTAAACAGAGTAATATCTATTAATAGCTTTTGAAAAAAACTTAGTTCAAGTCTGAAAAAAAATATTTTGTAATGAAGTGCGCACGTTCTGAACTTTTAAATAATGTCAAAACCACAACCCTTAACGGTTTTTAGTAAAATTGAACTACGCCATCACACGTCATATATAACAAAAAATTTATGGAAACAGTATTCGAACATTGTAAGACGAATTTTGGTAAAATTCTGTTTTTATGTTTATTTTTTTTTTTAGATTTTTGTATACAGTTTTTTAGAGTTTATTAATATACAGCTATTCATAAAATCAATAATATTTGTTTATTAGTTTTCAAAATATAGAATTTTCAAAAAATAAAAACAAATTCAAAAAATGATTGGCATGCAGAATTTATTGGGCTTCTTATACCTTTTCAAATACTAAATTTTATAGAAATCCAATGAGCCGTTACCGAGAAAGTCCAAAATTAAGAAATCGTAATATTCATAACCGTTAATAAGCTTTTCCTATCATGACAAAGTGTCGACGGTGGCGCCCCTTACAGCTCGTGCGGCGACTAACTGGGTAAGATGAAAGAGACAAATAAAGAGAATTTGAAGAGAAACTTTCTTAATAGTGCCGTCTTGTCTGTTCTGTATTAATAAGAAATGTATAAAAGAGTTAGGTTAAGAAATAGAAAAGGAAAAGGACAAGAAAAAGGAAAAAGAAAGAAAATGTGGTAGGGTAAATTAACCTGATGTTGGAGAAATGTTTTGTTTATTTACATTCTATGGGCAGATGAAAGATGTTTTTTTTGTTGGTTGCGGTTGCAGTGTTGTGCTTTGTTTATAAGGAAGTAAGTATGTATAGATATATGTAGGTAGGTAGTTTGTATACAATGGTTTCGCTTCGCTGAGTTGAATAATTGTTTGTAAGAATTTGATCCAACATTTTCATTGTTTACATTTTTGTAATATGGAATACGAGAACTGGTTCTTACATTCGTTATTATACATACGTACGTCATTGATCTGACTTCTGATTCGAATTCTTTAGGATTTTCAATTTTTGTTTATCTAGTATACTATGAAGATTGCCGTTTGCAAAAATTGTACACACATACATTCTTGATATTTGAACACAATCTGGCTTCTTGCTGTATAAATATAAACGTCCTTGAAAAAAAGGATTTTTGTTTTGAATTTTTCTTTTCATTCAGATGGAAATTAAGTGCAAACTAAGCGTAGGATTTCATTTAAAAAAAAATTGTTGGTAGGTGCTCTGATTGTATATTTAAAGTAACAAAGATCTTTTGAGGATGAAAAAGAATGACAAAATGTATTCCTAGTTAAAGCAAAATATTTGAATTGCTAGAAACAGCTGACCTACCCTACCTTGCTCGCGGGAAATATTTTAATAATATATGTATAATAATTTAAAATCTGGCATAAAAATGCTGTATTGTTGACTGTAGGACTTTGGAAAGGCCGAACCCAAAAGCGATTTTTTTTTTCAATTTCCGTTTCTGAACACTTAATTCTATGGACATGGTCCAAATTTGGAAGAAAAAATGTGGAATCTATGAAGATAATTTAGTATAAAAGGAATTTATTTGTGATCGCTGTATTTTTACATTGCGATTTTCACATTGAAGTATTGTCAAATACCCTTTTTCTTTGTATTTTTAATAGATATTTTTTTTTAAACCAATATATTTAATATTTATAGCATACGTACATACATGTAAAGAGTAAGTAATTTTTTTGATGACGTTTTAATGTAGGTTATTTTTGAGCTTAAGTTGGCATTCTTGGCAAGAACAACTTTGGCGCCGCACAATAATAACAGATTCTAATAGAGGGACAAAATATAGGTACAAACAAAAAAGTCTGATTTATCATTTGGTTTTGTTAATCTTTTAATATCTGTAAACAAATTGAAAAAAAAACTTATTTCAAACTCTAAATTCTAGAAAAAATTAAAAGAAAAAAAGTTGAAATTGATTTTTTCAAAGTTGATATATTGTGTAGGTACTAGATTTGCTTTTAGAATTCTTTTCTCCTATTTATTTTAATTGAACACTGAACACAAAATGATATGTATTTTTTCGAGAAAATTTAAATTTTCAAAAACCCACTTTTTACTTGCGGTTATAGGTGAAGTTATTCACAAAAATGTCTGCATGTCTGTCTGCGTGTATTGCCTAATAAATTGGCTTAGGAAAAAAAAATTTTAAATGGACGGTAGGTAACATTTAGCATGCCATATGAAACCTTTTTGTAATCCTAGAAATTTGTTCTTTTATTTCATTTTCAAATAAAGTTGTTTTTGAAAAATTAATTTTCAAACTAGAAAAATAAAAAAAAAATTAAGGTATGTAAGCGAATTTGTTTTCAATTTTTTTACAAGCAAGCTAACAACAGCAACATTTTCACTTGCGATTAAACATAGTTACCATAATTTAATTGAGATAACAACAAAAGTTGTCGTACTCTCCCCATGTAGACCATTGTATACCTACTTTCATTGTATAATTGTACCTATAAACTGCCTAACTATAACCATTAATTTATTTCCCGCGATCAAGGCTGGGTAGGTCAGCTAGCATTATATATTGAAGTAATTCTAAGCAATTCTATAGAAGGTTTGTTAAAACCAATATTTTGCTTTAGCTAGTAATAGACATAATTTTAAGCATAATTCAAACATACAAATTAACGTAAATAATAGTCCCAACTTTTCTTTTATTTCCGCAAAAGATCTTTCTTAATATAAATTAAATTCGAAACAAAAATCCATTTACGTATGTACATCAAAATCGTTGGAGAAAATTAAGATTTTCCTTAACGGTTATATGGCAGCTACCGTTGTTTTGAGCCCTTAAAATAAAATTTCAATAAAGGCAATGGCTTAAGCCGTTTAGGCTGCTGTTCATAATACATACAGACGGACAGATAGGCAGACTGACAGACTTACAGACTGACAGACTGACAGACTGACAAACTGACAGACAGACTTTTTTTGTCATTAACTTTTTTAGGCTTCTCTCTGATCGTAATATAATGTTTGATCGTTATCTCAATTGTTTTATATTCACGAATAGCCTTATAGTCCCTATAATCGCAAATAAAAATTATTTTAAATTGTCCCCCTGAAAACTATTTTGGGAGGTATTCTCTTTGAGCAATTTAAACTTAAATCGATTAAAAACAACGCTGTATATTAAGAGGGTGATTGGTATAAGATGCACCCTCTATATCGTATTTTTCACGGTGGTGGCCGCATCCAATCGTGCAATTTAGTTTCTTAAAGAACTTTAATCAAAAAAATCGATTATATGTATGTCATAAACAATAACAATAAATTCAATTCAATCAACAACATAATTCATAAGATCACAAAAATGTTTACTAATAGTCGCCATCAACCGATTAACCAAATCTTATTTCGAGTTGTACCCTTTTTATTGCAATTTTATCGTACAAAAATACAACAGCGGCGACGACGGCACAGCCTGTCTGCCGGTTATTATGGTCGATCCTCATCGTCGTTCAACGTGATTAAGATAATATGTACATACTCATGTTTCTGTATTAAGTCGTTCTTGTCAGCCTCATCCTCACCCTCACAATACCACGGCCCACATCGACGACCGACCAACAAAGTGATATTGGAATATTTTATATTGTTGAAGACCAAAAGTAAAGGGAAAAGGGGTGTTTGACTTTGTCCCTCTGTGTGGTTTGTCATTGGAAGCTCTAAGAGTATGAATGAAAAATCCTTTGGAAAGTAAAATCTAAGAGAACGGGTCGTGATATCACGCCCCGCCATAAAAAAAAATTTCAGTACAAATATTTATATGAGATGCGACTTCTTGGTAATTCTATATTCTTTGGCAATATGTTGCTTAACTGTACCCAGCGGTAGGTACACCCCGATTATTTTTAGTACCCTTCAATTTATTCTGAAAGCGACGTCTTTATGTCATATTGGTTTTTGTTTTGATATACAAAATTAAAGTCATGTATCAAGTTTGCAATTATGATATCTTATGTATATACAATTTATAGCAAATTTAAATCGATCTTTTGCGAAACTTTTTCTAGTATCTAGCCAAAGTGGTATATTGGACAATAACTGAAACTGATTCCAACGTCTGACAACGTCTTACCACAAATAATTATATTTATGAGTATATGATTATTTGTGATCTTACCTTAATCTTTTTTCTTATCATTTAGGAATACCTAATAACTTAAGAATACAAAAATATCTAATAAAAACAAATGAACAATAGCTTACAACTTTTAAGACCGATATAAATATGCTTAAAAGCCTCAGATTAATTTAGTATTAGGACTATGTAGGTAGATATAGTTTTTAATACCTGCATTTATAAGAAATATTAATAAATAAAATATGAACTGCATATTTTTACATGAAAGAAAGGTACATACATATCTGTTCCTTAAAATGTAGTAAATAAGCAAAATAAGCTACTACGCACCAAGCAAAATTTTAGATTTGCAAATAAATGTAATCGCGAGTACTTAGAATATTACAAAATATTAGTCATCAAATTTTAATTAAAAGCGAGTTTATTAGCAATAACGCGTCAAAACAAAAATCAGTCTGAATGACTTTTTAAAAGAATTTACATAAATGTATAGGAATTTAGGAACAAAAATTTCTATAACAAATTTGCCTGGGGCCTGAGTATATTTCATTTCAACATACACACGAATATGATTAAAGTATAACCTCAGATATCTCATCGAAATTGTCAAAAGCTGAAACGCAACAGCCGACAAGAGCTTCCCACATCAGACGACAAGAGCTTTTTTTTGAGGAAAGAGAATTTTTCGGCCGATATTAATTTGTATGAGGGCAACAATGCCAACGATTTCATTGTCATCTTGGATTGATTTCTTATACATACATTATGTACATACATATAAATACTATTGTTGTTTTTGATGTTGTTATTTTAGCTTTGTTTTAATGCATACAAGTATGGAAGGGTGAAGTACATACTTACAGAATTCGTGGGTAGACCGAAAGGCGGGAGCTATACTCGTCACCACTGTCTTTCGCGATGGCGTGCGTCACCGTCACGTTATCCTTTTGAATTGTATCAAAGAATATTAGGGCAGGAACCAACGACGATCAGACGTACATACGTCATTTTATAAAACCTTGCTGGTGTATGTCATACACACAGGTATGAACGATCTACGACTATGTAGTTTGGATAACGGTTGCTTTAAGAGTTAACAGGTAGCAAAGGTGTATAAAATGGCTCCTCAAACACTTTAAAGTATAAAACTCAATATTTATATATTTTATTTGGAACAATATTATAAACCACATCTTCCATTGTCAGACACTTGGTACAGTTGCAACCACCGCTCAGACAGCTTAAAGTATAATTAATTAATTTTGTACTTACGTCATAGTATAAAACCTGAATTTTATATAGGTTACTAAGGGAGCTATAAAAAGATGTTTTCTCAGTTATCAGACAGTTTCGATAGTTGTTACATAATGTCAGATACATTAACGTAAATGCCATAGCGAGGTATATAAATGCAAGCGGGTGCGAGTGGAATAGCGCCTTCCGTCTATTGCGACCTTTCACTGCATATCATCGGTCGTTTATATTGTGTGTATTTTGGATTTATCGAATCATTTCTAAATTATGATTTATAAATATAATAATCTCAAAAAATTATTCCAGTAAATGTCAAAGTTTAAAATGTCAGTAAGGTAATAAAACAAAAATCTAATTTAATTAAAATCTCAATTTATAGGAACTTACAGTTTACTATAGGAAGGAATAATTTTTTTGATAATTCCATACAAAGTAAAAAAAATATATTGTAAATATTTTTATTTGTTTCGAACCATAATATTTACTGACTGAGAATTGATCGTCATCAATATCGCTTTCTTAATCAGTATCTGTAATATTCCAAAAAAGGCAATTACAATGTGAATACTCGCAAAATTCATGTAAAATGATTTGAAGATATAATTACCTGATAGAGTACGTAGAGAATCACTAACAAAAATTGGTAGCTGATCAAAGACTTCAAACCACTTAAAATGGTATTGGTAATTTTTCATTACCCAACCATTATTTTCTGATTTGTAGGTAGTTGGATTTTTAAGGTGAGTATTGTTCTAAATGGTACAAATATAGCTCGTCGAAATTTTTCAATTTTTTCGGTTAAAAAGTAGAAATGAGAAATGTCAGCAATTTCTGCGAGCAAACTATATTTGTACTATATATAATAATAATAAAATACTAAATACTATGTTATAATAAATAATATAATAAATAAATACTAATTATATATTATTTTATATTATTATATTGGTTCGAACAAAATAAAAATATTTACAATATATTTGTTTTACTTTGTATAGAACTATCAAAAAAATGGTTCCTTCCTATAGTAAACTATAAGTTTCTATAAATTGAGATTTAAATTAAATTAAATTAAAAGTATTTTTATTTATTTACTTTAATAGCTTACACAAATATTGTAGTAGGTACTTTGTACAAAGTCCTTTGTATTGAATTACGTCAACAATGCGGTATTTTTAATGAATCATACAAAGATTTAAATAGATCAAGGGAAATACTGACTCAGGCCCCTTTGATCTCTTCAATAACTTCCTCTTTGTCGGTGAACTTCTTCCTACCTTCATACACCTTCCATGACAACTAAACCCACACATTTTCGACGCCGAAAAGTTGTTCTATATTTAAAAATGTTGTTATTAAAAATGTTTGTTGTTAAAAATTTAAATATAACCAAACGTATACGATTCACGGAAAAAAACGCCTTGTGGACGAAACCGTCGTGTGTGAAAAAAGACTTTAGACTCCCCCGCGGCTGTGGTGAACTTCTAAAATTGATTTTTCCTTTCTTAAATCTTGCGTGTAAAAGTTGTTTCCGTCAGGCCCATCAAGGTCAAACTTTCTTTCATCAGAAAATGTCACATTCCGCTAATCGTTTGATAATTGCTGCCATCAGTTTTCGAAGCCACATGTGATCTTACAAAACTGAGCAGCTATTGTTTCCGCGTTTTGTTAAGTGTTTTTTTTCAGTTATGGCGCTTCAGGTATCCAACACTCTTAATTACTCCACTCATGGTCATTTGGTTTACTTCTTTCCCAGGTTCATGTCTAATCTTACTTTGAAAATGAGTGTAACTGGAAGCTTACCTTATAATTTTCCATTTTTCTCGGCTTGGAAATGCAGTAAGCCCTGTTTCACAAACAACGGATTTCGACCGTTCGCTGTTGAAAGTAAACTAATAAAAATAATTGGAGCTTTAACACTAGACGCAGAAGGATTTTTTCGGTACAGACGATTTAAAACAGTCATCTCAGTTACTGAAAGACACGACGACCGTGACGTCACCGTCATATCAGAAACGCCCGTACGGAAAAAAACAGTAAGAGTATTCTCCGTATGGACGAAACCACCGTGTGTGAAACAAGGGTAAGAGTAAACCCTTTGTATTTTCTTCCGAAAAAATATTGGAATTCTTAAATAACTGTTAACTATTTTTTTGACTTCGTTCAAGTTTTTTTTAGCTAAAGCGCCTTTAGAAAGATTATCTTAATCTTAAGCCTCTGTTTAAGCAATTCTGGTTAACTTAAATTTTTTTTCTACACATTTAATTTTTTAAACAAATGAAATATACCAATTATCTCACCCGAAAGCTTTGCGTGGGTACACTTCAAAGTGCTCTCAAAACAGTTATTTTAACCAAAAATATTAAACGCAGCTATCCCATTGTTGCAGACTGTATATCTAACAAAAATCTCATTATCTTCCAGCTCAAGAAAATAACGGGGGTTACAGGGGGGTTTCAAACCCCGCAAAAAAATATTCATAGCCACAAATGTGAAACTTTTTCTACACATTATTTAAACCATAAGTTTAAAAAATATCGTCTTCCACCTGTATCCCATTCGTCTTCCAGCCACACAAAAAATTGTGTAAAAAATCCATTTCGGCAAAGATGAACATTCTAGGAATGCTAACTCTTATAGTAATAAACATACAAAAAATATAAGAAACAAAGCAACTAGATTGCTGTCTATACTGTTACAAAGTAGAAACTTTCTAAATTAAGATCAACAATCGTGTACTGCCACATCTTACCATCGCAGCCACATGATAAGCCTGTTCTCAGAACAGGTTTTGTTGGTTTATCAAATTACACTGAACCGAATATTATTCTGTTTATAAGCCAAAAATTCATATGGGCCCCCATGAGGGAGAAGAGGTGTAAAAAGTTGACACGAGATATTTTATTAGAATTAATGTGTTTTTATTTGTTTTTCATACTAGCAACTAGATTTTTCATTTTTATAATTAACGCGTGCACAAGGGACTATTTGTTTTTCTTTTAATGTAGAGCACACTGCGTTGGCATTAAGAAGATAAGGAGGGTAAAGATAGGAGGTGTCGATCAACATTAATGTTGTTCAGCTAAAAAAAAAGAATCTCTACATTTCACGGTACGTCCGAAATTGGGCTCAAGGGTGAACTGATGAGCATTCCTTGCGATACGAGTATTACGGGAGAAACTTTTAAGGGGAGGAATGCAGCTGGCTACTTCGAGTGAAAATTTTTATAAAAGAAACGATAAAATAAGGAAAGACATTAAACATTGCTTCGTTATTCGATAGGAGAAAATTTTTTCAGCGGCAGTTCTATTTCCTATCAATCTTAATACTCGATTTTGTATTCTATCAAGCAGGTGAAGCGATGTTTTTGAAGCACCAGCCCAGAGATGGGAGTTATACTCGATTTTTAGGCGTATAAACGCTTTATAAATTGTAGCCAGATCAAAAGGGGTAAAATAATTCCTACACCAATACAGAAAACAAAAGCGTTAGCAGCATTTTTAGCTATCTCAAATATATGTTCGTTTCGACGGAGGTCGTCGTTGTCTTACATACCGAGTACTGAGAGCTTTTCGATTTCTTCGATGTAAGTGCCATTCAAGGATAGTGGCATTGGGGGTATGTTTAGCTTTAACGATAAACGACAGCATTGAATCAGGATTGAATCCGTCCAATACAACTTGTATTGAACGGTCCAGAAGATAGCTTATAATCCAACGAACAAGAGTATCATCTATCCCAAAAGCACGCATTTTCGATAAAAGTTTCATGCCAAACTCTATCAAATGCCTTAGAGATATCAAGAGGAATATTCTAGCTTTCACCAAAGCAATGTAAAGATTTGTTCCACTGTTCGGTGAGATATGCCATCAGATCACCAGTGGCACGGTTGCTGCGGAAGCCATACTGTTGGTCGTAGAGAAGCTTTCGATCTTCGAGATATTGCTTAAGCTGACGGTTAATCAGCGTTTCCACGACCTAAGGAAGAAGGGATGTTAGTGCAATGGGTCGGTAGGAGAAGGAGGGGGATGAGTCACCTTTCTTAGGGACAGGCTGGACAAATGCTGTTTTCCATCTTCTAGGAAAGATTCCAGAAGAGTAGGAGTGATGGAAAACCTTACGCAGTGGCTTTGCCCGTGTGGAAGAACACCTTTTCAGAAGACTCAGGGGTATACCATTCGGGCCAGCAGACTTGTGTATATCGAGATCTTTGAGAACTCTTGCTACTGGGCGAGTTCAGAAAAAAATCTGTCCCATGGAAAAATTTGCATTCTCAAGTACTGGAGGGGCAACGTTGCTATGAAGCAGCGTGGAGCTAGCAGCGAAATGGGCGGCGAGCAAGTTTTTCTTCTCTGAATAGTAAACAATTAGTTTGTTATTGTCGACGAGCGTTGGAACCGAAGATCTTGAGGAGTTTTTATTGTTTTTTTACAAATGACCAAAACTTTTTTATTGCCGTTGGGACACTGCACAATTTTTTGCCATAGTTTTTGGTCATGCAAAAGTTTTTTTTTTTTTTTTTTTTTTTTTTTTTTTTGAGTTCCTTGCTTATTAGTGTTTTTTTCGATTTTCCTCTGTTGGTTTCGCTTTGTAGGATCGGAAACATACTTCTAAAGGAATTGACGAAGGAGTTAAACCAGGACTTTTCTTTAGACTTGGTGCTTTTTACTCTGTTAGGAATAAAAGCACGCAACCCTAGAAGCATCACATTTGTGGTCATTTCAGCACTGGCATCAATGTCACTACCGAGGAAGCATAGTGACCAGTTAATATTTCCCAACAAAATATTCAGGCCGTCACAGTTGGCTTTCTCGTATTGCCAAATTGTCCTGGTGGGGAGGTCTTCTTTGACTGGATGGGTGGAGGAGTCAAACTTGTATTATATTTATCAGGATGAGAAGTAAGAAACAAGTCAAGAGTATGGGCGGCTTGCACAGCAACATCCGGTATACGCGTTGGCACATCGATCAGTTGGGTAAGGTGATGTAACCCGGCAAATAGCTCAACATACCTTCCTTTGGGCGTTGTCTGACCATAATAGCGGAGCCAATTGGAATTGTGTACATTGAAATCGCCCACAATAACGATTTCAGTGCGAGGACAAAGGGAAACAATTTTCGAGATGGAATCAGACAGCGCATCAAAATCGTTACAAGTCGAACTACTGTCGAGATTTGGACTCCTGTAAATAAAACAATAATCAATGAAAAGCTTGCGGACAGTGAATTTGAGCCACAAGAAGTTAAAGTCCGTGTTGGAACATTGCCCGTATTGGGGAAGGCTCTGGAAGCAATATCATTCCTAACATAGACCATGAGGCTATGATGAGAAAAAAGAAGTGGCACCAAGCTATACCCATGTTAAGCAAATTCTGATAAATCAGTATTTACTCCAGCCTGAGATTCACTTATTGCCAAAACAGCTAGCCTGTATTAAACAGTGTAGACGAACACGTGAAAGATATTCTTCCTTAAACCGCTAACATTAGATCAGAAGACACAAAAATCACTTACCAATTAAAAATACATTCAAAACACAACTATGACAATGTCGAACTGTGAAGGTTCAAATTAATTTCTGCAATAAACAAACTTTTTTAGGTTTTATGCCCATAAGACAGCTTGCATACAAAAAATCATTTTGAACACTCAGCACAATAGGACAAATTCAGATGCCCTTATCTATTTACCGCAAGCATTGAATGGTCATACAATGCCTACGATAGATAAGAAAGAATCAGTTAAGCACTGTTACATTTTTCTCTGCGGGAGACGAATACGATTAAAATCGATTAAAATTATATAAAAAAAGAATTAAACGCGTACCGAGACCGATAACAACGACGACGACGATGAAGACGACGACGACGATTACGCACGCAACTATAATATTACTATTTATAAACACGATATTCTCGGTCGACCAAGAACGAATACTCGAAAAGAGAATGCAAAAAAAATGTAACAACAGCTTGATTAAAATAGCTGCGACCACGGCTGCTCAGCTGGGATGGGTTCAGTAGAAGAATTTTGGATTTCTTTTGATAAACTTGATTGATTTATCGAATCAAAATAGTTTATCAAAAGAATTTATTTATCAAACGAAATTATTTTAGTTATTGTTGTACAGTAGGGTGCAGATAAAAATGAGCACCAGGATTTTTTTTAAACCGAATTAGAAAATTCCAAAACTTAGTATAGAATATAAAGAACCGATAATTGAATAAAAGAAAGAGAGTTTAGTTTGATTAATAATTTTATTTTGAGAAACCGTGGGATAGAAGACACCTGGACTAAAACATAATTATGTTTTCGAATAAATGGTTGGTACAATTCAATATGGCCGTTTGATATTAAGGTAATTATACAGGGGAAATTCAATTGAAATTAGATAACAAAATAAATAAAAAGCAAATGAAACAAAAGAAAAATGGGCCCTTAACACAACTAAAGCACGTCCCGGGAATCTCGAACACGGATAGGTTTAATATAAATATACATATGTTGGGATAATAAATATGTATATATATTTATATCCAAAAATGAAACACAAACTACTTATATTTCTCTATCTCCTATCTCCTTTTCTACTTTTTTAACCTTTCACGTTCCGAATCCTGATTTGAGTCTCCAAATATCCTCGATCCAAAATTAAATAATATAAAAAAAATGTCTCCTCCTCGATTTTCTTTCCTTCACCAAAATTCTTCGAGTTTCTTTTTTTCTCTGTTCTTGCTTGTAAGGCTCTCGCAAGAGTGTCCTCCAAGCTAATTTTCAACTCCCACCTTCCTCCTTCGACCATTCCAGTCATTCACTCATACATACAACACAACCATACGTTTTCTAAACCATCAACACGGCGTTCTGGCTCCCTGGAAGCTTGACGCTACCTAAGAGAGTCACCGTTGTGAGATCTAACGAAACTTTACTCTCACGCACACAAACACGGTTTCCACAAGTTGTTGGATGTGTTTCCAAAACAAGCCGAAACATAATGGACGAGTTCAGAATCCTTCTCAACTATCTATTTTGGAGAAAAATTAAAAAAAGATATAAAATCGAGGAGAAGTCTCAACTCGGCTTTTTCCTACTACTCTTCAACTATCGCGCGGGGCTCGAAACGTGAATTAACAGTAACACAGAGAGTAGCGTTTAAATCATTTACAAATTTTATAAAACCTAACCTTACCTACACGCGTTAAAAATCCATTTTGTACATTAATTAATTAATGTCTTTTTATTTAATTTTAAGATTACGTTACGTTAAATTTAAATTTGATTGAGTGATGTAGATAAGAAGTCACCTGACTCGTTATTTTTGGGCTTCCATCTCGCTTCCGAAACGTCGTGCTGGGACTCGAACACTTGCGTTTGTTGCTTTTGCAAAATAATGGCTATGTACACCAATGGTTGATGAGACCACGGTTGGCCTCAACTTCGCCAATGTTTTGCAGCTGCAACAAAAAGGAGAGGAGGAAAAGAACGACTGAAGGGTAGGGTAGTCACAGCACAAAGGTCGTTGGACAGATAAGGGGATGTATTTGCGACGCAAGTGTGCATTATTTTTTCTGCCACAGCGATAGTGGCTATTTTTCCTTGCTTAAACACTCGCAACAACTATGCGCAAATTATTTTTTGTTTGACTTTTTTATTTTGGTTATTTGTACGCGCACCTCACGTCCGGCGTTGGCGAGCTTAAGACCAACACCACACTGATTGCTATCGCAACTAGGTTGCTGTCCTTACTGTTACACAGTAGAAGCTTTTTAATTGAAGATCAAGAACTCTTATATATAACGACCAAGTTCATAAGCTGTAGTTATATGTATTACAAGGGGACCAACCCAATCATCAGGCTATTTTAATTGTGCTTTATTGCTTTATGTTCAATTTTATCGAAAAAACTTTTGTTTCCCGAGCTGGGTTTGAACAAGCAAACCAGCGTTTACGAAAGCTGAAGTCGTACACATCGTACCATCGCAGCCACATGATAAGCCTGCCCTCAGAACAGGTTTTGTTGGTTTATCAAATAACATAGAACCGACTATCATTTTTATTGGTTCGCACAAGTTTCGTTAATGTTTATTCTTTATTTTACATTTCTTGTTTTTCTGCATTATGTAATTGATTTTTAATTTATTATTTTTGTTGATTATATATTATTTATATTTATACTCAATAATGTACTTACCTCATGTCGCAATCAAACACGGGTCCGTTGGCACCAATAGCCTGGATCGCTAACCGCTCGGGCAATATCGTTGTGGACTTGGTTGTCTACAAATAGAACTGGCTTAGAAAATTTATACTTCAGCAAATCAGACAGCAGTTGTTGAACCCAGACAGTAACAATGTCCCCAGCGTAGTCTGAATCACTAAAACAAGGTAAAGTAAATTTAGTTCTTTTAAAAATCATACCAAAATCAGCTTTTCCTTTAACATATCCACAGCTTGTCGGAAAGGAAACTTCGCTTCTTCTGCTGCACCAGTCGAATTGATTAAAACATCTGCTGGTGTCGACACTGGTACTGCGTCCTTCATACCAACATTTCGATCAATCTTTTAACATACAGTGATTGGTTTACATGAATTGAACCACCTTGAAGTCTTCTCAGTTCCAATCCCAAGAAATGCCTAGCTGGAAACACTTTGATCTGTAGATTATGCTTAAGATGTTCACAAAGTTGCAAAATTTTCATCCATAAGAGCCATTTTGTCAATTTCGGCTTGTTAAAATTTGCATCTTAAACAATTCGATGTCAAAACGGCTTTTTTGAATGAGAGTATTGATAGAGAGATTTATCTCCGTCAACCAAGAGAGTTCGAGGATGGAACTGGTCTAGTTTGTAGACTTAACAAGAGTCTATATGGACTCAAGCAAGCCTCCAGATGCTGGAACCAGACATTCAAAAAATTATTTAATGATTTTTAGTTTTCTGTTTGCGATGCAGATCTGCTGTGTATTTACAAGCTATAGAAATGGAAACAAAACAATTTTAGCAATTTATATAGACGACGGACTTGTTGCTTCAACTAATGAAACTGAAATCGTCGAACTTTTGTTTTAAAATAGTCAACTCCAAACTGTTGGCTAAAGCCCCGAGCAACTAACCTAGCCTTGAAACGTTCACCTTCGTTTTCTGTTGCCCCCTTTAGCTGGTACACCCATTTTGTATCGTATAGTAAATTTTCCAATGTCCATGTTTCACTTTATTGAAGTGACTTCAGTTCCGAATACATTCCATTTTTTATTGTCACTACATGTAATTGCATCATCATAATAAACAGGAATATACGAGTCCGCCAGAAAAGCAAATCCTTCTTCTATACAAGAATAAGCCTCACTTTCTCTGCCTTTAGTACTCCTAAGACGATTTTTCCCCATATAAGTAGAATTCATTCCAACTCAACCTGCATCTTCATAACGATTTGCTTCTTCATCCCCAACAGCACCATCAGCATCTTCGAAAAGGTCATCAGCAACTTCTTCCTCTGCCTCTACTGCCTCAACTCACTCCGCCCTAGGGTCTTCTGTATAAGCTTCCTCCTCAACATCTTTCTCGGGTTCAACAACATCATCAACTTTTTCTTTAGCATCTTTGATAAGTGAGTACGGCTTGCCAACTGAAATTTCTGTACTAGAACGTAAGACCCTTGAACTTGTTATATAAGCATATGACTGGCTAAAAATTACTTCCCTGAAAACATCTACTTTATTCTCTTCCGGTATGTATACTCGATAGCCTTTAACACCATATTCGAAACCAATGAATATTCCTTTCTTTGATTTGCAATCCCATTTTCTTCTTTTCTGTGTGGAACGTGAACGAAAACTTTGCTCCCAAAAACCTGAAGATTCTCGATTTCTGTTTCCTTCCCGAACCACAATTCGTATGGCGTTTTGCCTTTTATCGAGCTCGTACCTATACAGTTAAGAATGTGAACAGCTGTATTCACCGCCTCAGCCCAATAATTTTGAGACAAATCTTTAGCATGAATTATCGAACGTGCTGCTTCAACTATGGTACGCATATCACGCTCGGCGCTTCCATTCTGTTCCGGCGTGTAAGGAACTGTCTTCTGATGATTAACGCTTCGCTGGCTCAATATGTTTTGAACAATCTTATTTGTATACTCTGTACCGTTGTCTGTTCTAAGAGTCCGAACTTTCTTTCCAGTTTCAGTTAAAACTATATCTAGGTACTTTTCAATAGAATTATGGCACTCGCACTTTTCTTTAAGAATGAAAACAGTTCTAAAATGTGAAAAGTCATCCTTGAAAAGTAAAAAATACTTAGAACCTCCAATAGAGCTCTGAGGCATCGGGAAGCACAAGTCAGAGTGCACAAGTTCGGCTACATCCCCAGATTTATGCAGACTACTTTGGAATGGCCCCCGATGTTGCTTCCCATACATGCACGCTTCGCAAAAAAAAAAGTTTCTTCATTCACAAAAGGGAATTTTTCTGGCCGCTAGTGTTTTCTTTATATGCACAATATTCTGATGGCCTAATTTCTCATGCCATCTCTTTAAACTCTTCTTATCTACTTCAGTCAAGTTGACGCATGCACTTTCAACTGATAATGAAATAACCTTCATAAGTAATTTGAATAACTTATTTTCTTATACTCCCACTGCCAAAACAACATTTTCTTTAAGTAACTCGCATTTGGAATTATTTGAGACAAATCTCAATCCTTTGTCCAATGCACAATTCAAAGAAAAAAGATTAAGGCGAATGTCTGGCACGTAAAGAACGTCAGCCAAATGATTTTCTTTCCAAGCAGTGTTGTTATATGACGACACATTTATATCACCTTTCCCATATGCATTGATTGTGTTTCCGTTACCCACTCTCACGATGATGGGTTGCTCAAACTCGTAATAGATAAGAAACCATTCCTTGCGATTCACAATGTGATCGCTTGCACCAGAGTCTAGAAACCATTCATCTGCCTGCCCGACACCAAGAGCACCTCACATAAAAACGCATTGACCTTCTTCTCAACACTACTCGCATTTTTTCTTTCTTTTACCTGTGCCTGTAGACAATCTCTCTTCCAATGTCCGAAATTTTTACAAATAAAACACTTGCCTCGTTTTGGTTGCTCGTTGGATTTTGAGTTCCTAAATTTACTTGAGTGAGCCCTACCCACATACAAAGCCCTAATGTCTTCCAGATCATGCGAGCCATTTCTCGTACCCAAGCGCTCCTCTTCCATTGAAAGCCTCGAAACTAAATTCTACAACGTTTGTTGCTCCACCGCTAAAAAATGGTTAAAACATTCCGGCAACGTTATAAGGATCTTAGTTACCACCATGGAATCTGACACTTTTTCACCTGCGTCCGCAAATTTTTATACAATTGCCTGCAATTTCGAAACATGATCAACTATATTATCTTGTGGATTCTTTGAAAAGCTATAAAACTATTATTGCAACATGTGAACACTAACTTTAGATTTAAGGTCATAAACACTCTCTAATTTACTCCCCATCTTTGATAGCTTTGCTATCATGCAACCTTGACGCATTAATTTTGTTAATTAAGGCTTCACCCTTCACATCACTTGTCTCTGCAGGTACTTCCTCAAACCCCATGACATATTTTAATAGATCCGAAGAACTTTAAACAATCTTCAACTGGAATTGATATAAGTTCCATTGATCCCCATTGCATAGCTTTTCGATCTTTACCACATCGTTCTCCATTTTAAACGATAAACGATATAGCAAACACGAACAATTATACTTTTTATAAATTAACCGTACCAATCGTCAGCAGATTTGCTTCTCGGTACAAAAAACCGTTCTTCTCATCAACTGTTTATCTTAAAAAAAAATAAAACCGCACAATACACCTTGTCTTTTAATATGTAGGTTACTGGGCCCATAGCCTGTTCAATTTTGAGGAAAAAGACAACCGGCGTATTTAGTTAGACTTAACTGTAAGAATAATTTGTTTAATGTAAATAGCTAATAACATACATATATGTATGTAAGTACAGTGAAAAAAGTACAATAGGGTGTTGAATGATATATATTGAATTTTAAACAAATAGGAAATAAACAATTTCAACAGGAACGTTAATATCCTAACCCGAAAAATATCCAAGTGATATAAAATAAAGGGTGTCGCGTGCCAGACAATCTTTTGGAATATTCAAAACAGAAGGAAAGGGGCAACACAGCACTATATAAACAAAATAACACTCAAAAAACTACATGGAAAAAATTAAACTCTACTTAGTTTTTTTTTTGTTTTTTTAGTTGCTTTCTTCGTCTTCTCTTCTTACGATCTCTAAAATAAAATCCTTCCTCGATTCAATCTCCTCAAACTTCCAGGCTGCTCCTAGATTCTCGTTTTCTTTTTAATTTTCTCAACACTTGTTTTCGGCTTTTGCAAAATTATTATTATTTCAAACTTTTTCAAACTAAAAATTATCTTTTTCATGCTTTTCCTAGCTTATCAAGAAGTGTCTACCTCAACAAGTCTAGCTCTTTCTCTGGGCTCCATCCCGTTCTCATTCACACATACATTCATACGCTCAGCCAATCACTTTCGAGGATTTAGTATGACGACATCAACCACCAATGGTGTGTTGTGCCATCGCTGTCGAATTCCATCGAAAGTGCGCATTCTCTCCCTCTCAATTCATAGAGTTCGACAAGTTTTCGGCTCGGCCGTCCAAAACTTGCCGGTCTTGATGGGTGAGTCCAGTCCCCTAAAACTCAATATAAGAACCTTTCTAGATACATCGAAAATTATCAAAACCGGAACCAAGTTTATCTCTGGGCATTCCACCAGTTACTTTTAAACGCTAGTTAAGGTTCGATACAATAATGAATCTTTATTTTTTCCAATTTTACAATCATAATTTTTATATTTACAGTTGAGTTTGCAATTTTTTTTATTATCGTATTTGGTTAAGGAAATGCAATGCAATTTGATTCATTGCGTTTCCGTTCCCATGAGAAAAGCTATAAACTTAAAATCTAGATACTTTTGCTGGTGTCGGTTTTTCGATGTCATCATTAATACTTAAATTAATGGTGTCATTGTTCATATTCATAAAACCTTCACCGCCAGATTTTGAATTCTCCTGAATTCTTTTATTTACATCTGTATTTACAATTTTTACATTTACATTATTTCTTCTAAACCATAAAATGAATAGGATAATAAATATAACAGCGATTAAAATTATTGTTATATTAATACCATAAGATACATTTTTGTGGAACTTTAATTCCTTAATTTCTTTAATGTTTTCGAACTGTTTTATCATTATACTTTCAAAGCTAACAATTTTTGGCAATGAGTTATTAATACTACTACTAGGATAAAAATATTTAGCTTGAATTTTTGTTATTCGATTATAAAATTTTTCTTGAAAAATTTCTAGGCTACAATTATAAAAGTTTATTAAATTATTTCCATTTAATATTATTGTCCGATCGTCACAATTTTGAGTTAACTTTTCCTTAACAATATTTTTAGCTACTAATGTTTCTCCATCAATTGCTTCAGTTATTGTTTTGTTGTTGAATTTAAGTTTACATTCATTTTTCCAAATACAGTTTTTGCTCATTTTTAAATCTTTTAACAATTTGTCTTCTTTATATACGAAATTGTTTTTGTTTACTGTTACAACATATTCATCTTTTTCATCAATCTCGAAAAATTCTGAGTTTGGCATACATAGGTAAAATAAGTTTAAGATCTACTTTGATATAATCTTTTGGAATTTTAATTGCTATAATTATTGATTGGTTAATATATTTCAGTATGCCAACCTTTACTAATTTTAATTTATAGATATCAATATCGTATATTCTAATTTCTTTTGCGGTTAATATACTTGGATGGAAAACATTATTCTTAGCAGCTGCAATGCTATCTTAAATTTGTTCTACTTTGTTTTCTAAATATCTAAGCTTGAGCATTTGGTCTAAGTACATTGAGTGTCCTCTTATCTCGCTATCTTGTTTTGAAATTGAATTGAGAAATCCTAATGTCCTATTTCTGCCCTGATCTATTGCATTTTTGAGAATACTGAATGTATCATTGAAATGTCTATTAATTAGAATTTGTTTGTTTGAATTGAAAATAGCATTATAATTGTTTTCTTCATTAACTTTTAAATGATCTAAAATCTCGTGCCTATCGCCGTCATCCATGGTTCCAAATAACCATTTTTGTGCAGTGCCTACTATATTTATAAGGCCTCTCTTCTGTCTAGTTTCTTTTGGTATTATTGATCTGATTTTTGCTCTAATATCATAAACCGTTATTTTTAGCAATTCTTTATTATCCATTTCTAAATTTTATATATTTGTTTCCAGTTGAGAATGTAAATTGTGTATATCGTTAACATTAATTAAGTGTAGAATTGTGTTTGTTTGGTTCACAATTTCGATTTCCTTGACCTTGATGATGGTGTATCCTATTTCTTCATGAATTTGATTTACTTGCAGTAGCCGCTGTACTACTGGGATCAGAACTAGGAATATTACCAAGTTGGTTAACATCTGTGGATTTAAAAGGTCTTTTTATATTTGCAACATGTACATTTTTTAAACGATTTAATCTGTAATAGGGTTCATCTTTATGCCTAAGTCTTTTATAATTCCTAATATGTCCTACTCCTCTATTTTCTGTATAATTTTCTCTGCCTTTTGTAAATAATATTCTACTTTGTTTTTTTCTATTCTTGAACTTAACTCTTGACTAGATACTTTTTCTTTTGCCTGCCTGGGAGAACATTTTATTGTTGAGTGATATCGATCGTTATAATTTCCTATAGCCATCTGTATCTTCATTTCAATTGAGAACTCACTACCCTCTATTCCCGTTATTATTTCTAATAAAGTTGAGTGAAGCCGCTCTATATCTGCATTTCCTGTGTGGTTATTCGGTTTTGTCAAGTGAACTTCTATCCCTTCGGCATAAAGATATTCAATCAGTTGCTCAGCTCTAAATTCATTGTCCATTATAATTTTCTTTGGTTTACCAAATTTCGCAATTTGTTCTATAACTAGTTTTTTTTGTCCTCCAGTTTCGATCGGTTATTTGGTAAGCTGCTGCAAACTTTGTTAATTTATCTATTGTTGTTACAAAACCATGTTTTTTAAAGTGAAATATATCAAGATGTATAATATCATTTTTGTCTTTTGGAGTTTCTGAGATTTCAAACTTTGCTTTAATATATTTTATCTTTTAGGCTATAGTAACATTCATTTATACCACTATGCATTGACTCTTTAGTGTGGTATAATGACAATTGCTTTTGTAATTCTTATTCTGTTTTAATTTCTTGTGCTCTTTTCGAACATCGTATGAATCTGATATTATTGTCTGATGAAAAAAGTTCTATTAAAATTAATTGTTCTCTATTGTAATCTGAGTCATTAACTTCGGAGTATATTCCCGTTTGACCGTTCTTAATATATCTTTTTAATAAATCTTTTATTCTATTTTTGTCTTCCAATTGATTTAATTCTATAATTGTTCTTTTATGCAGTGTCTGAGCTTCATGCTCTGGACTATATATAATAATAAAATCTGTGTTCTGTATTTATTAACAATATCATCTTTTATACTTATGTGATCTAATCTCTGTTCATCAACTGAATGTTGGGTTTGAGAATCAGATATTTCTAAATTCGACTCTTCGTCATTATTTTCATTTATCTTCTCAGAATTTTCTAATCGGCTTCAATAATCTGCGACCTTATTTTCTCTGCCCTGCAAATACTCAATTTATAATTAAACTCCTGAAGTTTAAGTAACCACCTTTAATTGCGCTGAGAAAATTCTTTTCCCTTATATTTTCCGTTTAGATACTTAATTGGTGCATGATCAGTTACAATTTTAAATGTTTTCCCATATAAATATGGTCTTAAATAAGCAACTGCGTAAACAATAGCTAAGAATTCCTTATCTGTGGTACTATAATTTTGTTCGTGTTTATTTAGTGTTCGTGAGATAAAACATACCGGATGACCTTGCTGTGACAGCACTGCTCCTATGGCATAGTCACTGGCATCCGTTGTTACAACAAATGGTTGGCTATAATCTGGATACCTTAAAATTGGTTGCGATAAAATCAAACTTTTGAGATTTTCAAAAGCTGTTATATATTGAGGATCATTTGGATTTATCTTGTTGCCTTTTTTTAAATATATGATCATAGGGTGGCTATTTTTGAATAATCCCTAACAAACTTTCTATAAAACCCTGTAGTTCCTAAAAATCCTTTCAATTGTTTTTCGGTTCTTGGTATTTCAATTTCTTGTATAGCCTTGACCTTATCTGGATTTGGCATCATACCATCTTTTATCAAAACGTGACCTAAAAATTCAGTGTGTTTTTTAAGAAAACTGCACTTATCTGCTTAAAATTTTAAATTGTGTTTTCTAAGTCTGGTAAAAATCTTTCTTAATGAAACTATATGCTCCTCCAGTGATGTCGAGAAGATTAATATATCATCCATATAAACAACGCAGATTGTATTTATATATTCGCGAATATCGTTCATCATACGTTGGAAAGTGGCTGAAGCATTCTTCAAACCAAAAGGCATACGAACATATTCATTAAAACCGCCAGGAGTCACAAATGCTGTTTTTTCTATATCTTTTTCAGCAACCATTATTTGATGGTAGCCTTTAGCCAAGTCAATTGTACTGAAGTATTGGGCATTTCCTAATTCGTCAAGAATGCTATCAAAATTAGGTATAGGGTATTTGTCATCTATAGTAAACTGGTTTAATCTCCTATAATCGACAACTGTTCTAAATTTCTGAATCCCTGAGTTGTCTTTTTTCTTGGGTACAACTATTATCGGTGAACTATACTTGCTTTTACTTTTCCTAATTATTCCATTTCTTTCCATTTCTTCTAACTGTCTTTTAACTTCCATCTCATGGACTTTCGGATACCTATAAAGTCTTGAATTTATTTGTTCATCCGTTGTTGTCCGCATTTCATGAACTATAGTATTTGTTGTTGCCAGAATATCTTCTTCTCTATACGGAAGTTCGTTAAATTCTTTAATAATCTGTTGTACACCTTCTTTCTCTTGTTCATTTAAATGATCTAATGAAATATCATGCACTTCACTTACTTCCAGTACATTTACTTCTTCTTGGACAGTTTTTGTCAGGAATGGAAGGCTCACTCCATTAGTCATTATAACTTCTTGTTTCTCTAAATTAATTTCTTTTACATTTTTAGTCATCCAATCCATACCCAATATAAAATTATATGGCTTTTCTATTTTCATCGCAATCCACTTCATTCGAGCATTTACTGGATATCTGAATTCATCTGGACAAATCGTGGTTACAACTCTATTTGGTTTATTTACTTCTCCTTGTATTGTTGTTATAAGTGTTGAATCATTATTTAATATCTTATACCCTAGATTTGTTCAATTATTTTCATTTAATACAGAGATTGTCGACCCGGTGTCTAATAACGCTACGTATCTTTGTTTTTTTTCAAATGTCAATGTCAACACTATTTTGTTCTCCGAGGCTAGTTTATAAAAAATGTATCTTCTAATGTATGTACTTCATCGACCGACATGTGATCCGATCTCTGCCTGTGTTGTTGGCTGTATCTATTATTGCATTGTTGCACTTGCTGTGAATTATTATAATTTTGCCTGAAATTATTTGAACTTGGTTTCCAATTATTCTCTCTATAATTTTGGCTGTTATGTGGCCTCCAAATACTGTTTTTGTGATTTAGAAAATTACTTGGAATCAAATTATTGCCTCTATGACCTTGATTAAAAGTTTCTTGTTTTGCTTGCTTGAAGTTATTATATTGTCTTTTAAACCTAAAATTCCCTTCAATTTTATCTTGATTTACTTTTCTATATACGGTATCTTTTATATTTAAGTTCGTAAAATCCTGCCCGATGAAAGTGTCTATTATATTTCTAATTTCAGTTTAATTTGTCTTATTCATAATGCAATATGCTAAGGACCCTGAAACTAATGATTTTACTCTTTGACTAGCTATGCCGCTAAGAATGTCTGCCATCGTCGAGCCGTCATTACAAAAAGCTGCATATTCGGCTATTTCTTCTACAATGTTTGTTAACTTATTAAATTAAATCTAATATGCTACTTACTTTAAGGGACATTATTTCGCTGGATAATGTTATCTGGTCTTTTCTGGATCTGAAATGGGTTTTAAGTCTTAGCTGGCACTCCTCCCAAGTCATCGGAGGGTTGACCCTTAGGATGTTTTTTGCTGGTCCGGATATCTTCAGGTTGTAGATGGTTTCGTAAGCTTCTTTTTTATCTTCTTCTTTCTTTCGCTCTCCGATTTTTTTGTTGACCATGTCAATAAAAGAAGGTAATGTTCCCGACACTCCGTTGAAAGTTGGTAAAAATTCTAAATCTTTTTCTATGCTTGTGGATGCCCTTGCATTTTGGACAATTAAATTCGTTAGCATAGCGATGCATTGTTGAATTTGGCTTTGGTCTTGTTCAGTCATTTTCACTATTCACTAATGTATGTTTGTATGTAATTGCAGTTTTGTTTCTTTTTTTTCTTTTATTTAAATGCTCTACGTTACTTATGTTCTTTTTTTTTTTGTATCTTATTATCACTTTAGTTTTTTTTTTTTTTTTTTTTACTTTTGATTTGCTATGACTTTGCAATTAGTTCGTAGCAATCAGTTATATGTATATTTTTGAGAAAATATTTATGTAGCTTCGTTTCTTCGCGTTAAAATAATTTTTTTTCTTTAACACTTCGTATCAACTCTTCGTTTTCGTTTCTTTGAGAAAAAAACTTATATAATAAATAAAAATATTTTTTTTTCTTTTAACACTTCGTATCAACTTTTTCCTTTTCACCGACTGCGCCAGTTAAGGTTCGATACAATAATGAATCTTTATTTTTTCCAAAAATATTTTTTTACAATCATAATTTTTATATTTACAGTTGAGTTTGCAATTTTTTTTTATTATCGTATTTGGTAAAGGAAATGCAATGCAATTTGATTCATTGCGTTTCCGTTCCCATGAGAAAAGCTATAAACTTAAAATCTAGATACTTTTGCTGGTGTCGGTTTTTCGATGTTATCATTAATACTTAAATTAATGGTGTCATTGTTCATATTCATAACACGCGTGGAATGTGAATCGAGTAAGTTCTAAAATCAATGTGTCCTATATTTTTAAAACCCGCATTTGTTTCTTTGAGAAGAACTAGAAGGAGGAAATCTTAAATTACCGATAATCCTTAACCTACGCTAGTGTACCCTTTTGCAGATTTGGGAGTAAAGAGAAGAACTTTTAATATTCCAACCTTTTGATACCTTGTTTTTAATTTGGTTGGGCTCAAAGCCGCAGAAAAGTTTGGTTAGGCTAAAGCCGTTAGTGAAATTAATGTTTGTGTTTTCGTTGGGTACTTTGCCATTGATGTTCATAATATTGTGTGGTGATGGACTCATGCTCACTCATATCGCAAGTTTGATAGTTCCTTCTGTCGTTTTTCAAACCGTTTGTTGCGTTCGAATCTCCAGCTCATCAGCTGGCTCATCACGATTGGTTCAATTCCACAGTTGAAAGGATTGGGTGTTTGTAAAGGATTTGTCGTTTTGGAAGCTGATGGCTTTTGCAGGATTCTCTGTGAGTACACCACTGGTTGTTGCAACCATGGTTGCCTTCAACTCACCAACAATCATGAAGCCACAATCGAACTTGAAAAAAAGGTTTGTACAAATACCACACGATGGTTTTTGTTGTGGTAATTTTCACTGCAACAAATCCCACCCTTACCTTCCAGGAAATGTGTTTACTTTTCATAAGAAACTTAAACCATTTCCTAAGGCCTTACTACCACACAAAAGGAAAAGAGGAAACAAACGGAAGGGCAAACACCACAAGTCGGGGTTCCATCAAGGCAAAGAAAAGGAAATCGATTTTGTGATAAAAAAAGGTAATCTTTAAAAAAAACAGACCAAGGTATGTATTTAGTTCAAAACAAACTATCAGAGCAGGAAACATCGAATAGATGCGAATTATTAAAAGCAATGAAAATAACTACGATTAAGAGAAAATTTAAGGAAAATGAAAAATTAACTAGGGACTTTCAATATATCTAACTACCTCATTAACAAACGGCAGAACGTGGCACGTTTAGGAACTCAACGTTCTGCGATCTTTCCCTTTATCATCTTTTAGTGCGTATGCCCAAGGTGACAAACGTTGGCTTATACGAAAAGGTCCAATGAACTTTGGAGCCAATTTCGCAGCATAATAATTAGCAGCGTCGGAAAGAAAGAAGTTTTTTCGCCACGCGAGATCGCCAAGTTGATACTGTGTTTCTATTCTGCGTAGATTATAAGTCTGGGCAGACTTCTTTGTCGCTACCCCTAATTTCTTCGATATATCCTCTCTGAGCTTTTCTAATTGAGTTCCAATATATTCCTATTGTTGAGGCCTATCGTTATTATTGACCATACACTGTAAATCACGACCACTAGTGACCATGTTTCTACCAAAATTAGCAAAGTATGGAGAAAAAACTAACATGCTGTGAAGTTCGGATTGCACAGGCCACTTTTGCCAGCTACGAATACCAACTTTGATGATTTTCTGAGACAAAGGCCCTTAAGGTAGTTTTTATTATTTGATTGATCCGTTCCACTGGATTCGCTTGAGGTGGTAATATGCAGTATACAAACAACCCATTTCGGAACACCAAACAATCGAAAGACATTTTCCTCGAGTTCCTTGCAAACTGCCTTCGCAGTTACAGACCGAAGCGGAAACAACAAAGGAAACTTGGTAAAATAGTCGACCACAGTCAGAATGTGAATAAACCCCTTTCGATGATTTTAGGGGCCCACTAAATCCACGCAGATCATTTCACATGGTTTGGAGGTACCTTCCCTTTCTGTCATTAGACCAGCTGGTTGTTGGCGAGTTGTACAATTCATAACATATTTAGTGATATCCCCCTCATCTTTGGTCAATAATATTTTTCAACTTCTTATGTAGTTCCTAAAAATCCTTTCAATTGTTTTTTCGGTTCTTGGTATTTCAATTTCTTGTATAGCCTTGACCTTATCTGGATTTGGCATCATACCATCTTTTGTCAAAACGTGACCTAAAAATTCAGTGTGTTTTTTAAGAAAACTGCACTTATCTGCTTGAATTTTTAAATTGTGTTTTCTAAGTCTGGTAAAAATCTTTCTTAATGAAATTATATGCTCCTCCCGTGATGCCGAGAAGATTAATATATCATCCATATAAACAACGCAGATGGTATTTATATATTTGCGGAGAATATCGTTCATCATACGTTGGAAAGTGGCTGAAGCATTCTTCAAACCAAAAGGCATACGAACATATTCATTAAAACCGCCAGGAGTCACAAATGCTGTTTTTTCTATATCTTTTTCAGCAACCATTATTTGATGGTAGCCTTTAGCCAAGTCAATTGTACTGAAGTATTGGGATTTTCCTAATTCGTCAAGAATGCTATCAATATTAGGTATAGGGTATTTGTCATCTATAGTAAACTGATTTAATCTCCTATAATCGACAACTATTCTAATTTTCTGAATCTCCGAGTTGTCTTTTTTCTTGGGTACAACTATTATCGCTGAACTATACTTGCTTTTACTTTTCCTAATTATTCCATTTCTTTCCATTTCTTCTAACTGTCTTTTAACTTCCATCTCATGGACTTTCGGATACCTATAAAGTCTTGAATTTATTTGTTCATCCGTTGTTGTCCGTATTTCATGAACTATAGTATTTGTTGTTGTCAGAATATCTTCTTCTCTATACGGAAGTTCGTTAAATTCTTTAATAATCTGTTGTACACCTTCTTTCTCTTGTTCATTTAAATGATCTAATGAAACATCTTGCACTTCACTTACTTCCAGTACATTTACTTCTTCTTGGACAGTTTTTGTCAGGAATGGAAGGCTCACTCCATTAGTCATTATAACTTCTTGTTTCTCTAAATTAATTTCTTTTACATTTTTAGTCATCCAATCCATACCCAATATAAAATTATATGGCTTTTCTATTTTCATCGCAATCCACTTCATTCGAGCATTTACTGGATATCTGAATTCATCTGGACAAATCGTGGTTACAACTCTATTTGGTTTATTTACTTCTCCTTGTATTGTTGTTATAAGTGTTGAATCATTATTTAATATCTTATACCCTAGATTTGTTCAATTATTTTCATTTAATATAGAGATTGTCGACCCGGTGTCTAATAACACTACGTATCTTTGTTTTTTTTCAAATGTCAATGTCAACACTATTTTGTTCTCCGAGGCTAGTTTGTAAAAAATGTATCTTCTAATGTATGTACTTCATCGACCGACATGTGATCCGATCTCTGCCTGTGCTGTTGGCTGTATCTATTATTGCATTGTTGCACTTGCTGTGAATTATTATAATTTTGCCTGAAATTATTTGAACTTGGTTTCCAATTTTTGTGATTTTTGTGTCGTGTATTCCAATGTTCGTGGTATAAGAAAGAATTTCTTTCACCTGTACGTCTACTCTGTTCAATACAGGCCAGCTGTTTTGGCATTTAGTGAAACCCAGGTTGGAGTAAATACTGATTTATCAGAGTTTGCTCTACATGGGTATAGCTTGGTGCCATTACTCTTTTCCCATCATGATCTCGTGGTCTATGTTAGGAATGATATTGCTTGCCAGAGCCTTCCCCAATATGGGCAATGTTCCAACACGGACTTTAACTTCTTGTGGCTCAAATTCACTGTCCGCAAGCATGTCATTCATTATTGTTTTATTTACAGGAGTCCAAATCTCGACAGCAATTCCACTTGTAACGAGTTTGATGCGCTGTCTGATTCCATCTCGAAAATTGTTTCCCTTTGTCCTCGCACTGAAATCGTTATTACGGGCGATTTCAATGTACACAATTCCAATTGGCTCCGCTATTCTGGTCAGACAACACCCGAAGGAAGGTATGTCGAGCTCTTTGCCGGGTTACATCACCTTACCCAACTGATCGATGTGCCAACGCGTATATCGGATGTTGCTGGGCAAGCCGCCCATACTCTTGACTTGTTTCTTACTTCTCACCCTGATAAATATACCATTAGTGTAACTTCTCCATTTGGCACTTCAGACCATTGTGTTATTTCAGCTAATTTCTCATCCTCTACCCATCCAGTTAAAGAAAAACTTCCCACCAGGACCGTTTGGCAATACGAGAAAGCCAACTGGGACGGCCTGAATATTTTTTTCCGAAACTTTAACTGGTCACTATGCTTCCTCGATAGTGACATTGATGCCAGTGCTGAAATGATCACAAGTGTGATTCTTCTAGGGATGCGTGCTTTTATTCTCAATACAAGTTGTATTGGACGGATTCAAGTCTGATTCCCATAAAATAAATGCTGGTGTGCCCCAGGGCTCTGTTCTATCTCCGACTCTTTTCCTCATTTTTATAAATGATCTTCTGTCTGTTACTTCTAATCCACTTAACTGTTTTGCTGACGACTCTACCCTCAGCTTTTCATATTCGTTCGATAATTCACGTCCTTCGCCTTCGGACGTACAATTGCAGTGGTGCCGTATGTCAAGCTCATTAAACTCCGATTTATACAGCATTGTCAAATGGGGTAATAGAAATCGTGTGGAGTTTAATGCTTCGAAAACTCAATGCTGTCTTCTGTCGTTAAAGCTTAACATTCCCCCAACGACGACCTCCGTTGGAACGACCATATATTTGAAATCGCTAAGAATGCTGCTAAGTGCTTAGGTTTTCTGTATCGGTGTAAGAAGTATTTTTCCCCATCTGATTTGGCTACAATTTATAAAGCGTTTATACGCCCTTAACTCGAGTATAACTCCCACCTGTTGGCAGGTGCTTCACAAACATCGCTTCACCTGCTTGATAGAATACAAAATCGAGCGTTAAGATTGATAGGAAATAGAACTGCCGCTGAAACAATTGCCCCTCTCGAACACCGACGCAATGTTTCATGTCTTTGCTTATTTTATCGTTTCTTTTATAAAAAATGTTCACTAGAGGTAGCCAGCTGCATTCCTCCCCTTAAAAGTTTCGCCCGTAATACTCGTCTTGCTAGGAATGCCCATCAGTTCACCCTTGAGCCCAATTTCGGACGTACCGTGAAATATAGGGATTCTTTTTTTAGCCGTACAACACGACTTTGGAATGGTTTACCCGGCGAGATTTTCCCTTGCCATTTCAATTTGCAAACATTCAAAACCAATGTTAATCGACACCTCCTATCTCTCCCCTCCCTATCTTCCTAATGCCCGCGCAGTGTGTTACATTAAAAGGGAAACAAATAGTCCCTTGTGCGCGCGTTAATTATTAAAAAAAAAAAAAAATTATTCTCTCTATAATTTTGGCTGTTATGTGGCCTCCAAATACTGTTTTTGTGATTTAGAAAATTACTTGGAATCAAATTATTGCCTCTATGACCTTGATTAAAAGTTACTTGTTTTGCTTGCTTGAAGTTATTATATTGTCTTTTAAACCTAAAATTCCCTTCAATTTTATCTTGATTTACTTTTCTATATACGGTATCTTTTATATTTAAGTTCGTAAAATCCTGACCGATGAAAGTGTCTATTATATTTCTAATTTCAGTTAAATTTGTCTTATTCATAATGCAATATGCTAAGGACCCTGAAACTAATGATTTTACTCTTTGACTAGCTATGCCGCTAAGAATGTCTGCCATCGTCGAGCCGTCATTACAAAAAGCTGCATATTCGGCTATTTCTTCTACAATGTTTGTTAACCTATTAAATTAAATCTAATATGCTACTTACTTTAAGGGACATTATTTCGCTGGATAATGTTATCTGGTCTTTTCTGGATCTGAAATGGGTTCTAAGTCTTTGCTGGCACTCCTCCCAAGTCATCGGAGGGTTGACCCTTAGGATGTTTTTTGCTGGTCCGGATATCTTCAGGTTGTAGATGGTTTCGTAAGCTTCTTTTTTATCTTCTTCTTTCTTTCGCTCTCCGATTTTTTTGTTGACCATGTCAATAAAAGAAGGTAATGTTCCCGACACTCCGTTGAAAGTTGGTAAAAATTCCAAATCTTTTTCTATGCTTGTGGATGCCCTTGCATTTTGGACAATTAAATTCGTTAGCATAGCGATGCATTGTTGAATTTGGCTTTGGTCTTGTTCAGTCATTTTCACTATTCACTAATGTATGTTTGTATGTAATTGCAGTTTTGTTTCTTTTTTTTTCTTTTATTTAAATGCTCTACGTTACTTATGTTTTTTTTTTGTATCTTATTATCACTTTAGTTTTTTTTTTTTTTTTTACTTTTGATTTGCTATGACTTTGCAATTAGTTCGTAGCAATCAGTTATATGTATATTTTTGAGAAAATATTTATGTAGCTTTGTTTCTTCGCGTTAAAATAATTTTTTTTCTTTTTCGTATCAACTTTTTCGTTTTCACCGACTGCGCCAGTTAAGGTTCGATACAATAATGAATCTTTATTTTTTCCAAAAATGTTTTTTACAATCATAATTTTTATATTTACAGTTGAGTTTGCAATTTTTTTTATTATCGTATTTGGTGAAGGAAATGCAATGCAATTTGATTCATTGCGTTTCCGTTCCCATGAGAAAAGCTATAAACTTAAAATCTAGATACTTTTGCTGGTGTCGGTTTTTCGATGTTATCATTAATACTTAAATTAATGGTGTCATTGTTCATATTCATAACACGCGTGGAATGTGAATCGAGTAAGTTCTAAAAGTAAGTCCTATATTTTTAAATCCCGCATTTGTTTCTTTGAGAAGAACTAGAAGGAGGAAATCTTAAATTACCGATAATCATTAACCTACGCTAGTGTACCCTTTTGCAGATTTGGGAGTAAAGGGAAGAACTTTTAATATTCCAACCTTTTGATACCTTGTTTTTAATTTGGTTGGGCTCAAAGCCGCAGAAAAGTTTGGTTAGGCTAAAGCCGTTAGTGAAATTAATTTTTGTGTTTTCGTTGGGTACTTTGCCATTGATGTTCATAATATAGTGTGGTGCTCGCTCATATCGCAAGTTTGATAGTTCCTTCTGTCGTTTTTCAAACCGTTTGTTGCGTACGAATCTCCAGCTCATCCGCTGGCTCATCACGATTGGTTCAATTCCACAGTTGAAAGGATTGGGTGTTTGAAAAGGATTTGTCGTTTTGGAAGCTGATGGCTTTTGCAGGATTCTCTGTGAGTACACCACTGGTTGTTGCAACCATGGTTGCCTTCAACTCACCAACAATCACGAAGCCACAATCGAAATTGAAAAAAAGGTTTGTACAAATACCACATGATGGTTTTTTTTTGTGGTAATTTTCACTGCAACAAATCCCACCCTTACCTTCCAGGAAATGTGTTTACTTTTCATAAGAAACTTAAACCATTTCCTAAGGCCTTACTACCACACAAAAGGAAAAGAGGAAACAAACGGAAGGGCAAACACCACAAGTCGGGGTTCCATCAAGGCAAAGAAAAGGAAATCGATTTTGTGATAAAAAAGGTACTCTTTAAAAAAAAACAGACCAAGATATGTATTTAGTTCAAAACAAACTATCAGAGCAGGAAACATCGAATAGATGCGAATTATTAAAAGCAATGAAAATAACTACGATTAAGAGAAAATTTAAGGAAAATGAAAAATTAACTAGGGACTTTCAATATATCTAACTACCTCATTAACAAACGGCAGAACGTGGCACGTTTAGGAACTCAACGTTCTGCGATCTTTCCCTTTATCATCTTTGAGTGCGTATGCCCAAGGTGCCAAACGTTGGCTTATACGAAAAGGTCCAACGAACTTTGGAGCCAATTTCGCAGCATAATAATTAGCAGCGTCGGAAAGAAAGAAGTTTTTTCGCCACGCGAGATCGCCAAGTTGATACTGTGTTTCTCTTCTGCGTAGATTATAAGTCTGGGCAGACTTCTTTGTCGCTACCCCTAATTTCTTCGATATATCCTCTCTGAGCTTTTCTAATTGAGTTCCAATATATTCCTATTGATGAGGCCTAGTGACCATGTTTCTACCAAAATTAGCAAAGTATGGAGAAAAAACTAACATGCTGTGAAGTTCGGATTGCACAGGCCACTTTTGCCAGCTACGAATACCAACTTTGATGATTTTCTGAGACAAAGGCCCTTAAGGTAGTTTTTATTATTTGATTGATCCGTTCCACTGGATTCGCTTGGGGTGCTAAAATGCAGTATACAAACAACCCATTTTGGAACACCAAACAATCGAAAGACATTTTCCTCGAGTTCCTTGCAAACTGCCTTCGCAGTTACAGACCGAAGCGGAAACAACAAAGGAAACTTGGTAAAATAGTCGACCACAGTCAGAATGTGAATAAACCCCTTTCGATGATTTTAGGGGCCCACTAAATCCACGCAGATCATTTCACATGGTTTGGAGGTACCTTCCCTTTCTGTCATTAGACCAGCTGGTTGTTGGCGAGTTGTACAATTCATAACATATTTAGTGATATCCCCCTCATCTTTGGTCAATAATATTTTTCAACTTCTTATGTAGTTCCTTAAAATTCTTTCAATTGTTTTTTCGGTTCTTGGTATTTCAATTTCTTGTATAGCCTTGACCTTATCTGGATTTGGCATCATACCATCTTTTGTCAAAACGTGACCTAAAAATTCAGTGTGTTTTTAAAGAAAACTGCACTTATCTGCTTGAATTTTTAAATTGTGTTTTCTAAGTCTGGTAAAAATCTTTCTTAATGAATTTATATGCTCCTCCCGTGATGCCGAGAAGATTAATATATCATCCATATAAACAACGCAGATGGTATTTATATATTCTCGGAGAATATCGTTCATCATACTATGGAAAGTGGCTGAAGCATTCTTCAAACCAAAAGGCATACGAACATATTCATTAAAACCGCCAGGAGTCACAAATGCTGTTTTTTCTATATATTTTTCAGCAACCATTATTTGATGGTAGCCTTTCGCCAAGTAAATTGTACTGAAGTATTGAGATTTTCCTAATTCGTCAAGAATGCTATCAATATTAGGTATAGGGTATTTGTCATCTATAGTAAACTGATTTAATCTCCTATAATCGACAACTATTCTAAATTTCTGAATCCCTGAGTTGTCTTTTTTCTTGGGTACAACTATTATCGCTGAACTATACTTGCTTTAACTTTTCCTAATTATTCCATTTCTTTCCATTTCTTCTAACTGTCTTTTAACTTCCATCTCATGGACTTTCGAATACCTATAAAGTTTTGAATTTATTTGTTCATCCGTTGTTGTCCGTATTTCATGAACTATAGTATTTGTTGTTGTCAGAATATCTTCTTCTCTATACGGAAGTTCGTTAAATTCTTTAATAATCTGTTGTACACCTTCTTTCTCTTGTTCATTTAAATGATCTAATGAAATATCTTGCACGTCTCTTACTTCCAGTACATTCACTTCTTCTTGGACAGTTTTTGTCAGGAATGGAAGGCTCACTCCATTAGTCATTATAACTTCTTGTTTCTCTAAATTAATTTCTTTTACATTTTTAGTCATCCAATCCATACCCAATATAAAATTATATGGCTTTCCTATTTTCATAGCAATCCACTTCATTCGAGCATTTACTGGATATCTGAATTCATCTGGACAAATCGTGGTTACAACTCTATTTGGTTTATTTACTTCTCCTTGTATTGTTGTTATAAGTGTTGAATCATTATTTAATATCTTATACCCTAGATTTGTTCAATTATTTTCATTTAATATAGAGATTGTCGACCCGGTGTCTAATAACGCTACGTATCTTTGTTTTTTTTTCAAATGTCAATGTCAACACTATTTTGTTCTCCGAGGCTAGTTTGTAAAAAATGTATCTTCTAATGTATGTACTTCATCGACCGACATGTGATCCGATCTCTGCCTGTGTTGTTGGCTGTATCTATTATTGCATAGTTGCACTTGCTGTGAATTATTATAATTTTGCCTGAAATTATTTGAACTTGGTTTCCAATTATTCTCTCTATAATTTTGGCTGTTATGTGGCCTCCAAATACTGTTTTTGTGATTTAGAAAATTACTTGGAATCAAATTATTGCCTCTATGACCTTGATTAAAAGTTTCTTGTTTTGCTTGCTTGAAGTTATTATATTGTCTTTTAAACCTAAAATTCCCTTCAATTTTATCTTGATTTACTTTTCTATATACGGTATCTTTTATATTTAAGTTCGTAAAATCCTGCCCGATGAAAGTGTCTATTATATTTCTAATTTCAGTTAAATTTGTCTTATTCATAATGCAATATGCTAAGGACCCTGAAACTAATGATTTTACTCTTTGAATAGCTATGCCGCTAAGAATGTCTGCCATCGTCGAGCCGTCATTACAAAAAGCTGCATATTCGGCTATTTCTTCTACAATGTTTGTTAACTTATTAAATTAAATCTAATATGCTACTTACTTTAAGGGACATTATTTCGTTGGATAATGTTATCTGGTCTTTTCTGGATCTGAAATGGGTTTTTAGTCTTTGCTGGCACTCCTCCCAAGTCGTCGGAGGGTTGACCCTTAGGATGTTTTTTGCTGGTCCGGATATCTTCAGGTTGTAGATGGTTTCGTAAGCTTCTTTTTTATCTTCTTCTTTCTTTCGCTCTCCGATTTTTTTGTTGACCATGTCAATAAAAGAAGGTAATGTTCCCGACACTCCGTTGAAAGTTGGTAGAAATTCTAAATCTTCTTCTATGCTTGTGGATGCCCTTGCATTTTGGACAATTAAATTCGTTAGCATAGCGATGCATTGCTGAATTTGGCTTTGGTCTTGTTCAGTCATTTTCACTATTCACTAATGTATGTTTGTATGTAATTGCAGTTTTGTTTCTTTTTTTTCTTTTATTTAAATGCTCTACGTTACTTATGCTCTTTTTTTTTGTATCTTATTATCACTTTAGTTTTTTTTTTTTTTACTTTTGATTTGCTATGACTTTGGAGTTAGTTCGTAGCAATCAGTTATATGTATATTTTTGAGAAAATATTTATGTAGCTTCGTTTCTTCGCGTTAAAATAATTTTTTTTCTTTCACACTTCGTATCAACTTCTTCGTTTTCGTTTCTTTGAGAAAAATACTTATATAGCTTCGTTTCTTCGCGTTAAAATAATTTTTTTTCTTTTAACACTTCGTATCAACTTTTTCGTTTTCACCGACTGCGCCAGTTAGGGTTCAATACAATAATGAATCTTTATTTTTTCCAAAAATGTTTTTTACAACCATAATTTTTATATTTACAGTTGAGTTTGCAATTTTTTTTATTATCGTATTTCGTAAAGGAAATGCAATGCAATTTGATTCATTGCGTTTCCGTTCCCATGAGAAAAGCTATAAACTTAAAATCTAGATACTTTTGCTGGTGTCGGTTTTTGGATGTTATCATTAATACTTAAATTAATGGTGTCATTGTTCATATTCATAACACGCGTGGAATGTGAATCGAGTAAGTTCTAAAAGTAAGTCCTATATTTTTAAAACCCGCATTTGTTTCTTTGAGAAGAACTAGAAGGAGGAAATCTTAAATTACCGATAATCCTTAACCTATGCTAGTGTACCCTTTTGCAGATTTGGGAGTAAAGGGAAGAACTTTTAATATTCCAACCTTTTGATACCTTGTTTTTAATTTGGTTGGGCTCAAAGCCGCAGAAAAGTTTGGTTAGGCTAAAGCCGTTAGTGAAATTAATTTTTGTGTTTTCGTTGGGTACTTTGCCATTGATGTTCATAATATAGTGTGGTGCTCGCTCATATCGCAAGTTTGATAGTTCCTTCTGTCGTTTTTCAAACCGTTTGTTGCGTACGAATCTCCAGCTCATCCGCTGGCTCATCACGATTGGTTCAATTCCACAGTTGAAAGGATTGGGTGTTTGAAAAGGATTTGTCGTTTTGGAAGCTGATGGCTTTTGCAGGATTCTCTGTGAGTACACCACTGGTTGTTGCAACCATGGTTGCCTTCAACTCACCAACAATCATGAAGCCACAATCGAAATTGAAAAAAAGGTTTGTACAAATACCACATGATGGTTTTTTTTGTGGTAATTTTCACTGCAACAAATCCCACCCTTACCTTCCAGGAAATGTGTTTACTTTTCATAAGAAACTTAAACCATTTCCTAAGGCCTTACTACCACACAAAAGGAAAAGAGGAAACAAATGGAAGGGCAAACACCACAAGTCGGGGTTCCATCAAGGCAAAGAAAAGGAAATCGATTTTGTGATAAAAAAGGTACTCTTTAAAAAAAACAGACCAAGGTATGTATTTAGTTCAAAACAAACTATCAGAGCAGGAAACATCGAATAGATGCGAATTATTAAAAGCAATGAAAATAACTACGATTAAGAGAAAATTTAAGGAAAATGAAAAAATTAACTAGGGACTTTCAATATATCTAACTACCTCATTAACAAACGGCAGAACGTGGCACGTTTAGGAACTCAACGTTCTGCGATCTTTCCCTTTATCATCTTTGAGTGCGTATGCCCAAGGTGCCAAACGTTGGCTTATACGAAAAGGTCCAACGAACTTTGGAGCCAATTTCGCAGCATAATTATTAGCAGCGTCGGAAAGAAAGAAGTTTTTTCGCCACGCGAGATCGCCAAGTTGATACTGTATTTCTCTTCTGCGTAGATTATAAGTCTGGCCAGACTTCTTTGTCGCTACCCCTAATTTCTTCGATATATCCTCTCTGAGCTTTTCTAATTGAGTTCCAGTATATTCCTATTGTTGAGGCCTAGTGACCATGTTTCTACCAAAATTAGCAAAGTATGGAGAAAAAACTAACATGCTGTGAAGTTCGGATTGCACAGGCCACTTTTGCCAGCTACGAATACCAACTTTGATGATTTTCTGAGACAAAGGCCCTTAAGGTAGTTTTTATTATTTGATTGATCCGTTCCACTGGATTCGCTTGGGGTGCTAAAATGCAGTATACAAACAACCCATTTTGGAACACCAAACAATCGAAAGACATTTTCCTCGAGTTCCTTGCAAACTGCCTTCGCAGTTACAGACCGAAGCGGAAACAACAAAGGAAACTTGGTAAAATAGTCGACCACAGTCAGAATGTGAATAAACCCCTTTCGATGATTTTAGGGGCCCACTAAATCCACGCAGATCATTTCACATGGTTTGGAGGTACCTTCCCTTTCTGTCATTAGACCAGCTGGTTGTTGGCGAGTTGTACAATTCATAACATATTTAGTGATATCCCCCTCTTCTTTGGTCAATAATATTTTTCAACTTCTTATGTAGTTCCTTAAAATCCTTTCAATTGTTTTTTCGGTTCTTGGTATTTCAATTTCTTGTATAGCCTTGACCTTATCTGGATTTGGCATCATACCATCTTTTGTCAAAACGTGACCTAAAAATTCAGTGTGTTTTTTAAGAAAACTGCACTTATCTACTTGAATTTTTAAATTGTGTTTTCTAAGTCTGGTAAAAATCTTTCTTAATGAATTTATATGCTCCTCCCGTGATGCCGAGAAGATTAATATATCATCCATATAAACAACGCAGATGGTATTTATATATTCTCGGAGAATATCGTTCATCATACTATGGAAAGTGGCTGAAGCATTCTTCAAACCAAAAGGCATACGAACATATTCATTAAAACCGCCAGGAGTCACAAATGCTGTTTTTTCTATATATTTTTCAGCAACCATTATTTGATGGTAGCCTTTAGCCAAGTCAATTGTACTGAAGTATTGAGATTTTCCTAATTCGTCAAGAATGCTATCAATATTAGGTATAGGGTATTTGTCATCTATAGTAAACTGATTTAATCTCCTATAATCGACAACTATTCTAAATTTCTGAATCCCTGAGTTGTCTTTTTTCTCGGGTACAACTATTATCGCTGAACTATACTTGCTTTTACTTTTCCTAATTATTCCATTTCTTTCCATTTCTTCTAACTGTCTTTTAACTTCCATCTCATGGACTTTCGGATACCTATAAAGTTTTGAATTTATTTGTTCATCCGTTGTTGTCCGTATTTCATGAACTATAGTATTTGTTGTTGTCAGAATATCTTCTTCTCTATACGGAAGTTCGTTAAATTCTTTAATAATCTGTTGTACACCTTCTTTCTCTTGTTCATTTAAATGATCTAATGAAATATCTTGCACGTCTCTTACTTCCAGTACATTCACTTCTTCTTGGACAGTTTTTGTCAGGAATGGAAGGCTCACTCCATTAGTCATTATAACTTCTTGTTTCTCTAAATTAATTTCTTTTACATTTTTAGTCATCCAATCCATACCCAATATAAAATTATATGGCTTTTCTATTTTCATCGCAATCCACTTCATTCGAGCATTTACTGGATATCTGAATTCATTTGGACAAATCGTGGTTACAACTCTATTTGGTTTATTTACTTCTCCTTGTATTGTTGTTATAAGTGTTGAATCATTATTTAATATCTTATACCCTAGATTTGTACAATTATTTTCATTTAATATAGAGATTGTCGACCCGGTGTCTAATAACGCTACGTATCTTTGTTTTTTTTTTCAAATGTCAATGTCAACACTATTTTGTTCTCCGAGGCTAGTTTGTAAAAAATGTATCTTCTAATGTATGTACTTCATCGACCGACATGTGATCCGATCTCTGCCTGTGTTGTTGGCTGTATCTATTATTGCATTGTTGCACTTGTTGTGAATTTTTATAATTTTGCCTGAAATTATTTGAACTTGGTTTCCAATTATTCTCTCTATAATTTTGGCTGTTATGTGGCCTCCAAATACTGTTTTTGTGATTTAGAAAATTACTTGGAATCAAATTATTGCCTCTATGACCTTGATTAAAAGTTTTTTGTTTTGCTTGCTTGAAGTTATTATATTGTCTTTTAAACCTAAAATTCCCTTCAATTTTATCTTGATTTACTTTTCTATATACGGTATCTTTTATATTTAAGTTCGTAAAATCCTGCCCGATGAAAGTGTCTATTATATTTCTAATTTCAGTTAAATTTGTCGTATTCATAATGCAATATGCTAAGGACCCTGAAACTAATGATTTTACTCTTTGACTAGCTATGCCGCTAAGAATGTCTGCCATCGTCGAGCCGTCATTACAAAAAGCTGCATATTCGGCTATTTCTTCTACAATGTTTGTTAACTTATTAAATTAAATCTAATATGCTACTTACTTTAAGGGACATTATTTCGCTGGATACTGTTATCTGGTCTTTTCTGGATCTGAAATGGGTTTTTAGTCTTTGCTGGCACTCCTCCCAAGTCGTCGGAGGGTTGACCCTTAGGATGTTTTTTGCTGGGCCGGATATCTTCAGGTTGTAGATGGTTTCGTAAGCTTCTTTTTTATCTTCTTCTTTCTTTCGCTCTCCGATTTTTTTGTTGACCATGTCAATAAAAGAAGGTAATGTTCCCGACACTCCGTTGAAAGTTGGTAGAAATTCTAAATCTTCTTCTATGCTTGTGGATGCCCTTGCATTTTGGACAATTAAATTCGTTAGCATAGCGATGCATTGCTGAATTTGGCTTTAGTCTTGTTCAGTCATTTTCACTATTCACTAATGTATGTTTGTATGTAATTACTGTTTTCTTTCTTTTTTTTTCTTTTATTTAAATGCTCTACGTTACTTTTGTTCTTTTTTTTTGTATCTTATTATCACTTTAGTTTTTTTTTTTTTTTTACTTTTGATTTGCTATGACTTTGCAATTAGTTCGTAGCAATCAGTTATATGTATATTTTTATTTATTTTATTCTTTGAGAAAAATACTTATATAGCTTCGTTTCTTCGCGTTAAAATAATTTTTTTTCTTTTAACACTTCGTATCAACTTTTTCGTTTTCACCGACTGCGCCAGTTAAGGTTCGATACAATAATGAATCTTTATTTTTTCCAAAAATATTTTTTTACAATCATAATTTTTATATTTACAGTTGAGTTTGCAATTTTTTTTTATTATCGTATTTGGTAAAGGAAATGCAATGCAATTTGATTCATTGCGTTTCCGTTCCCATGAGAAAAGCTATAAACTTAAAATCTAGATACTTTTGCTGGTGTCGGTTTTTGGATGTTATCATTAATACTTAAATTAATGGTGTCATTGTTCATATTCATAACACGCGTGGAATGTGAATCGAGTAAGTTCTAAAAGTAAGTCCTATATTTTTAAAACCCGCATTTGTTTCTTTGAGAAGAACTAGAAAGAGGAAATCTTAAATTACCGATAATCCTTAACCTACGCTAGTGTACCCTTTGGTACAGATTTGGGAGTAAAGGGAAGAACTTTTAATAATCCAACCTTTTGATACCTTGTTTTTAATTTGGTTGGGCTCAAAGCCGCAGAAAAGTTTGGTTAGGCTAAAGCCGTTAGTGAAATTAATTTTTGTGTTTTCGTTGTGTACTTTGCCATTGATGTTCATAATATTGTGTGGTAATGGACTCATGCTCGCTCATATCGCAAGTTTGATAGTTCCTTCTGTCGTTTTTCAAACCGTTTGTTGCGTACGAATCTCCAGCTCATCCGCTGGCTCATCACGATTGGTTCAATTCCACAGTTGAAAGGATTGGGTGTTTGTAAAGGATTTGTCGTTTTGGAAGCTGATGGCTTTTGCAGGATTCTCTGTGAGTACACCACTGGTTGTTGCAACCATGGTTGCCTTCAACTCACCAACAATCATGAAGCCACAATCGAAATTGAAAAAAAGGTTTGTACAAATGCCACATGATGGTTTTTGTTGTGGTAATTTTCACTGCAACAAATCCCACCCTTACCTTCCAGGAAATGTGTTTACTTTTCATAAGAAACTTAAACCATTTCCTAAGGCCTTACTACCACACAAAAGGAAAAGAGGAAACAAACAGAAGGGCAAACACCACAAGTCGGGGTTCCATCAAGGCAAAGAAAAGGAAATCGATTTTGTGATAAAAAAGGTACTCTTTAAAAAAAAACAGACCAAGATATGTATTTAGTTCAAAACAAACTATCAGAGCAGGAAACATCGAATAGATGCGAATTATTAAAAGCAATGAAAATAACTACGATTAAGAGAAAATTTAAGGAAAATGAAAAATTAAGTAGGAATTTCAATATATCTAACTACCTCATTAACAAACGGCAGAACGTGGCACGTTTAGGAACTCAACGTTCTGCGATCTTTCCCTTTATCATCTTTTAGTGCGTATGCCCAAGGTGACAAACGTTGGCTTATACGAAAAGGTCCAACGAACTTTGGAGCCAATTTCGCAGCATAATAATTAGCAGCGTCGGAAAGAAAGAAGTTTTTTCGCCACGCGAGATCGCCAAGTTGATACTGTGTTTCTCTTCTGCGTAGATTATAAGTCTGGGCAGACTTCTTTGTCGCTACCCCTAATTTCTTCGATATACCCTCTCTGAGCTTTTCTAATTGAGTTCCAATATATTCCTATTGTTGAGGCCTAGTGACCATGTTTCTACCAAAATTAGCAAAGTATGGAGAAAAAACTAACATGCTGTGAAGTTCGGATTGCACAAGCCACTTTTGCCAGCTACGAATACCAACTTTGATGATTTTCTGAGACAAAGGCCCTTAAGGTAGTTTTTATTATTTGATTGATCCGTTCCACTGGATTCGCTTGGGGTGCTAAAATGCAGTATACAAACAACCCATTTTGGAACACCAAACAATCGAAAGACATTTTCCTCGAGTTCCTTGCAAACTGCCTTCGCAGTTACAGACCGAAGCGGAAACAACAAAGGAAACTTGGTAAAATAGTCGACCACAGTCAGAATGTGAATAAACCCCTTTCGATGATTTTAGGGGCCCACTAAATCCACGCAGATCATTTCACATGGTTTGGAGGTACCTTCCCTTTCTGTCATTAGACCAGCTGGTTGTTGGCGAGTTGTACAATTCATAACATATTTAGTGATATCCCCCTCATCTTTGGTCAATAATATTTTTCAACTTCTTATGTAGTTCCTAAAAATCCTTTCAATTGTTTTTCGGTTCTTGGTATTTCAACTTCTTGTATAGCCTTGACCTTATCTGGATTTGGCATCATACCATCTTTTGTCAAAACGTGACCTAAAAATTCAGTGTGTTTTTTTAAGAAAACTGCACTTATCTGCTTGAAATTTTAAATTATGTTTTTTAAGTCTGGTAAAAATCTTTCTTAATAAAATTATATGCTCCTCCAGTGATGTCGAGAAGATTAATATATCATCCATATAAACAACGCAGATGGTATTTATATATTCTCGGAGAATACTATGGAAAGTGGCTGAAGCATTCTTCAAACCAAAAGGCATACGAACATATTCATTAAAACCGCCAGGAGTCACAAATGCTGTTTTTTCTATATATTTTTCAGCAACCATTATTTGATGGTAGCCTTTAGCCAAGTCAATTGTACTGAAGTATTGAGATTTTCCTAATTCGTCAAGAATGCTATCAATATTAGGTATAGGGTATTTGTCATCTATAGTAAACTGATTTAATCTCCTATAATCGACAACTATTCTAAATTTCTGAATCCCTGAGTTGTCTTTTTTCTTGGGTACAACTATTATCGCTGAACTATACTTGCTTTTACTTTTCCTAATTATTCCATTTCTTTCCATTTCTTCTAACTGTCTTTTAACTTCCATCTCATGGACTTTCGGATACCTATAAAGTTTTGAATTTATTTGTTCATCCGTTGTTGTCCGTATTTCATGAACTATAGTATTTGTTGTTGTCAGAATATCTTCTTCTCTATACGGAAGTTCGTTAAATTCTTTAATAATCTGTTGTACACCTTCTTTCTCTTGTTCATTTAAATGATCTAATGAAATATCTTGCACGTCTCTTACTTCCAGTACATTCACTTCTTCTTGGACAGTTTTTGTCAGGAATGGAAGGCTCACTCCATTAGTCATTATAACTTCTTGTTTCTCTAAATTAATTTCTTTTACATTTTTAGTCATCCAATCCATACCCAATATAAAATTATATGGCTTTCCTATTTTCATAGCAATCCACTTCATTCGAGCATTTACTGGATATCTGAATTCATCTGGACAAATCGTGGTTACAACTCTATTTGGTTTATTTACTTCTCCTTGTATTGTTGTTATAAGTGTTGAATCATTATTTAATATCTTATACCCTAGATTTGTTCAATTATTTTCATTTAATATAGAGATTGTCGACCCGGTGTCTAATAACGCTACGTATCTTTGTTTTTTTTTCAAATGTCAATGTCAACACTATTTTGTTCTCCGAGGCTAGTTTGTAAAAAATGTATCTTCTAATGTATGTACTTCATCGACCGACATGTGATCCGATCTCTGCCTGTGTTGTTGGCTGTATCTATTATTGCATAGTTGCACTTGCTGTGAATTATTATAATTTTGCCTGAAATTATTTGAACTTGGTTTCCAATTATTCTCTCTATAATTTTGGCTGTTATGTGGCCTCCAAATACTGTTTTTGTGATTTAGAAAATTACTTGGAATCAAATTATTGCCTCTATGACCTTGATTAAAAGTTTCTTGTTTTGCTTGCTTGAAGTTATTATATTGTCTTTTAAACCTAAAATTCCCTTCAATTTTATCTTGATTTACTTTTCTATATACGGTATCTTTTATATTTAAGTTCGTAAAATCCTGCCCGATGAAAGTGTCTATTATATTTCTAATTTCAGTTAAATTTGTCTTATTCATAATGCAATATGCTAAGGACCCTGAAACTAATGATTTTACTCTTTGAATAGCTATGCCGCTAAGAATGTCTGCCATCGTCGAGCCGTCATTACAAAAAGCTGCATATTCGGCTATTTCTTCTACAATGTTTGTTAACTTATTACTTAAATCTAATATGCTACTTACTTTAAGGGACATTATTTCGTTGGATAATGTTATCTGGTCTTTTCTGGATCTGAAATGGGTTTTTAGTCTTTGCTGGCACTCCTCCCAAGTCGTCGGAGGGTTGACCCTTAGGATGTTTTTTGCTGGTCCGGATATCTTCAGGTTGTAGATGGTTTCGTAAGCTTCTTTTTTATCTTCTTCTTTCTTTCGCTCTCCGATTTTTTTGTTGACCATGTCAATAAAAGAAGGTAATGTTCCCGACACTCCGTTGAAAGTTGGTAAAAATTCTAAATCTTTTTCTATGCTTGTGGATGCCCTTGCATTTTGGACAATTAAATTCGTTAGCATAGCGATGCATTGTTGAATTTGGCTTTGGTCTTGTTCAGTCATTTTCACTATTCACTAATGTATGTTTGTATGTAATTGCAGTTTTGTTTCTTTTTTTTCTTTTATTTAAATGCTCTACGTTACTTATGCTCTTTTTTTTTGTATCTTATTATCACTTTAGTTTTTTTTTTTTTTACTTTTGATTTGCTATGACTTTGGAATTAGTTCGTAGCAATCAGTTATATGTATATTTTTGAGAAAATATTTATGTAGCTTCGTTTCTTCGCGTTAAAATAATTTTTTTTCTTTCACACTTCGTATCAACTTCTTCGTTTTCGTTTCTTTGAGAAAAATACTTATATAGCTTCGTTTCTTCGCGTTAAAATAATTTTTTTTCTTTTAACACTTCGTATCAACTTTTTCGTTTTCACCGACTGCGCCAGTTAGGGTTCAATACAATAATGAATCTTTATTTTTTCCAAAAATGTTTTTTACAACCATAATTTTTATATTTACAGTTGAGTTTGCAATTTTTTTTATTATCGTATTTCGTAAAGGAAATGCAATGCAATTTGATTCATTGCGTTTCCGTTCCCATGAGAAAAGCTATAAACTTAAAATCTAGATACTTTTGCTGGTGTCGGTTTTTGGATGTTATCATTAATACTTAAATTAATGGTGTCATTGTTCATATTCATAACACGCGTGGAATGTGAATCGAGTAAGTTCTAAAAGTAAGTCCTATATTTTTAAAACCCGCATTTGTTTCTTTGAGAAGAACTAGAAGGAGGAAATCTTAAATTACCGATAATCCTTAACCTATGCTAGTGTACCCTTTTGCAGATTTGGGAGTAAAGGGAAGAACTTTTAATATTCCAACCTTTTGATACCTTGTTTTTAATTTGGTTGGGCTCAAAGCCGCAGAAAAGTTTGGTTAGGCTAAAGCCGTTAGTGAAATTAATTTTTGTGTTTTCGTTGGGTACTTTGCCATTGATGTTCATAATATTGTGTGGTGATGGACTCATGCTCGCTCATATCGCAAGTTTGATAGTTCCTTCTGTCGTTTTTCAAACCGTTTGTTGCGTACGAATCTCCAGCTCATCCGCTGGCTCATCACGATTGGTTCAATTCCACAGTTGAAAGGATTGGGTGTTTGAAAAGGATTTGTCGTTTTGGAAGCTGATGGCTTTTGCAGGATTCTCTGTGAGTACACCACTGGTTGTTGCAACCATGGTTGCCTTCAACTCACCAACAATCATGAAGCCACAATCGAAATTGAAAAAAAGGTTTGTACAAATACCACATGATGGTTTTTTTTGTGGTAATTTTCACTGCAAACAAATCCCACCCTTACCTTCCAGGAAATGTGTTTACTTTTCATAAGAAACTTAAACCATTTCCTAAGGCCTTACTACCACACAAAAGGAAAAGAGGAAACAAACGGAAGGGCAAACACCACAAGTCGGGGTTCCATCAAGGCAAAGAAAAGGAAATCGATTTTGTGATAAAAAAGGTACTCTTTAAAAAAAAACAGACCAAGGTATGTATTTAGTTCAAAACAAACTATCAGAGCAGGAAACATCGAATAGATGCGAATTATTAAAAGCAATGAAAATAACTACGATTAAGAGAAAATTTAAGGAAAATGAAAAAATTAACTAGGGACTTTCAATATATCTAACTACCTCATTAACAAACGGCAGAACGTGGCACGTTTAGGAACTCAACGTTCTGCGATCTTTCCCTTTATCATCTTTGAGTGCGTATGCCCAAGGTGCCAAACGTTGGCTTATACGAAAAGGTCCAACGAACTTTGGAGCCAATTTCGCAGCATAATAATTAGCAGCGTCGGAAAGAAAGAAGTTTTTTCGCCACGCGAGATCGCCAAGTTGATACTGTATTTCTCTTCTGCGTAGATTATAAGTCTGGCCAGACTTCTTTGTCGCTACCCCTAATTTCTTCGATATATCCTCTCTGAGCTTTTCTAATTGAGTTCCAGTATATTCCTATTGTTGAGGCCTAGTGACCATGTTTCTACCAAAATTAGCAAAGTATGGAGAAAAAAACTAACATGCTGTGAAGTTCGGATTGCACAGGCCACTTTTGCCAGCTACGAATACCAACTTTGATGATTTTCTGAGACAAAGGCCCTTAAGGTAGTTTTTATTATTTGATTGATCCGTTCCACTGGATTCGCTTGGGGTGCTAAAATGCAGTATACAAACAACCCATTTTGGAACACCAAACAATCGAAAGACATTTTCCTCGAGTTCCTTGCAAACTGCCTTCGCAGTTACAGACCGAAGCGGAAACAACAAAGGAAACTTGGTAAAATAGTCGACCACAGTCAGAATGTGAATAAACCCCTTTCGATGATTTTAGGGGCCCACTAAATCCACGCAGATCATTTCACATGGTTTGGAGGTACCTTCCCTTTCTGTCATTAGACCAGCTGGTTGTTGGTGAGTTGTACAATTCATAACATATTTAGTGATATCCCCCTCATCTTTGGTCAATAATATTTTTCAACTTCTTATGTAGTTCCTTAAAATCCTTTCAATTGTTTTTTCGGTTCTTGGTATTTCAATTTCTTGTATAGCCTTGACCTTATCTGGATTTGGCATCATACCATCTTTTGTCAAAACGTGACCTAAAAATTCAGTGTGTTTTTTAAGAAAACTGCACTTATCTACTTGAATTTTTAAATTGTGTTTTCTAAGTCTGGTAAAAATCTTTCTTAATGAATTTATATGCTCCTCCCGTGATGCCGAGAAGATTAATATATCATCCATATAAACAACGCAGATGGTATTTATATATTCTCGGAGAATATCGTTCATCATACTATGGAAAGTGGCTGAAGCATTCTTCAAACCAAAAGGCATACGAACATATTCATTAAAACCGCCAGGAGTCACAAATGCTGTTTTTTCTATATATTTTTCAGCAACCATTATTTGATGGTAGCCTTTAGCCAAGTCAATTGTACTGAAGTATTGAGATTTTCCTAATTCGTCAAGAATGCTATCAATATTAGGTATAGGGTATTTGTCATCTATAGTAAACTGATTTAATCTCCTATAATCGACAACTATTCTAAATTTCTGAATCCCTGAGTTGTCTTTTTTCTTGGGTACAACTATTATCGCTGAACTATACTTGCTTTTACTTTTCCTAATTATTCCATTTCTTTCCATTTCTTCTAACTGTCTTTTAACTTCCATCTCATGGACTTTCGGATACCTATAAAGTTTTGAATTTATTTGTTCATCCGTTGTTGTCCGTATTTCATGAACTATAGTATTTGTTGTTGTCAGAATATCTTCTTCTCTATACGGAAGTTCGTTAAATTCTTTAATAATCTGTTGTACACCTTCTTTCTCTTGTTCATTTAAATGATCTAATGAAATATCTTGCACGTCTCTTACTTCCAGTACATTCACTTCTTCTTGGACAGTTTTTGTCAGGAATGGAAGGCTCACTCCATTAGTCATTATAACTTCTTGTTTCTCTAAATTAATTTCTTTTACATTTTTAGTCATCCAATCCATACCCAATATAAAATTATATGGCTTTTCTATTTTCATCGCAATCCACTTCATTCGAGCATTTACTGGATATCTGAATTCATTTGGACAAATCGTGGTTACAACTCTATTTGGTTTATTTACTTCTCCTTGTATTGTTGTTATAAGTGTTGAATCATTATTTAATATCTTATACCCTAGATTTGTACAATTATTTTCATTTAATATAGAGATTGTCGACCCGGTGTCTAATAACGCTACGTATCTTTGTTTTTTTTTTTCAAATGTCAATGTCAACACTATTTTGTTCTCCGAGGCTAGTTTGTAAAAAATGTATCTTCTAATGTATGTACTTCATCGACCGACATGTGATCCGATCTCTGCCTGTGTTGTTGGCTGTATCTATTATTGCATTGTTGCACTTGTTGTGAATTTTTATAATTTTGCCTGAAATTATTTGAACTTGGTTTCCAATTATTCTCTCTATAATTTTGGCTGTTATGTGGCCTCCAAATACTGTTTTTGTGATTTAGAAAATTACTTGGAATCAAATTATTGCCTCTATGACCTTGATTAAAAGTTTTTTGTTTTGCTTGCTTGAAGTTATTATATTGTCTTTTAAACCTAAAATTCCCTTCAATTTTATCTTGATTTACTTTTCTATATACGGTATCTTTTATATTTAAGTTCGTAAAATCCTGCCCGATGAAAGTGTCTATTATATTTCTAATTTCAGTTAAATTTGTCTTATTCATAATGCAATATGCTAAGGACCCTGAAACTAATGATTTTACTCTTTGACTAGCTATGCCGCTAAGAATGTCTGCCATCGTCGAGCCGTCATTACAAAAAGCTGCATATTCGGCTATTTCTTCTACAATGTTTGTTAACTTATTAAATTAAATCTAATATGCTACTTACTTTAAGGGACATTATTTCGCTGGATACTGTTATCTGGTCTTTTCTGGATCTGAAATGGGTTTTTAGTCTTTGCTGGCACTCCTCCCAAGTCGTCGGAGGGTTGACCCTTAGGATGTTTTTTGCTGGGCCGGATATCTTCAGGTTGTAGATGGTTTCGTAAGCTTCTTTTTTATCTTCTTCTTTCTTTCGCTCTCCGATTTTTTTGTTGACCATGTCAATAAAAGAAGGTAATGTTCCCGACACTCCGTTGAAAGTTGGTAGAAATTCTAAATCTTCTTCTATGCTTGTGGATGCCCTTGCATTTTGGACAATTAAATTCGTTAGCATAGCGATGCATTGCTGAATTTGGCTTTAGTCTTGTTCAGTCATTTTCACTATTCACTAATGTATGTTTGTATGTAATTACTGTTTTGTTTCTTTTTTTTTCTTTTATTTAAATGCTCTACGTTACTTTTGTTCTTTTTTTTTGTATCTTATTATCACTTTAGTTTTTTTTTTTTTTTACTTTTGATTTGCTATGACTTTGCAATTAGTTCGTAGCAATCAGTTATATGTATATTTTTATTTATTTTATTCTTTGAGAAAAATACTTATATAGCTTCGTTTCTTCGCGTTAAAATAATTTTTTTTCTTTTAACACTTCGTATCAACTTTTTCGTTTTCACCGACTGCGCCAGTTAAGGTTCGATACAATAAAGAATCTTTATTTTTTCCAAAAATATTTTTTTACAATCATAATTTTTATATTTACAGTTGAGTTTGCAATTTTTTTTTATTATCGTATTTGGTAAAGGAAATGCAATGCAATTTGATTCATTGCGTTTCCGTTCCCATGAGAAAAGCTATAAACTTAAAATCTAGATACTTTTGCTGGTGTCGGTTTTTGGATGTTATCATTAATACTTAAATTAATGGTGTCATTGTTCATATTCATAACACGCGTGGAATGTGAATCGAGTAAGTTCTAAAAGTAAGTCCTATATTTTTAAAACCCGCATTTGTTTCTTTGAGAAGAACTAGAAAGAGGAAATCTTAAATTACCGATAATCCTTAACCTACGCTAGTGTACCCTTTGGTACAGATTTGGGAGTAAAGGGAAGAACTTTTAATAATCCAACCTTTTGATACCTTGTTTTTAATTTGGTTGGGCTCAAAGCCGCAGAAAAGTTTGGTTAGGCTAAAGCCGTTAGTGAAATTAATTTTTGTGTTTTCGTTGTGTACTTTGCCATTGATGTTCATAATATTGTGTGGTAATGGACTCATGCTCGCTCATATCGCAAGTTTGATAGTTCCTTCTGTCGTTTTTCAAACCGTTTGTTGCGTACGAATCTCCAGCTCATCCGCTGGCTCATCACGATTGGTTCAATTCCACAGTTGAAAGGATTGGGTGTTTGTAAAGGATTTGTCGTTTTGGAAGCTGATGGCTTTTGCAGGATTCTCTGTGAGTACACCACTGGTTGTTGCAACCATGGTTGCCTTCAACTCACCAACAATCATGAAGCCACAATCGAAATTGAAAAAAAGGTTTGTACAAATGCCACATGATGGTTTTTGTTGTGGTAATTTTCACTGCAACAAATCCCACCCTTACCTTCCAGGAAATGTGTTTACTTTTCATAAGAAACTTAAACCATTTCCTAAGGCCTTACTACCACACAAAAGGAAAAGAGGAAACAAACGGAAGGGCAAACACCACAAGTCGGGGTTCCATCAAGGCAAAGAAAAGGAAATCGATTTTGTGATAAAAAAGGTACTCTTTAAAAAAAAACAGACCAAGGTATGTATTTAGTTCAAAACAAACTATCAGAGCAGGAAACATCGAATAGATGCGAATTATTAAAAGCAATGAAAATAACTACGATTAAGAGAAAATTTAAGGAAAATGAAAAATTAAGTAGGAATTTCAATATATCTAACTACCTCATTAACAAACGGCAGAACGTGGCACGTTTAGGAACTCAACGTTCTGCGATCTTTCCCTTTATCATCTTTTAGTGCGTATGCCCAAGGTGACAAACGTTGGCTTATACGAAAAGGTCCAACGAACTTTGGACCCAATTTCGCAGCATAATAATTAGCAGCGTCGGAAAGAAAGAAGTTTTTTCGCCACGCGAGATCGCCAAGTTGATACTGTGTTTCTCTTCTGCGTAGATTATAAGTCTGGGCAGACTTCTTTGTCGCTACCCCTAATTTCTTCGATATACCCTCTCTGAGCTTTTCTAATTGAGTTCCAATATATTCCTATTGTTGAGGCCTAGTGACCATGTTTCTACCAAAATTAGCAAAGTATGGAGAAAAAACTAACATGCTGTGAAGTTCGGATTGCACAAGCCACTTTTGCCAGCTACGAATACCAACTTTGATGATTTTCTGAGACAAAGGCCCTTAAGGTAGTTTTTATTATTTGATTGATCCGTTCCACTGGATTCGCTTGGGGTGCTAAAATGCAGTATACAAACAACCCATTTTGGAACACCAAACAATCGAAAGACATTTTCCTCGAGTTCCTTGCAAACTGCCTTCGCAGTTACAGACCGAAGCGGAAACAACAAAGGAAACTTGGTAAAATAGTCGACCACAGTCAGAATGTGAATAAACCCCTTTCGATGATTTTAGGGGCCCACTAAATCCACGCAGATCATTTCACATGGTTTGGAGGTACCTTCCCTTTCTGTCATTAGACCAGCTGGTTGTTGGCGAGTTGTACAATTCATAACATATTTAGTGATATCCCCCTCATCTTTGGTCAATAATATTTTTCAACTTCTTATGTAGTTCCTAAAAATCCTTTCAATTGTTTTTCGGTTCTTGGTATTTCAATTTCTTGTATAGCCTTGACCTTATCTGGATTTGGCATCATACCATCTTTTGTCAAAACGTGACCTAAAAATTCAGTGTGTTTTTTTAAGAAAACTGCACTTATCTGCTTGAAATTTTAAATTATGTTTTTTAAGTCTGGTAAAAATCTTTCTTAATAAAATTATATGCTCCTCCAGTGATGTCGAGAAGATTAATATATCATCCATATAAACAACGCAGATGGTATTTATATATTCGCGGAGAATATCGTTCATCATACTATGGAAAGTGGCTGAAGCATTCTTCAAACCAAAAGGCATACGAACATATTCATTAAAACCGCCAGGAGTCACAAATGCTGTTTTTTCTATATCTTTTTCAGCAACCATTATTTGATGGTAGCCTTTCGCCAAGTAAATTGTACTGAAGTATTGAGATTTTCCTAATTCGTCAAGAATGCTATCAATATTAGGTATAGGGTATTTGTCATCTATAGTAAACTGATTTAATCTCCTATAATCGACAACTATTCTAAATTTCTGAATCCCTGAGTTGTCTTTTTTCTTGGGTACAACTATTATCGCTGAACTATACTTGCTTTAACTTTTCCTAATTATTCCATTTCTTTCCATTTCTTCTAACTGTCTTTTAACTTCCATCTCATGGACTTTCGGATACCTATAAAGTTTTGAATTTATTTGTTCATCCGTTGTTGTCCGTATTTCATGAACTATAGTATTTGTTGTTGTCAGAATATCTTCTTCTCTATACGGAAGTTCGTTAAATTCTTTAATAATCTGTTGTCCACCTTCTTTCTCTTGTTCATTTAAATGATCTAATGAAATATCTTGCACTTCACTTACTTCCAGTACATTCACTTCTTCTTGGACAGTTTTTGTCAGGAATGGAAGGCTCACTCCATTAGTCATTATAACTTCTTGTTTCTCTAAATTAATTTCTTTTACATTTTTAGTCATCCAATCCATACCCAATATAAAATTATATGGCTTTCCTATTTTCATAGCAATCCACTTCATTCGAGCATTTACTGGATATCTGAATTCATCTGGACAAATCGTGGTTACAACTCTATTTGGTTTATTTACTTCTCCTTGTATTGTTGTTATAAGTGTTGAATCATTATTTAATATCTTATACCCTAGATTTGTTCAATTATTTTCATTTAATATAGAGATTGTCGACCCGGTGTCTAATAACGCTACGTATCTTTGTTTTTTTTTTTCAAATGTCAATGTCAACACTATTTTGTTCTCCGAGGCTAGTTTGTAAAAAATGTATCTTCTAATGTATGTACTTCATCGACCGACATGTGATCCGATCTCTGCCTGTGTTGTTGGCTGTATCTATTATTGCATTGTTGCACTTGCTGTGAATTATTATAATTTTGCCTGAAATTATTTGAACTTGGTTTCCAATTATTCTCTCTATAATTTTGGCTGTTATGTGGCCTCCAAATACTGTTTTTGTGATTTAGAAAATTACTTGGAATCAAATTATTGCCTCTATGACCTTGATTAAAAGTTTCTTGTTTTGCTTGCTTGAAGTTATTATATTGTCTTTTAAACCTAAAATTCCCTTCAATTTTATCTTGATTTATTTTTCTATATACGGTATCTTTTATATTTAAGTTCGTAAAATCCTGCCCGATGAAAGTGTCTATTATATTTCTAATTTCAGTTAAATTTGTCTTATTCATAATGCAATATGCTAAGGACCCTGAAACTAATGATTTTACTCTTTGAATAGCTATGCCGCTAAGAATGTCTGCCATCGTCGAGCCGTCATTACAAAAAGCTGCATATTCGGCTATTTCTTCTACAATGTTTGTTAACTTATTACTTAAATCTAATATGCTACTTACTTTAAGGGACATTATTTCGCTGGATAATGTTATCTGGTCTTTTCTGGATCTGAAATGGGTTTTTAGTCTTTGCTGGCACTCCTCCCAAGTCGTCGGAGGGTTGACCCTTAGGATGTTTTTTGCTGGTCCGGATATCTTCAGTTTGTAGATGGTTTCGTAAGCTTCTTTTTTTATCTTCTTCTTTCTTTCGCTCTCCGATTTTTTTGTTGACCATGTCAATAAAAGAAGGTAATGTTCCCGACACTCCGTTGAAAGTTGGTAAAAATTCTAAATCTTTTTCTATGCTTGTGGATGCCCTTGCATTTTGGACAATTAAATTCGTTAGCATAGCGATGCATTGTTGAATTTGGCTTTGGTTTTGTTCAGTCATTTTCACTATTCACTAATGTATGTTTGTATGTAATTACTGTTTTGTTTTTTTTTTTCTTTTATTTAAATGCTCTACGTTACTTTTGTTCTTTTTTTTTGTATCTTATTATCACTTTAGTTATTTTTTTTTTACTTTTGATTTGCTATGACTTTGCAATTAGTTCGTAGCAATCAGTTATATGTATATTTTTGAGAAAATATTTATGTAGCTTCGTTTCTTCGCATTAAAATAATTTTTTTTCTTTAACACTTCGTATCAACTCTTCGTTTTCGTTTCTTTGAGAAAAATACTTATATAATAAATAAAAATATTTTTTTTTTCTTTTAACACTTCGTATCAACTTTTTCGTTTTCACCGACTGCGCCAGTTAAGGTTCGATACAATAGTGAATCTTTATTTTTTCCAAAAATGTTTTTTACAGTCATAATTTTTATATTTACAGTTGAGTTTGCAATTTTTTTTATTATCGTATTTGGTAAAGGAAATGCAATGCAATTTGATTCATTGCGTTTCCGTTCCCATGAGAAAAGCTATAAACTTAAAATCTAGATACTTTTGCTGGTGTCGGTTTTTCGATGTTATCATTAATACTTAAATTAATGGTATCATTGTTCATATTCATAACACGCGTGGAATGTGAATCGAGTAAGTTCTAAAATCAATGTGTCCTATATTTTTAAAACCCGCATTTGTTTCTTTGAGAAGAACTAGAAGGAGGAAATCTTAAATTACCGATAATCCTTAACCTACGCTAGTGTACCCTTTTGCAGATTTGGGAGTAAAGAGAAGAACTTTTAATATTCCAACCTTTTGATACCTTGTTTTTAATTTGGTTGGGCTCAAAGCCGCAGAAAAGTTTGGTTAGGCTAAAGCCGTTAGTGAAATTAATTTTTGTGTTTTCGTTGGGTACTTTGCCATTGATGTTCATAATATTGTGTGGTGCTCGCTCATATCGCAAGTTTGATAGTTCCTTCTGTCGTTTTTCAAACCGTTTGTTGCGTACGAATCTCCAGCTCATCCGCTGGCTCATCACGATTGGTTCAATTCCACAGTTGAAAGGATTGGGTGTTTGAAAAGGATTTGTCGTTTTGGAAGCTGATGGCTTTTGCAGGATTCTCTGTGAGTACACCACTGGTTGTTGCAACCATGGTTGCCTTCAACTCACCAACAATCATGAAGCCACAATCGAAATTGAAAAAAAGGTTTGTACAAATACCACATGATGGTTTTTTTTGTGGTAATTTTCACTGCAACAAATCCCACCCTTACCTTCCAGGAAATATGTTTACTTTTCATAAGAAACTTAAACCATTTCCTAAGGCCTTACTACCACACAAAAGGAAAAGAGGAAACAAACGGAAGGGCAAACACCACAAGTCGGGGTTCCATCAAGGCAAAGAAAAGGAAATCGATTTTGTGATAAAAAAGGTACTCTTTAAAAAAACAGACCAAGATATGTATTTAGTTCAAAACAAACTATCAGAGCAGGAAACATCGAATAGATGCGAATTATTAAAAGCAATGAAAATAACTACGATTAAGAGAAAATTTAAGGAAAATGAAAAGTTAACTAGGGACTTTCAATATATCTAACTACCTCATTAACAAACGGCAGAATCTGCGATCTTTCCCTTTATCATCTTTTAGTGCGTATGCCCAAGGTGACAAACGTTGGCTTATACGAAAAGGTCCAATGAACTTTGGAGCCAATTTCGCAGCATAATAATTAGCAGCGTCGGAAAGAAAGAAGTTTTTTCGCCACGCGAGATCGCCAAGTTGATACTGTGTTTCTCTTCTGCGTAGATTATAAGTCTGGGCAGACTTCTTTGTCGCTACCCCTAATTTCTTCGATATATCCTCTCTGAGCTTTTCTAATTGAGTTCCAATATATTCCTATTGTTGAGGCCTATCGTTATTATTGACCATACACTGTAAATCACGACCACTAGTGACCATGTTTCTACCAAAATTAGCAAAGTATGGAGAAAAAACTAACATGCTGTGAAGTTCGGATTGCACAGGCCACTTTTGCCAGCTACGAATACCAACTTTGATAATTTTCTGAGACAAAGGCCCTTAAGGTAGTTTTTATTATTTGATTGATCCGTTCCACTGGATTCGCTTGGGGTGGTAATATGCAGTATTCCATTTCGGAACACCAAACAATCGAAAGACATTTTCCTCGAGTTCCTTGCAAACTGCCTTCGCAGTTACAGACCGAAGCGGAAACAACAAAGGAAACTTGGTAAAATAGTCGACCACAGTCAGAATGTGAATAAACCCCTTTCGATGATTTTAGGGGCCCACTAAATCCACGCAGATCATTTCACATGGTTTGGAGGTACCTTCCCTTTCTGTCATTAGACCAGCTGGTTGTTGGCGAGTTGTACAATTCATAACATATTTAGTGATATCCCCCTCATCTTTGGTCAATAATATTTTTCAACTTCTTATGTAGTTCCTTAAAATCCTTTCAATTGTTTTTTCGGTTCTTGGTATTTCAATTTCTTGTATAGCCTTGACCTTATCTGGATTTGGCATCATACCATCTTTTGTCAAAACGTGACCTAAAAATTCAGTGTGTTTTTTAAGAAAACTGCACTTATCTGCTTGAATTTTTAAATTGTGTTTTCTAAGTCTGGTAAAAATCTTTCTTAATGAAATTATATGCTCCTCCCGTGATGCCGGGAAGATTAATATATCATCCATATAAACAACGCAGATGGTATTTATATATTCGCGGAGAATATCGTTCATCATACTATGGAAAGTGGCTGAAGCATTCTTCAAACCAAAAGGCATACGAACATATTCATTAAAACCGCCAGGAGTCACAAATGCTGTTTTTTCTATATATTTTTCAGCAACCATTATTTGATGGTAGCCTTTAGCCAAGTCAATTGTACTGAAGTATTGAGATTTTCCTAATTTGTCAAGAATGCTATCAATATTAGGTATAGGGTATTTGTCATCTATAGTAAACTGATTTAATCTCCTATAATCGACAACTATTCTAAATTTCTGAATCCCTGAGTTGTCTTTTTTCTTGGGTACAACTATTATCGGTGAAATATACTTGCTTTTACTTTTCCTAATTATTCCATTTCTTTCCATTTCTTCTAACTGTCTTTTAACTTCCATCTCATGGACTTTCGGGTACCCATAAAGTCTTGAATTTATTTGTTCATCCGTTGTTGTCCGTATTTCATGAACTATAGTATTTGTTGTTGTCAGAATATCTTCTTCTCTATACGGAAGTTCGTTAAATTCTTTAATAATCTGTTGTACACCTTCTTTCTCTTGTTCATTTAAATGATCTAATGAAACATCTTGCACTTCACTTACTTCCAGTACATTTACTTCTTCTTGGACAGTTTTTGTCAGGAATGGAAGGCTCACTCCATTAGTCATTATAACTTCTTGTTTCTCTAAATTAATTTCTTTTACATTTTTAGTCATCCAATCCATACCCAATATAAAATTATATGGCTTTTCTATTTTCATCGCAATCCACTTCATTCGAGCATTTACTGGTGAAACCCAGGTTGGAGTAAATACTGATTTATCAGAGTTTGCTCTACATGGGTATAGCTTGGTGCCATTACTCTTTTCCCATCATGATCTCGTGGTCTATGTTAGGAATGATATTGCTTGCCAGAGCCTTCCCCAATATGGGCAATGTTCCAACACGGACTTTAACTTCTTGTGGCTCAAATTCACTGTCCGCAAGCATGTCATTCATTATTGTTTTATTTACAGGAGTCCAAATCTCGACAGCAATTCCACTTGTAACGAGTTTGATGCGCTGTCTGATTCCATCTCGAAAATTGTTTCCCTTTGTCCTCGCACTGAAATCGTTATTACGGGCGATTTCAATGTACACAATTCCAATTGGCTCCGCTATTCTGGTCAGACAACACCCGAAGGAAGGTATGTCGAGCTCTTTGCCGGGTTACATCACCTTACCCAACTGATCGATGTGCCAACGCGTATATCGGATGTTGCTGGGCAAGCCGCCCATACTCTTGACTTGTTTCTTACTTCTCACCCTGATAAATATACCATTAGTGTAACTTCTCCATTTGGCACTTCAGACCATTGTGTTATTTCAGCTAATTTCTCATCCTCTACCCATCCAGTTAAAGAAAAACTTCCCACCAGGACCGTTTGGCAATACGAGAAAGCCAACTGGGACGGCCTGAATATTTTTTTCCAAAACTTTAACTGGTCACTATGCTTCCTCGATAGTGACATTGATGCCAGTACTGAAATGATCACAAGTGTGATTCTTCTAGGGATGCGTGCTTTTATTCTCAATACAAGTTGTATTGGACGGATTCAAGTCTGATTCCCATAAAATAAATGCTGGTGTGCCCCAGGGCTCTGTTCTATCTCCGACTCTTTTCCTCATTTTTATAAATGATCTTCTGTCTGTTACTTCTAATCCACTTAACTGTTTTGCTGACGACTCTACCCTCAGCTTTTCATATTCGTTCGATAATTCACGTCCTTCGCCTTCGGACGTACAATTGCAGTGGTGCCGTATGTCAAGCTCATTAAACTCCGATTTATACAGCATTGTCAAATGGGGTAATAGAAATCGTGTGGAGTTTAATGCTTCGAAAACTCAATGCTGTCTTCTGTCGTTAAAGCTTAACATTCCCCCAACGACGACCTCCGTTGGAACGACCATATATTTGAAATCGCTAAGAATGCTGCTAAGTGCTTAGGTTTTCTGTATCGGTGTAAGAAGTATTTTTCCCCATCTGATTTGGCTACAATTTATAAAGCGTTTATACGCCCTTAACTCGAGTATAACTCCCACCTGTTGGCAGGTGCTTCACAAACATCGCTTCACCTGCTTGATAGAATACAAAATCGAGCGTTAAGATTGATAGGAAATAGAACTGCCGCTGAAACAATTGCCCCTCTCGAACACCGACGCAATGTTTCATGTCTTTGCTTATTTTATCGTTTCTTTTATAAAAAATGTTCACTCGAGGTAGCCAGCTGCATTCCTCCCCTTAAAAGTTTCGCCCGTAATACTCGTCTTGCTAGGAATGCCCATCAGTTCACCCTTGAGCCCAATTTCGGACGTACCGTGAAATATAGGGATTCTTTTTTTAGCCGTACAACACGACTTTGGAATGGTTTACCCGGCGAGATTTTCCCTTGCCATTTCAATTTGCAAACATTCAAAACCAATGTTAATCGACACCTCCTATCTCTCCCCTCCCTATCTTCCTAATGCCCGCGCAGTGTGTTACATTAAAAGGGAAACAAATAGTCCCTTGTGCGCGCGTTAATTATAAAAAAAAAAAAAAAATTATTCTCTCTATAATTTTGGCTGTTATGTGGCCTCCAAATACTGTTTTTGTGATTTAGAAAATTACTTGGAATCAAATTATTGCCTCTATGACCTTGATTAAAAGTTACTTGTTTTGCTTGCTTGAAGTTATTATATTGTCTTTTAAACCTAAAATTCCCTTCAATTTTATCTTGATTTACTTTTCTATATACGGTATCTTTTATATTTAAGTTCGTAAAATCCTGACCGATGAAAGTGTCTATTATATTTCTAATTTCAGTTAAATTTGTCTTATTCATAATGCAATATGCTAAGGACCCTGAAACTAATGATTTTACTCTTTGACTAGCTATGCCGCTAAGAATGTCTGCCATCGTCGAGCCGTCATTACAAAAAGCTGCATATTCGGCTATTTCTTCTACAATGTTTGTTAACCTATTAAATTAAATCTAATATGCTACTTACTTTAAGGGACATTATTTCGCTGGATAATGTTATCTGGTCTTTTCTGGATCTGAAATGGGTTCTAAGTCTTTGCTGGCACTCCTCCCAAGTCATCGGAGGGTTGACCCTTAGGATGTTTTTTGCTGGTCCGGATATCTTCAGGTTGTAGATGGTTTCGTAAGCTTCTTTTTTATCTTCTTCTTTCTTTCGCTCTCCGATTTTTTTGTTGACCATGTCAATAAAAGAAGGTAATGTTCCCGACACTCCGTTGAAAGTTGGTAAAAATTCCAAATCTTTTTCTATGCTTGTGGATGCCCTTGCATTTTGGACAATTAAATTCGTTAGCATAGCGATGCATTGTTGAATTTGGCTTTGGTCTTGTTCAGTCATTTTCACTATTCACTAATGTATGTTTGTATGTAATTGCAGTTTTGTTTCTTTTTTTTTCTTTTATTTAAATGCTCTACGTTACTTATGTTTTTTTTTTGTATCTTATTATCACTTTAGTTTTTTTTTTTTTTTACTTTTGATTTGCTATGACTTTGCAATTAGTTCGTAGCAATCAGTTATATGTATATTTTTGAGAAAATATTTATGTAGCTTTGTTTCTTCGCGTTAAAATAATTTTTTTTCTTTTAACACTTCGTATCAACTTTTTCGTTTTCACCGACTGCGCCAGTTAAGGTTCGATACAATAATGAATCTTTATTTTTTCCAAAAATGTTTTTTACAATCATAATTTTTATATTTACAGTTGAGTTTGCAATTTTTTTTATTATCGTATTTGGTGAAGGAAATGCAATGCAATTTGATTCATTGCGTTTCCGTTCCCATGAGAAAAGCTATAAACTTAAAATCTAGATACTTTTGCTGGTGTCGGTTTTTCGATGTTATCATTAATACTTAAATTAATGGTGTCATTGTTCATATTCATAACACGCGTGGAATGTGAATCGAGTAAGTTCTAAAATCAATGTGTCCTATATTTTTAAAACCCGCATTTGTTTCTTTGAGAAGAACTAGAAGGAGGAAATCTTAAATTACCGATAATCCTTAACCTACGCTAGTGTACCCTTTTGCAGATTTGGGAGTAAAGAGAAGAACTTTTAATATTCCAACCTTTTGATACCTTGTTTTTAATTTGGTTGGGCTCAAAGCCGCAGAAAAGTTTGGTTAGGCTAAAGCCGTTAGTGAAATTAATGTTTGTGTTTTCGTTGGGTACTTTGCCATTGATGTTCATAATATTGTGTGGTGATGGACTCATGCTCACTCATATCGCAAGTTTGATAGTTCCTTCTGTCGTTTTTCAAACCGTTTGTTGCGTACGAATCTCCAGCTCATCCGCTGGCTCATCACGATTGGTTCAATTCCACAGTTGAAAGGATTGGGTGTTTGTAAAGGATTTGTCGTTTTGGAAGCTGATGGCTTTTGCAGGATTCTCTGTGAGTACACCACTGGTTGTTGCAACCATTGTTACCTTAAACTCACCAACAATCATGAAGCCACAATCGAAATTAAAAAAAAGGTTTGTACAAATGCCACATGATGGTTTTTGTTGTGGTAATTTTCACTGCAACAAATCCCACCCTTACCTTCCAGGAAATGTGTTTACTTTTCATAAGAAACTTAAACCATTTCCTAAGGCCTTACTACCACACAAAAGGAAAAGAGGAAACAAACGGAAGGGCAAACACCACAAGTCGAGGTTCCATCAAGGTATAGAAAAGGAAATCGATTTTGTGATAAAAAAGGTACTCTTTAAAAAAAACAGACCAAGATATGTATTTAGTTCAAAACAAACTATCAGAGCAGGAAACATCGAATAGATGCGAATTATTAAAAGCAATGAAAATAACTACGATTAAGAGAAAATTTAAGGAAAATGAAAAATTAACTAGGGACTTTCAATATATCTAACTACCTCATTAACAAACGGCAGAACGTGGCATGTTTAGGAACTCAACGTTCTGCGATCTTTCCCTTTATCATCTTTTAGTGCGTATGCCCAAGGTGACAAACGTTGGCTTATACGAAAAGGTCCAACGAACTTTGGAGCCAATTTCGCAGCATAATAATTAGCAGCGTCGGAAAGAAAGAAGTTTTTTCACCACGCGAGATCGCCAATTTCATACTGTGTTTCTCTTCTGCGTAGATTATAAGTCTGGGCAGACTTCTTTGTCGCTACCCCTAATTTCTTCGATATATCCTCTCTGAGCTTTTCTAATTGAGTTCCAATATATTCCTATTGTTGAGGCCTATCGTTATTATTGACCATACACTGTAAATCACGACCACTAGTGACCATGTTTCTACCAAAATTAGCAAAGTATGGAGAAAAAACTAACATGCTGTGAAGTTCAGATTGCACAGGCTACTTTTGCCAGCTACGAATACCAACTTTGATAATTTTCTGAGACAAAGGCCCTTAAGGTAGTTTTTATTATTTGATTGATCCGTTCCACTGGATTCGCTTGGGGTGGTAATATGCAGCATACAAACAACCCATTTCGGAACACCAAACAATCGAAAGACATTTTCCTCGAGTTCCTTGCAAACTGCCTTCGCAGTTACAGACCGAAGCGGAAACAACAAAGGAAACTTGGTAAAATAGTCGACCACAGTCAGAATGTGAATAAACCCCTTTAATGATTTTAGGGGCCCACTAAATCCACGCAGATCATTTCACATGGTTTGGAGGTACCTTCCCTTTCTGTCATTAGACCAGCTGGTTGTTGGCGAGTTGTACAATTCATAACATATTTAGTGATATCCCCCTGATCTTTGGTCAATAATATTTTTCAACTTCTTATTTAGTTCCTAAAAATCCTTTCAATTGTTTTTCGGTTCTTGGTATTTCAATTTCTTGTATAGCCTTGACCTTATCTGGATTTGGCATCATACCATCTTTTGTCAAAACGTGACCTAAAAATTCAGTGTGTTTTTTAAGAAAACTGCACTTATCTGCTTGAATTTTTAAATTGTGTTTTCTAGGTCTGGTAAAAATATCTCTTAATGAAATTATATGCTCCTCCAGTGATGTCGAGAAGATTAATATATCATCCATATAAACAACGCAGATGGTATTTATATATTCGCGGAGAATATCGTTCATCATACTATGGAAAGTGGCTGAAGCATTCTTCAAACCAAAAGGCATACGAACATATTCATTAAAACCGCCAGGAGTCACAAATGCTGTTTTTTCTATATATTTTTCAGCAACCATTATTTGATGGTAGCCTTTAGCCAAGTCAATTGTACTGAAGTATTGAGATTTTCCTAATTTGTCAAGAATGCTATCAATATTAGGTATAGGGTATTTGTGATCTATAGTAAACTGATTTAATCTCCTATAATCGACAACTATTTTAAATTTCTGAATCCCTGAGTTGCCTTTTTTCTTGGGTACAACTATTATCGGTGAACTATACTTGCTTTTACTTTTCCTAATTATTCCATTTTTTCTAACTGTCTTTTAACTTCCATCTCATGGACTTTCGGATACCTATAAAGTCTTGAATTTATTTGTTCATCCGTTGTTGTCCGTATTTCATGAACTATAGTATTTGTTGTTGTCAGAATATCTTCTTCTCCATACGGAAGTTCGTTAAATTCTTTTATAATCTGTTGTACACCTTCTTTCTCTTGTTCATTTAAATGATCTAATGAAATATCTTGCAATTCACTTACTTCCAGTACATTTACTTCTTCTTGGACAGTTTTTTGTCAGGAATGGAAGGCTCACTCCATTAGTCATTATAACTTTTACATTTTTAGTCATCCAATCCATACCCAATATAAAATTATATGGCTTTTCTATTTTCATAGCAATCCACTTCATTCGAGCATTTACTTGATATCTGAATTCATTTGGACAAATCGTGGTTACAACTCTATTTGGTTTATTTACTTCTCCTTGTATTGTTGTTATAAGTGTTGAATCATTATTTAATATCTTATACCCAACATTTGTACAATTATTTTCATTTAATATAGAGATTGTCGACCCGGTGTCTAACAACGCTACGTATCTTTGTTTTTTTTTCAAATGTCAATGTCAACACTATTTTGTTCTCCGAGGCTAGTTTGTAAAAAAATTATCTTCTAATGTATGTACTTCATCGACCAACATGTGATCCGATCTCGGCCTGTGTTGTTGGCTGTATCTATTATTGCATTGTTGAACTTGCTGTGAATTATTATAATTTTGCCTGAAATAATTTGAACTTGGTTTCCAATTATTCTCTCTATAATTTTGGCTGTTATGTGGCCTCCAAATACTGTTTTTGTGATTTAGAAAATTACTTGGAATCAAATTATTGCCTCTATGACCTTGATTAAAAGTTTCTTGTTTTGCTTGCTTGAAGTTATTATATTGTCTTTTAAACCTAAAATTCCCTTCAATTTTATCTTGATTTACTTTTCTATATACGGTATCTTTTATATTTAAGTTCGTAAAATCCTGCCCGATGAAAGTGTCTATTATATTTCTAATTTCAGTTAAATTTGTCTTATTCATAATGCAATATGCTAAGGACCCTGAAACTAATGATTTTACTCTTTGACTAGCTATGCCGCTAAGAATGTCTGCCATCGTCGAGCCGTCATTGCAAAAAGCTGCATATTCGGCTATTTCTTCTACAATGTTTGTTAACTTATTACTTAAATCTAATATGCTACTTACTTTAAGGGACATTATTTCGCTGGATAATGTTATCTGGTCTTTTCTGGATCTGAAATGGGTTTTTAGTTTTTGCTGGCACTCCTCCCAAGTCGTCGGAGGGTTGACCCTTAGGATGTTTTTTGCTGGTCCGGATATCTTCAGGTTGTAGATGGTTTCGTAAGCTTCTTTTTTATCTTCTTCTTTCTTTCGCTCTCCGATTTTTTTGTTGACCATGTCAATAAAAGAAGGTAATGTTCCCGACACTCCGTTGAAAGTTGGTAAAAATTCTAAATCTTTTTCTATGCTTGTGGATGCCCTTGCATTTTGGACAATTAAATTCGTTAGCATAGCGATGCATTGTTGAATTTGGCTTTGGTTTTGTTCAGTCATTTTCACTATTCACTAATGTATGTTTGTATGTAATTACTGTTTTGTTTCTTTTTTTTTCTTTTATTTAAATGCTCTACGTTACTTTTGTTCTTTTTTTTTGTATCTTATTATCACTTTAGTTATTTTTTTTTTACTTTTGATTTGCTATGACTTTGCAATTAGTTCGTAGCAATCAGTTATATGTATATTTTTGAGAAAATATTTATGTAGCTTCGTTTCTTCGCGTTAAAATAATTTTTTTTCTTTAACACTTCGTATCAACTTCTTCGTTTTCGTTTCTTTGAGAAAAATACTTATATAGCTTCGTTTCTTCGAGTTAAAATAATTTTTTTTCTTTTAACACTTCGTATCAACTTTTTTGTTTTCACCGACTGCGCCAGTTAAGGTTCGATACAATAATGAATCTTTATTTTTTCCAAAAATGTTTTTTACAACCATAATTTTTATATTTACAGTTGAGTTTGCAATTTTTTTATTATCGTATTTGGTAAAGGAAATGCAATGCAATTTGATTCATTGCGTTTCCGTTCCCATGAGAAAAGCTATAAACTTAAAATCTAGATACTTTTGCTGGTGTCGGTTTTTCGATGTTATCATTAATACTTAAATTAATGGTGTCATTGTTCATATTCATAACACGCGTGGAATGTGAATCGAGTAAGTTCTAAAAGTAAGTCCTATATTTTTAAATCCCGCATTTGTTTCTTTGAGAAGAACTAGAAGGAGGAAATCTTAAATTACCGATAATCATTAACCTACGCTAGTGTACCCTTTTGCAGATTTGGGAGTAAAGGGAAGAACTTTTAATATTCCAACCTTTTCATACCTTGTTTTTAATTTGGTTGGGCTCAAAGCCGCAGAAAAGTTTGGTTAGGTTAAAGCCGTTAGTGAAATTAATTTTTGTGTTTTCGTTGGGTACTTTGCCATTGATGTTCATAATATTGTGTGGTGCTCGCTCATATCGCAAGTTTGATAGTTCCTTCTGTCGTTTTTCAAACCGTTTGTTGCGTACGAATCTCCAGCTCATCCGCTGGCTCATCACGATTGGTTCAATTCCACAGTTGAAAGGATTGGGTGTTTGAAAAGGATTTGTCGTTTTGGAAGCTGATGGCTTTTGCAGGATTCTCTGTGAGTACACCACTGGTTGTTGCAACCATGGTTGCCTTCAACTCACCAACAATCATGAAGCCACAATCGAAATTGAAAAAAAGGTTTGTACAAATACCACATGATGGTTTTTTTTTGTGGTAATTTTCACTGCAACAAATCCCACCCTTACCTTCCAGGAAATGTGTTTACTTTTCATAAGAAACTTAAACCATTTCCTAAGGCCTTACTACCACACAAAAGGAAAAGAGGAAACAAACGGAAGGGCAAACACCACAAGTCGGGGTTCCATCAAGGCAAAGAAAAGGAAATCGATTTTGTGATAAAAAAGGTACTCTTTAAAAAAAAACAGACCAAGATATGTATTTAGTTCAAAACAAACTATCAGAGCAGGAAACATCGAATAGATGCGAATTATTAAAAGCAATGAAAATAACTACGATTAAGAGAAAATTTAAGGAAAATGAAAAAATTAACTAGGGACTTTCAATATATCTAACTACCTCATTAACAAACGGCAGAACGTGGCACGTTTAGGAACTCAACGTTCTGCGATCTTTCCCTTTATCATCTTTGAGTGCGTATGCCCAAGGTGCCAAACGTTGGCTTATACGAAAAGGTCCAACGAACTTTGGAGCCAATTTCGCAGCATAATAATTAGCAGCGTCGGAAAGAAAGAAGTTTTTTCGCCACGCGAGATCGCCAAGTTGATACTGTGTTTCTCTTCTGCGTAGATTATAAGTCTGGGCAGACTTCTTTGTCGCTACCCCTAATTTCTTCGATATATCCTCTCTGAGCTTTTCTAATTGAGTTCCAATATATTCCTATTGTTGAGGCCTAGTGACCATGTTTCTACCAAAATTAGCAAAGTATGGAGAAAAAACTAACATGCTGTGAAGTTCGGATTGCACAGGCCACTTTTGCCAGCTACGAATACCAACTTTGATGATTTTCTGAGACAAAGGCCCTTAAGGTAGTTTTTATTATTTGATTGATCCGTTCCACTGGATTCGCTTGGGGTGCTAAAATGCAGTATACAAACAACCCATTTTGGAACACCAAACAATCGAAAGACATTTTCCTCGAGTTCCTTGCAAACTGCCTTCGCAGTTACAGACCGAAGCGGAAACAACAAAGGAAACTTGGTAAAATAGTCGACCACAGTCAGAATGTGAATAAACCCCTTTCGATGATTTTAGGGGCCCACTAAATCCACGCAGATCATTTCACATGGTTTGGAGGTACCTTCCCTTTCTGTCATTAGACCAGCTGGTTGTTGGCGAGTTGTACAATTCATAACATATTTAGTGATATCCCCCTCATCTTTGGTCAATAATATTTTTCAACTTCTTATGTAGTTCCTTAAAATCCTTTCAATTGTTTTTTCGGTTCTTGGTATTTCAATTTCTTGTATAGCCTTGACCTTATCTGGATTTGGCATCATACCATCTTTTGTCAAAACGTGACCTAAAAATTCAGTGTGTTTTTTAAGAAAACTGCACTTATCTGCTTGAATTTTTAAATTGTGTTTTCTAAGTCTGGTAAAAATCTTTCTTAATGAATTTATATGCTCCTCCCGTGATGCCGAGAAGATTAATATATCATCCATATAAACAACGCAGATGGTATTTATATATTCTCGGAGAATATCGTTCATCATACTATGGAAAGTGGCTGAAGCATTCTTCAAACCAAAAGGCATACGAACATATTCATTAAAACCGCCAGGAGTCACAAATGCTGTTTTTTCTATATATTTTTCAGCAACCATTATTTGATGGTAGCCTTTCGCCAAGTAAATTGTACTGAAGTATTGAGATTTTCCTAATTCGTCAAGAATGCTATCAATATTAGGTATAGGGTATTTGTCATCTATAGTAAACTGATTTAATCTCCTATAATCGACAACTATTCTAAATTTCTGAATCCCTGAGTTGTCTTTTTTCTTGGGTACAACTATTATCGCTGAACTATACTTGCTTTAACTTTTCCTAATTATTCCATTTCTTTCCATTTCTTCTAACTGTCTTTTAACTTCCATCTCATGGACTTTCGGATACCTATAAAGTTTTGAATTTATTTGTTCATCCGTTGTTGTCCGTATTTCATGAACTATAGTATTTGTTGTTGTCAGAATATCTTCTTCTCTATACGGAAGTTCGTTAAATTCTTTAATAATCTGTTGTACACCTTCTTTCTCTTGTTCATTTAAATGATCTAATGAAATATCTTGCACTTCACTTACTTCCAGTACATTCACTTCTTCTTGGACAGTTTTTGTCAGGAATGGAAGGCTCACTCCATTAGTCATTATAACTTCTTGTTTCTCTAAATTAATTTCTTTTACATTTTTAGTCATCCAATCCATACCCAATATAAAATTATATGGCTTTCCTATTTTCATAGCAATCCACTTCATTCGAGCATATACTGGATATCTGAATTCATCTGGACAAATCGTGGTTACAACTCTATTTGGTTTATTTACTTCTCCTTGTATTGTTGTTATAAGTGTTGAATCATTATTTAATATCTTATACCCTAGATTTGTTCAATTATTTTCATTTAATATAGAGATTGTCGACCCGGTGTCTAATAACGCTACGTATCTTTGTTTTTTTTTCAAATGTCAATGTCAACACTATTTTGTTCTCCGAGGCTAGTTTGTAAAAAATGTATCTTCTAATGTATGTACTTCATCGACCGACATGTGATCCGATCTCTGCCTGTGTTGTTGGCTGTATCTATTATTGCATAGTTGCACTTGCTGTGAATTATTATAATTTTGCCTGAAATTATTTGAACTTGGTTTCCAATTATTCTCTCTATAATTTTGGCTGTTATGTGGCCTCCAAATACTGTTTTTGTGATTTAGAAAATTACTTGGAATCAAATTATTGCCTCTATGACCTTGATTAAAAGTTTCTTGTTTTGCTTGCTTGAAGTTATTATATTGTCTTTTAAACCTAAAATTCCCTTCAATTTTATCTTGATTTACTTTTCTATATACGGTATCTTTTATATTTAAGTTCGTAAAATCCTGCCCGATGAAAGTGTCTATTATATTTCTAATTTCAGTTAAATTTGTCTTATTCATAATGCAATATGCTAAGGACCCTGAAACTAATGATTTTACTCTTTGAATAGCTATGCCGCTAAGAATGTCTGCCATCGTCGAGCCGTCATTACAAAAAGCTGCATATTCGGCTATTTCTTCTACAATGTTTGTTAACTTATTACTTAAATCTAATATGCTACTTACTTTAAGGGATATTATTTCGTTGGATAATGTTATCTGGTCTTTTCTGGATCTGAAATGGGTTTTTAGTCTTTGCTGGCACTCCTCCCAAGTCGTCGGAGGGTTGACCCTTAGGATGTTTTTTGCTGGTCCGGATATCTTCAGGTTGTAGATGGTTTCGTAAGCTTCTTTTTTATCTTCTTCTTTCTTTCGCTCTCCGATTTTTTTGTTGACCATGTCAATAAAAGAAGGTAATGTTCCCGACACTCCGTTGAAAGTTGGTAAAAATTCTAAATCTTTTTCTATGCTTGTGGATGCCCTTGCATTTTGGACAATTAAATTCGTTAGCATAGCGATGCATTGTTGAATTTGGCTTTGGTCTTGTTCAGTCATTTTCACTATTCACTAATGTATGTTTGTATGTAATTGCAGTTTTGTTTCTTTTTTTTCTTTTATTTAAATGCTCTACGTTACTTATGCTCTTTTTTTTTGTATCTTATTATCACTTTAGTTTTTTTTTTTTTTACTTTTGATTTGCTATGACTTTGGAATTAGTTCGTAGCAATCAGTTATATGTATATTTTTGAGAAAATATTTATGTAGCTTCGTTTCTTCGCGTTAAAATAATTTTTTTTCTTTCACACTTCGTATCAACTTCTTCGTTTTCGTTTCTTTGAGAAAAATACTTATATAGCTTCGTTTCTTCGCGTTAAAATAATTTTTTTTCTTTTAACACTTCGTATCAACTTTTTCGTTTTCACCGACTGCGCCAGTTAGGGTTCAATACAATAATGAATCTTTATTTTTTCCAAAAATGTTTTTTACAACCATAATTTTTATATTTACAGTTGAGTTTGCAATTTTTTTTATTATCGTATTTCGTAAAGGAAATGCAATGCAATTTGATTCATTGCGTTTCCGTTCCCATGAGAAAAGCTATAAACTTAAAATCTAGATACTTTTGCTGGTGTCGGTTTTTGGATGTTATCATTAATACTTAAATTAATGGTGTCATTGTTCATATTCATAACACGCGTGGAATGTGAATCGAGTAAGTTCTAAAAGTAAGTCCTATATTTTTAAAACCCGCATTTGTTTCTTTGAGAAGAACTAGAAGGAGGAAATCTTAAATTACCGATAATCCTTAACCTACGCTAGTGTACCCTTTTGCAGATTTGGGAGTAAAGGGAAGAACTTTTAATATTCCAACCTTTTGATACCTTGTTTTTAATTTGGTTGGGCTCAAAGCCGCAGAAAAGTTTGGTTAGGCTAAAGCCGTTAGTGAAATTAATTTTTGTGTTTTCGTTGGGTACTTTGCCATTGATGTTCATAATATTGTGTGGTGCTCGCTCATATCGCAAGTTTGATAGTTCCTTCTGTCGTTTTTCAAACCGTTTGTTGCGTACGAATCTCCAGCTCATCCGCTGGCTCATCACGATTGGTTCAATTCCACAGTTGAAAGGATTGGGTGTTTGAAAAGGATTTGTCGTTTCGGAAGCTGATGGCTTTTGCAGGATTCTCTGTGAGTACACCACTGGTTGTTGCAACCATGCTTGCCTTCAACTCACCAACAATCATGAAGCCACAATCGAAATTGAAAAAAAGGTTTGTACAAATACCACATGATGGTTTTTTTTGTGGTAATTTTCACTGCAACAAATCCCACCCTTACCTTCCAGGAAATGTGTTTACTTTTCATAAGAAACTTAAACCATTTCCTAAGGCCTTACTACCACACAAAAGGAAAAGAGGAAACAAACGGAAGGGCAAACACCACAAGTCGGGGTTCCATCAAGGCAAAGAAAAGGAAATCGATTTTGTGATAAAAAAGGTACTCTTTAAAAAAAAACAGACCAAGGTATGTATTTAGTTCAAAACAAACTATCAGAGCAGGAAACATCGAATAGATGCGAATTATTAAAAGCAATGAAAATAACTACGATTAAGAGAAAATTTAAGGAAAATGAAAAAATTAACTAGGGACTTTCAATATATCTAACTACCTCATTAACAAACGGCAGAACGTGGCACGTTTAGGAACTCAACGTTCTGCGATCTTTCCCTTTATCATCTTTTAGTGCGTATGCCCAAGGTGACAAACGTTGGCTTATACGAAAAGGTCCAACGAACTTTGGAGCCAATTTCGCAGCATAATAATTAGCAGCGTCGGAAAGAAAGAAGTTTTTTCGCCACGCGAGATCGCCAAGTTGATACTGTGTTTCTCTTCTGCGTAGATTATAAGTCTGGGCAGACTTCTTTGTCGCTACCCCTAATTTCTTCGATATACTCTCTCTGAGCTTTTCTAATTGAGTTCCAATATATTCCTATTGTTGAGGCCTAGTGACCATGTTTCTACCAAAATTAGCAAAGTATGGAGAAAAAACTAACATGCTGTGAAGTTCGGATTGCACAAGCCACTTTTGCCAGCTACGAATACCAACTTTGATGATTTTCTGAGACAAAGGCCCTTAAGGTAGTTTTTATTATTTGATTGATCCGTTCCACTGGATTCGCTTGGGGTGCTAAAATGCAGTATACAAACAACCCATTTTGGAACACCAAACAATCGAAAGACATTTTCCTCGAGTTCCTTGCAAACTGCCTTCGCAGTTACAGACCGAAGCGGAAACAACAAAGGAAACTTGGTAAAATAGTCGACCACAGTCAGAATGTGAATAAACCCCTTTCGATGATTTTAGGGGCCCACTAAATCCACGCAGATCATTTCACATGGTTTGGAGGTACCTTCCCTTTCTGTCATTAGACCAGCTGGTTGTTGGCGAGTTGTACAATTCATAACATATTTAGTGATATCCCCCTCATCTTTGGTCAATAATATTTTTCAACTTCTTATGTAGTTCCTAAAAATCCTTTCAATTGTTTTTCGGTTCTTGGTATTTCAATTTCTTGTATAGCCTTGACCTTATCTGGATTTGGCATCATACCATCTTTTGTCAAAACGTGACCTAAAAATTCAGTGTGTTTTTTAAGAAAACTGCACTTATCTACTTGAATTTTTAAATTGTGTTTTCTAAGTCTGGTAAAAATCTTTCTTAATGAATTTATATGCTCCTCCCGTGATGCCGAGAAGATTAATATATCATCCATATAAACAACGCAGATGGTATTTATATATTCTCGGAGAATATCGTTCATCATACTATGGAAAGTGGCTGAAGCATTCTTCAAACCAAAAGGCATACGAACATATTCATTAAAACCGCCAGGAGTCACAAATGCTGTTTTTTCTATATATTTTTCAGCAACCATTATTTGATGGTAGCCTTTAGCCAAGTCAATTGTACTGAAGTATTGAGATTTTCCTAATTCGTCAAGAATGCTATCAATATTAGGTATAGGGTATTTGTCATCTATAGTAAACTGATTTAATCTCCTATAATCGACAACTATTCTAAATTTCTGAATCCCTGAGTTGTCTTTTTTCTTGGGTACAACTATTATCGCTGAACTATACTTGCTTTTACTTTTCCTAATTATTCCATTTCTTTCCATTTCTTCTAACTGTCTTTTAACTTCCATCTCATGGACTTTCGGATACCTATAAAGTTTTGAATTTATTTGTTCATCCGTTGTTGTCCGTATTTCATGAACTATAGTATTTGTTGTTGTCAGAATATCTTCTTCTCTATACGGAAGTTCGTTAAATTCTTTAATAATCTGTTGTACACCTTCTTTCTCTTGTTCATTTAAATGATCTAATGAAATATCTTGCACGTCTCTTACTTCCAGTACATTCACTTCTTCTTGGACAGTTTTTGTCAGGCTCACTCCATTAGTCATTATAACTTCTTGTTTCTCTAAATTAATTTCTTTTACATTTTTAGTCATCCAATCCATACCCAATATAAAATTATATGGCTTTTCTATTTTCATCGCAATCCACTTCATTCGAGCATTTACTGGATATCTGAATTCATTTGGACAAATCGTGGTTACAACTCTATTTGGTTTATTTACTTCTCCTTGTATTGTTGTTATAAGTGTTGAATCATTATTTAATATCTTATACCCTAGATTTGTACAATTATTTTCATTTAATATAGAGATTGTCGACCCGGTGTCTAATAACGCTACGTATCTTTGTTTTTTTTTTTCAAATGTCAATGTCAACACTATTTTGTTCTCCGAGGCTAGTTTGTAAAAAATGTATCTTCTAATGTATGTACTTCATCGACCGACATGTGATCCGATCTCTGCCTGTGTTGTTGGCTGTATCTATTATTGCATTGTTGCACTTGTTGTGAATTTTTATAATTTTGCCTGAAATTATTTGAACTTGGTTTCCAATTATTCTCTCTATAATTTTGGCTGTTATGTGGCCTCCAAATACTGTTTTTGTGATTTAGAAAATTACTTGGAATCAAATTATTGCCTCTATGACCTTGATTAAAAGTTTTTTGTTTTGCTTGCTTGAAGTTATTATATTGTCTTTTAAACCTAAAATTCCCTTCAATTTTATCTTGATTTACTTTTCTATATACGGTATCTTTTATATTTAAGTTCGTAAAATCCTGCCCGATGAAAGTGTCTATTATATTTCTAATTTCAGTTAAATTTGTCTTATTCATAATGCAATATGCTAAGGACCCTGAAACTAATGATTTTACTCTTTGACTAGCTATGCCGCTAAGAATGTCTGCCATCGTCGAGCCGTCATTACAAAAAGCTGCATATTCGGCTATTTCTTCTACAATGTTTGTTAACTTATTAAATTAAATCTAATATGCTACTTACTTTAAGGGACATTATTTCGCTGGATACTGTTATCTGGTCTTTTCTGGATCTGAAATGGGTTTTTATCCTTTGCTGGCACTCCTCCCAAGTCGTCGGAGGGTTGACCCTTAGGATGTTTTTTGCTGGGCCGGATATCTTCAGGTTGTAGATGGTTTCGTAAGCTTCTTTTTTATCTTCTTCTTTCTTTCGCTCTCCGATTTTTTTGTTGACCATGTCAATAAAAGAAGGTAATGTTCCCGACACTCCGTTGAAAGTTGGTAGAAATTCTAAATCTTCTTCTATGCTTGTGGATGCCCTTGCATTTTGGACAATTAAATTCGTTAGCATAGCGATGCATTGCTGAATTTGGCTTTAGTCTTGTTCAGTCATTTTCACTATTCACTAATGTATGTTTGTATGTAATTACTGTTTTGTTTCTTTTTTTTTCTTTTATTTAAATGCTCTACGTTACTTTTGTTCTTTTTTTTTGTATCTTATTATCACTTTAGTTTTTTTTTTTTTTTACTTTTGATTTGCTATGACTTTGCAATTAGTTCGTAGCAATCAGTTATATGTATATTTTTATTTATTTTATTCTTTGAGAAAAATACTTATATAGCTTCGTTTCTTCGCGTTAAAATAATTTTTTTTCTTTTAACACTTCGTATCAACTTTTTCGTTTTCACCGACTGCGCCAGTTAAGGTTCGATACAATAATGAATCTTTATTTTTTCCAAAAATATTTTTTTACAATCATAATTTTTATATTTACAGTTGAGTTTGCAATTTTTTTTTATTATCGTATTTGGTAAAGGAAATGCAATGCAATTTGATTCATTGCGTTTCCGTTCCCATGAGAAAAGCTATAAACTTAAAATCTAGATACTTTTGCTGGTGTCGGTTTTTGGATGTTATCATTAATACTTAAATTAATGGTGTCATTGTTCATATTCATAACACGCGTGGAATGTGAATCGAGTAAGTTCTAAAAGTAAGTCCTATATTTTTAAAACCCGCATTTGTTTCTTTGAGAAGAACTAGAAAGAGGAAATCTTAAATTACCGATAATCCTTAACCTACGCTAGTGTACCCTTTGGTACAGATTTGGGAGTAAAGGGAAGAACTTTTAATAATCCAACCTTTTGATACCTTGTTTTTAATTTGGTTGGGCTCAAAGCCGCAGAAAAGTTTGGTTAGGCTAAAGCCGTTAGTGAAATTAATTTTTGTGTTTTCGTTGTGTACTTTGCCATTGATGTTCATAATATTGTGTGGTAATGGACTCATGCTCGCTCATATCGCAAGTTTGATAGTTCCTTCTGTCGTTTTTCAAACCGTTTGTTGCGTACGAATCTCCAGCTCATCCGCTGGCTCATCACGATTGGTTCAATTCCACAGTTGAAAGGATTGGGTGTTTGTAAAGGATTTGTCGTTTTGGAAGCTGATGGCTTTTGCAGGATTCTCTGTGAGTACACCACTGGTTGTTGCAACCATGGTTGCCTTCAACTCACCAACAATCATGAAGCCACAATCGAAATTGAAAAAAAGGTTTGTACAAATGCCACATGATGGTTTTTGTTGTGGTAATTTTCACTGCAACAAATCCCACCCTTACCTTCCAGGAAATGTGTTTACTTTTCATAAGAAACTTAAACCATTTCCTAAGGCCTTACTACCACACAAAAGGAAAAGAGGAAGCAAACAGAAGGGCAAACACCACAAGTCGGGGTTCCATCAAGGCAAAGAAAAGGAAATCGATTTTGTGATAAAAAAGGTACTCTTTAAAAAAAACAGACCAAGATATGTATTTAGTTCAAAACAAACTATCAGAGCAGGAAACATCGAATAGATGCGAATTATTAAAAGCAATGAAAATAACTACGATTAAGAGAATATTTAAGGAAAATGAAAAATTAAGTAGGAATTTCAATATATCTAACTACCTCATTAACAAACGGCAGAACGTGGCACGTTTAGGAACTCAACGTTCTGCGATCTTTCCCTTTATCATCTTTTAGTGCGTATGCCCAAGGTGACAAACGTTGGCTTATACGAAAAGGTCCAACGAACTTTGGAGCCAATTTCGCAGCATAATAATTAGCAGCGTCGGAAAGAAAGAAGTTTTTTCGCCACGCGAGATCGCCAAGTTGATACTGTGTTTCTCTTCTGCGTAGATTATAAGTCTGGGCAGACTTCTTTGTCGCTACCCCTAATTTCTTCGATATACCCTCTCTGAGCTTTTCTAATTGAGTTCCAATATATTCCTATTGTTGAGGCCTAGTGACCATGTTTCTACCAAAATTAGCAAAGTATGGAGAAAAAACTAACATGCTGTGAAGTTCGGATTGCACAAGCCACTTTTGCCAGCTACGAATACCAACTTTGATGATTTTCTGAGACAAAGGCCCTTAAGGTAGTTTTTATTATTTGATTGATCCGTTCCACTGGATTCGCTTGGGGTGCTAAAATGCAGTATACAAACAACCCATTTTGGAACACCAAACAATCGAAAGACATTTTCCTCGAGTTCCTTGCAAACTGCCTTCGCAGTTACAGACCGAAGCGGAAACAACAAAGGAAACTTGGTAAAATAGTCGACCACAGTCAGAATGTGAATAAACCCCTTTCGATGATTTTAGGGGCCCACTAAATCCACGCAGATCATTTCACATGGTTTGGAGGTACCTTCCCTTTCTGTCATTAGACCAGCTGGTTGTTGGCGAGTTGTACAATTCATAACATATTTAGTGATATCCCCCTCATCTTTGGTCAATAATATTTTTCAACTTCTTATGTAGTTCCTAAAAATCCTTTCAATTGTTTTTCGGTTCTTGGTATTTCAATTTCTTGTATAGCCTTGACCTTATCTGGATTTGGCATCATACCATCTTTTGTCAAAACGTGACCTAAAAATTCAGTGTGTTTTTTTAAGAAAACTGCACTTATCTGCTTGAAATTTTAAATTATGTTTTTTAAGTCTGGTAAAAATCTTTCTTAATAAAATTATATGCTCCTCCAGTGATGTCGAGAAGATTAATATATCATCCATATAAACAACGCAGATGGTATTTATATATTCGCGGAGAATATCGTTCATCATACTATGGAAAGTGGCTGAAGCATTCTTCAAACCAAAAGGCATACGAACATATTCATTAAAACCGCCAGGAGTCACAAATGCTGTTTTTTCTATATCTTTTTCAGCAACCATTATTTGATGGTAGCCTTTCGCCAAGTAAATTGTACTGAAGTATTGAGATTTTCCTAATTCGTCAAGAATGCTATCAATATTAGGTATAGGGTATTTGTCATCTATAGTAAACTGATTTAATCTCCTATAATCGACAACTATTCTAAATTTCTGAATCCCTGAGTTGTCTTTTTTCTTGGGTACAACTATTATCGCTGAACTATACTTGCTTTAACTTTTCCTAATTATTCCATTTCTTTCCATTTCTTCTAACTGTCTTTTAACTTCCATCTCATGGACTTTCGGATACCTATAAAGTTTTGAATTTATTTGTTCATCCGTTGTTGTCCGTATTTCATGAACTATAGTATTTGTTGTTGTCAGAATATCTTCTTCTCTATACGGAAGTTCGTTAAATTCTTTAATAATCTGTTGTCCACCTTCTTTCTCTTGTTCATTTAAATGATCTAATGAAATATCTTGCACTTCACTTACTTCCAGTACATTCACTTCTTCTTGGACAGTTTTTGTCAGGAATGGAAGGCTCACTCCATTAGTCATTATAACTTCTTGTTTCTCTAAATTAATTTCTTTTACATTTTTAGTCATCCAATCCATACCCAATATAAAATTATATGGCTTTCCTATTTTCATAGCAATCCACTTCATTCGAGCATTTACTGGATATCTGAATTCATCTGGACAAATCGTGGTTACAACTCTATTTGGTTTATTTACTTCTCCTTGTATTGTTGTTATAAGTGTTGAATCATTATTTAATATCTTATACCCTAGATTTGTTCAATTATTTTCATTTAATATAGAGATTGTCGACCCGGTGTCTAATAACGCTACGTATCTTTGTTTTTTTTTTCAAATGTCAATGTCAACACTATTTTGTTCTCCGAGGCTAGTTTGTAAAAAATGTATCTTCTAATGTATGTACTTCATCGACCGACATGTGATCCGATCTCTGCCTGTGTTGTTGGCTGTATCTATTATTGCATTGTTGCACTTGCTGTGAATTATTATAATTTTGCCTGAAATTATTTGAACTTGGTTTCCAATTATTCTCTCTATAATTTTGGCTGTTATGTGGCCTCCAAATACTGTTTTTGTGATTTAGAAAATTACTTGGAATCAAATTATTGCCTCTATGACCTTGATTAAAAGTTTCTTGTTTTGCTTGCTTGAAGTTATTATATTGTCTTTTAAACCTAAAATTCCCTTCAATTTTATCTTGATTTATTTTTCTATATACGGTATCTTTTATATTTAAGTTCGTAAAATCCTGCCCGATGAAAGTGTCTATTATATTTCTAATTTCAGTTAAATTTGTCTTATTCATAATGCAATATGCTAAGGACCCTGAAACTAATGATTTTACTCTTTGAATAGCTATGCCGCTAAGAATGTCTGCCATCGTCGAGCCGTCATTACAAAAAGCTGCATATTCGGCTATTTCTTCTACAATGTTTGTTAACTTATTACTTAAATCTAATATGCTACTTACTTTAAGGGACATTATTTCGCTGGATAATGTTATCTGGTCTTTTCTGGATCTGAAATGGGTTTTTAGTCTTTGCTGGCACTCCTCCCAAGTCGTCGGAGGGTTGACCCTTAGGATGTTTTTTGCTGGTCCGGATATCTTCAGTTTGTAGATGGTTTCGTAAGCTTCTTTTTTTATCTTCTTCTTTCTTTCGCTCTCCGATTTTTTTGTTGACCATGTCAATAAAAGAAGGTAATGTTCCCGACACTCCGTTGAAAGTTGGTAAAAATTCTAAATCTTTTTCTATGCTTGTGGATGCCCTTGCATTTTGGACAATTAAATTCGTTAGCATAGCGATGCATTGTTGAATTTGGCTTTGGTTTTGTTCAGTCATTTTCACTATTCACTAATGTATGTTTGTATGTAATTACTGTTTTGTTTTTTTTTTTTCTTTTATTTAAATGCTCTACGTTACTTTTGTTCTTTTTTTTTGTATCTTATTATCACTTTAGTTATTTTTTTTTTACTTTTGATTTGCTATGACTTTGCAATTAGTTCGTAGCAATCAGTTATATGTATATTTTTGAGAAAATATTTATGTAGCTTCGTTTCTTCGCATTAAAATAATTTTTTTTCTTTAACACTTCGTATCAACTCTTCGTTTTCGTTTCTTTGAGAAAAATACTTATATAATAAATAAAAATATTTTTTTTTTCTTTTAACACTTCGTATCAACTTTTTCGTTTTCACCGACTGCGCCAGTTAAGGTTCGATACAATAGTGAATCTTTATTTTTTCCAAAAATGTTTTTTACAGTCATAATTTTTATATTTACAGTTGAGTTTGCAATTTTTTTTATTATCGTATTTGGTAAAGGAAATGCAATGCAATTTGATTCATTGCGTTTCCGTTCCCATGAGAAAAGCTATAAACTTAAAATCTAGATACTTTTGCTGGTGTCGGTTTTTCGATGTTATCATTAATACTTAAATTAATGGTATCATTGTTCATATTCATAACACGCGTGGAATGTGAATCGAGTAAGTTCTAAAATCAATGTGTCCTATATTTTTAAAACCCGCATTTGTTTCTTTGAGAAGAACTAGAAGGAGGAAATCTTAAATTACCGATAATCCTTAACCTACGCTAGTGTACCCTTTTGCAGATTTGGGAGTAAAGGGAAGAACTTTTAATATTCCAACCTTTTGATACCTTGTTTTTAATTTGGTTGGGCTCAAAGCCGCAGAAAAGTTTGGTTAGGCTAAAGCCGTTAGTGAAATTAATTTTTGTGTTTTCGTTGGGTACTTTGCCATTGATGTTCATAATATTGTGTGGTGCTCGCTCATATCGCAAGTTTGATAGTTCCTTCTGTCGTTTTTCAAACCGTTTGTTGCGTACGAATCTTCAGCTCATCCGCTGGCTCATCACGATTGGTTCAATTCCACAGTTGAAAGGATTGGGTGTTTGAAAAGGATTTGTCGTTTTGGAAGCTGATGGCTTTTGCAGGATTCTCTGTGAGTACACCACTGGTTGTTGCAACCATGGTTGCCTTCAACTCACCAACAATCATGAAGCCACAATCGAAATTAAAAAAAAGGTTTGTACAAATACCACATGATGGTTTTTTTTGTGGTAATTTTCACTGCAACAAATCCCACCCTTACCTTCCAGGAAATATGTTTACTTTTCATAAGAAACTTAAACCATTTCCTAAGGCCTTACTACCACACAAAAGGAAAAGAGGAAACAAACGGAAGGGCAAACACCACAAGTCGGGGTTCCATCAAGGCAAAGAAAAGGAAATCGATTTTGTGATAAAAAAGGTACTCTTTAAAAAAACAGACCAAGATATGTATTTAGTTCAAAACAAACTATCAGAGCAGGAAACATCGAATAGATGCGAATTATTAAAAGCAATGAAAATAACTACGATTAAGAGAAAATTTAAGGAAAATGAAAAGTTAACTAGGGACTTTCAATATATCTAACTACCTCATTAACAAACGGCAGAATCTGCGATCTTTCCCTTTATCATCTTTTAGTGCGTATGCCCAAGGTGACAAACGTTGGCTTATACGAAAAGGTCCAATGAACTTTGGAGCCAATTTCGCAGCATAATAATTAGCAGCGTCGGAAAGAAAGAAGTTTTTTCGCCACGCGAGATCGCCAAGTTGATACTGTGTTTCTCTTCTGCGTAGATTATAAGTCTGGGCAGACTTCTTTGTCGCTACCCCTAATTTCTTCGATATATCCTCTCTGAGCTTTTCTAATTGAGTTCCAATATATTCCTATTGTTGAGGCCTATCGTTATTATTGACCATACACTGTAAATCACGACCACTAGTGACCATGTTTCTACCAAAATTAGCAAAGTATGGAGAAAAAACTAACATGCTGTGAAGTTCGGATTGCACAGGCCACTTTTGCCAGCTACGAATACCAACTTTGATAATTTTCTGAGACAAAGGCCCTTAAGGTAGTTTTTATTATTTGATTGATCCGTTCCACTGGATTCGCTTGGGGTGGTAATATGCAGTATTCCATTTCGGAACACCAAACAATCGAAAGACATTTTCCTCGAGTTCCTTGCAAACTGCCTTCGCAGTTACAGACCGAAGCGGAAACAACAAAGGAAACTTGGTAAAATAGTCGACCACAGTCAGAATGTGAATAAACCCCTTTCGATGATTTTAGGGGCCCACTAAATCCACGCAGATCATTTCACATGGTTTGGAGGTACCTTCCCTTTCTGTCATTAGACCAGCTGGTTGTTGGCGAGTTGTACAATTCATAACATATTTAGTGATATCCCCCTCATCTTTGGTCAATAATATTTTTCAACTTCTTATGTAGTTCCTTAAAATCCTTTCAATTGTTTTTTCGGTTCTTGGTATTTCAATTTCTTGTATAGCCTTGACCTTATCTGGATTTGGCATCATACCATCTTTTGTCAAAACGTGACCTAAAAATTCAGTGTGTTTTTTAAGAAAACTGCACTTATCTGCTTGAATTTTTAAATTGTGTTTTCTAAGTCTGGTAAAAATCTTTCTTAATGAAATTATATGCTCCTCCCGTGATGCCGGGAAGATTAATATATCATCCATATAAACAACGCAGATGGTATTTATATATTCGCGGAGAATATCGTTCATCATACTATGGAAAGTGGCTGAAGCATTCTTCAAACCAAAAGGCATACGAACATATTCATTAAAACCGCCAGGAGTCACAAATGCTGTTTTTTCTATATATTTTTCAGCAACCATTATTTGATGGTAGCCTTTAGCCAAGTCAATTGTACTGAAGTATTGAGATTTTCCTAATTTGTCAAGAATGCTATCAATATTAGGTATAGGGTATTTGTCATCTATAGTAAACTGATTTAATCTCCTATAATCGACAACTATTCTAAATTTCTGAATCCCTGAGTTGTCTTTTTTCTTGGGTACAACTATTATCGGTATATACTTGCTTTTACTTTTCCTAATTATTCCATTTCTTTCCATTTCTTCTAACTGTCTTTTAACTTCCATCTCATGGACTTTCGGGTACCCATAAAGTCTTGAATTTATTTGTTCATCCGTTGTTGTCCGTATTTCATGAACTATAGTATTTGTTGTTGTCAGAATATCTTCTTCTCTATACGGAAGTTCGTTAAATTCTTTATCTTGCGCTTCACTTACTTCCAGTACATTTACTTCTTCTTGGACAGTTTTTGTCAGGAATGGAAGGCTCACTCCATTAGTCATTATAACTTCTTGTTTCTCTAAATTAATTTCTTTTACATTTTTAGTCATCCAATCCATACCCAATATAAAATTATATGGCTTTCCTATTTTCATAGCAATCCACTTCATTCGAGCATTTACTGGATATCTGAATTCATTTGGACAAATCGTGGTTACAACTCTATTTGGTTTATTTACTTCTCCTTGTATTGTTGTTATAAGTGTTGAATCATTATTTAATATCTTATACCCAACATTTGTACAATTATTTTCATTTAATATAGAGATTGTCGACCCGGTGTCTAATAACGCTACGTATCTTTGTTCTTTTTTTTCAAATGTCAATGTCAACACTATTTTGTTCTCCGAGGCTAGTTTGTAAAAAATGTATCTTCTAATGTATGTACTTCATCGACCAACATGTGATCCGATCTCTGGCTGTGTTGTTGGCTGTATCTATTATTGCATTGTTGCACTTGCTGTGAATTATTATAATTTTGCCTGAAATTATTTGAACTTGGTTTCCAATTATTCTCTCTATAATTTTGGCTGTTATGTGGCCTCCAAATACTGTTTTTGTGATTTAGAAAATTACTTGTAATCAAATTATTGCCTCTATGACCTTGATAAAAAGTTTCTTGTTTTGCTTGCTTGAAGTTATTATATTGTCTCTTAAACCTAAAATTCCCTTCAATTTTATCTTGATTTACTTTTCTATATACGGTATCTTTTATATTTAAGTTCGTAAAATCCTGCCCGATGAAAGTGTCTATTATATTTCTAATTTCAGTTAAATTTGTCTTATTCATAATGCAATATGCTAAGGACCCTGAAACTAATGATTTTACTCTTTGAATAGCTATGCCGCTAAGAATGTCTGCCATCGTCAAGCCGTCATTACAAAAAGCTGCATATTCGGCTATTTCTTCTACAATGTTTGTTAACTTATTACTTAAATCTAATATGCTACTTACTTTAAGGGACATTATTTCGCTGGATAATGTTATCTGGTCTTTTCTGGATCTGAAATGGGTTTTTAGTCTTTGCTGGCACTCCTCCCAAGTCGTCGGAGGGTTGACCCTTAGGATGTTTTTTGCTGGTCCGGATATCTTCAGTTTGTAGATGGTTTCGTAAGCTTCTTTTTTTATCTTCTTCTTTCTTTCGCTCTCCGATTTTTTTGTTGACCATGTCAATAAAAGAAGGTAATGTTCAAGACACTCCGTTGAAAGTTGGTAGAAATTCTAAATCTTTTTCTATGCTTGTGGATGCCCTTGCATTTTGGACAATTAAATTCGTTAGCATAGCGATGCATTGTTGAATTTGGCTTTGGTTTTGTTCAGTCATTTTCACTATTCACTAATGTATGTTTGTATGTAATTACTGTTTTGTTTCTTTTTTTCTTTTATTTAAATGCTCTACGTTACTTTTGTTCTTTTTTTTTTATCTTATTATCACTTTAGTTTTTTTTTTTTACTTTTGATTTGCTATGACTTTGCAATTAGTTCGTAGCAATCAGTTATATATATTTTTATGATATTTATGTAGCTTCGTTTCTTCGCGTTAAAATAATTTTTTTTCTTTAACACTTCGTATCAACTTCTTCGTTTTCGTTTCTTTGAGTAAAATACTTATATAGCTTCGTTTCTTCGCGTTAAAATAATTTTTTTTCTTTTAACACTTCGTATCAACTTTTTCGTTTTCACCGACTGCGCCAGTTAAGGTTCGATACAATAATGAATCTTTATTTTTTCCAAAAATGTTTTTTTACAATCATAATTTTTATATTTACAGTTGAGTTTGCAATTTTTTTTATTATCGTATTTGGTAAAGGAAATGCAATGCAATTTGATTCATTGCGTTTCCGTTCCCATGAGAAAAGCTATAAACTTAAAATCTAGATACTTTTGCTGGTGTCGGTTTTTCGATGTTATCATTAATACTTAAATTAATGGTATCATTGTTCATATTCATAACACGCGTGGAATGTGAATCGAGTAAGTTCTAAAATCAATGTGTCCTATATTTTTAAAACCCGCATTTGTTTCTTTGAGAAGAACTAGAAGGAGGAAATCTTAAATTACCGATAATCCTTAACCTACGCTAGTGTACCCTTTTGCAGATTTGGGAGTAAAGGGAAGAACTTTTAATATTCCAACCTTTTGATACCTTGTTTTTAATTTGGTTGGGCTCAAAGCCGCAGAAAAGTTTGGTTAGGCTAAAGCCGTTAGTGAAATTAATTTTTGTGTTTTCGTTGGGTACTTTGCCATTGATGTTCATAATATTGTGTGGTGCTCGCTCAAATCGCAAGTTTGATAGTTCCTTCTGTCGTTTTTCAAACCGTTTGTTGCGTACGAATCTCCAGCTCATCCGCTGGCTCATCACGATTGGTTCAATTCCACAGTTGAAAGGATTGGGTGTTTGAAAAGGATTTGTCGTTTTGGAAGCTGATGGCTTTTGCAGGATTCTCTGTGAGTACACCACTGGTTGTTGCAACCATGGTTGCCTTCAACTCACCAACAATCATGAAGCCACAATCGAAATTGAAAAAAAGGTTTGTACAAATACCACATGATGGTTTTTTTTGTGGTAATTTTCACTGCAACAAATCCCACCCTTACCTTCCAGGAAATGTGTTTACTTTTCATAAGAAACTTAAACCATTTCCTAAGGCCTAACTACCACACAAAAGGAAAAGAGGAAACAAACGGAAGGGCAAACACCACAAGTCGGGGTTCCATCAAGGCAAAGAAAAGGAAATCGATTTTGTGATAAAAAAGGTACTCTTTAAAAAAAACAGACCAAGGTATGTATTTAGTTCAAAACAAACTATCAGAGCAGGAAATATCGAATAGATGCGAATTATTAAAAGCAATGAAAATAACTACGATTAAGAGAAAATTTAAGGAAAATGAAAAATTAACTAGG